>CM042165.1:58195493-58283649 GCA_023376005.1 Doryteuthis pealeii
GAGGTTGGGAGGGCGGTATCGAACTGGGAACCTTGTGTCTTAGGTACGAACGCTCTACCGACTGAGCTATTGTCAAATTAAAAGAAAGATGGAGCGTTTTAAAAGATCAGTGTTTTCGGCAGCCTACAACGGATGATGGGCAGGCAGTTTAGTCCATGTCTCATGTTTATCTCTGTGAAAAAATGTTCAACACCTGAAGATTAAATTGTCTTAATAACTAATATCTGATTTTTATGATTGGCTTAACAATTACAAATTTATAAAATATGTAGTAGAATAAAACTTCTGTATAATGCCTGGCCGGCCTTGGATTGAACTGCAAATTTCCGTTGGAACTATGAAACAACAATTAAGAGTGATGAAAGAAGCCAAGATTTTTGTCATCATTGTCGTTATTACAGGGAAAAAAAAAAAAAAAAAGGACCTTAATATCACCAAAGATTTACAGTCACTTGTGTTACCAATTTTTCACTTTCACCTGTAGTTTTCCTGCTCTAGACCTTAAAAAAACCCAAAACTTAGAAGCTATTTCAGCCTTGGATATGGACAAACAAGCAATTGACATTCACCTAATTCCAGAGTCAGTGGCGCGGTCACTGGACCTAACTATAGTGGAATTTGGGGGCTCAAAGTGTGAGCTCATTTGTGAGTTGTCTGAATTTTGGGAAGTGCAGCATATGCTCAGTAATCCTTAGCAATTGCCTGCGATTACCAACTTTGCCATTTTTTGCTGTGATTTTCGTGCCCTCAACCCCCCCCCAAAAAAACAAAAACCTTTAGATCTATTGTATAAGAAATCTTTGTAAATAGCAAAAAAAAAAGCAACAAGACTTTGTGTCTCATCACATTGAACTGAATTTGAAAAATAAAGGAGTGTCTGAAAGCTTGTCACTCCCTACCAAAATATTATAATTAAATATTAATAAACCACTAGAAATGAAAATAGAAAATTACATTATTATATTATATATTTATAATTATTAGGGATATTACATATTAAAAGGGCCAGTTTAGCTCAGTTGGTAGAGCGTTCGGCAAGGAAAACCACAAGGATTCCTAGTTCGATACTGTCCTCGCCAACTTCAAAGTATGAGTAGCACAGGGATCCTGTGCGGTAAAGTAAGGAGCTGCATGGTAGCGTGTGGCGCTCCCACCTCAGACGCCAAAAAACAACCCCTTGGTCTAGCACTACTGAAAAGGGATAGACTCCCTCGCTGACTGGCTGATACCGACATTTTAAACTTTCAGGTATTTTTTTGTTTTAATATGTAAGTAAGTAAGTAAAGTCCTGAAGACTTTACTGTATTACTTACATATTAAAACAAAAAATACTGAAAGTTTAAAATAATATATAGGGCTAAACCATCTCGGTGATTTTTTTTTTTTATAAAAGTAAAAGTACTTTTTCCTGATCTTTTTGATGGGATTAAAATATAATTAACATAACAAGATGCGGGTTTATTGCTTCCTCAATTTTCTCTGTTTGTTGAAGAATTTAATATCACAAGAATCCGTTAATTAAAGAGTTATTTTTTTATTTTGTAATCTTTTCTTCTGGGAAGTTCATTTGAAATTGTTTTATAACTTACTAAAGTTAAAAATTTTATGCTTTCAATTGTTTATTACTTATTCAATAAATAAAATAAAAAATATTCAATAAACAGAATAGAAAAAAGGAACAAAACTTAATAAAAATAAATATTCACCTTAGACAATATGAAATAATATTTTTGCTTCTTCAAATATTTATACAAAACAAATTTTTGCTTCATTTAATGTTGTATCAAAATTAAATGACAAGAATTATTTGAAAAATATAAGTGTGGGTTCTGTGAAAATTTGGAAGAGCAAGATATGGAAGAAGAAAAAAAATAACACAGTTGTTATCAAGTAGTCACCTTTTTGATCTCCATCTCTCCATAACACGCGGGCATGCCTACAAAGTCAGAAACAGCACTGTTCACGTGACTTCCGGAACATTTTTCATGCTCAGAATTGCGGAGACATGAATAAAACTGCCTGCCATCTGTTTGTAGGCTCCGGAGCACGAAACTTTCAAAGCCTCCAGCTTCCTGTAGTTCCGCCACACTATCTGATACCACTCTCCACATACACATGCACACACATACATCCATAATTATACTTGTGACTGTTTCATGTTTCCTGCGCACAACATTTTCTGTGTACGTGACATGAGACTTTGATGAGTTGTAGTGCACCTGAGCACTTGTCACAATAAAAAAAAAAAAAATTACTTATTATTATAATATCCTTATACCACCCATTCCACCCGGCCAGAAGTTACAGTTGTTTTCTATCTGCTTCAAAAACCAATCGTCTTTGTTTTATGTAATATTTAACATATTTAGGAGACTTTGATTTTAAAATATTGAAGTCTTTGTCATTTAAAAATTTAGATTATTTTAAATGCAATGAGAACCACTTAAATTCAATGAATTGAACATAATAGTGGTACAGTTATGATATATTTTCCCAACCCAATTTGAATGAAAAAAAAAAAAAAAAAAAGAAAAAAAAGAAGAAATTGTATCTTTTAAAAACACACCTAGCAGGAATTTAACTCTCTCCACAGCTCACCCCTCAAAGAGAATAAATTTTTTCTCTATCTCTTCTCGCCACTCTCTCATTTTTACAAGTTCCTCTGCCATCTCTTTCAATTTAACCCTCTCTCTATAAGGTGTTGTTAGATTATGCTGCATTATTCAGACTATGTCCTCATCTTCATTGTTATCGTACAACGTTTCGGCCTATGTGCCCTCCGGCCCTTCTTTCAGGTATTTCTTTTGAACTAACGGGAGCCATTAAAGGGTTAGGTTCAAAGAAAAAAAAAAAAAATGTTCCATGATGGCTCACCGATTACAACAAGAAGGTTCTGAAATACAACAGAGGTTCCGAGTTGAAAAGAAGGTCCCGAGTTCCAACAAGGAAATACCTGAAGAAGGGCCGGGGGCACATCTGCCGAAATGTTGTAAGGAATAACAATAGATTGGAGAACCAATAGTTTGAATAATGCAGATTAATACTTCATCAAAGCCTCTCTAAAAATTGAGAGAAAAAAGGTTGTTGTTGGCAGACTGCCGTCTACTAAAGATGATGCATAGTGTCCACTTTTTTTTTTTTTTTAAATGGTTAAATGTTATTTTTACTTTATGTTATTATTGTATCTGCAACGCATAAGTGGACTGAACAGGCAATTTTTGAATGGCAATCTCTGGGTGCAGGACATGCAGAACAAACAGTGATGGCTGCTAAGAGTGCTGTTGTCTCCCTTCCTTCTGGTTTTCTTTTTTGTGGCGGCTTTTCCTCTCCTTCTTCACTCCTTTTCGTTCCTTGTTTGACCAGGAGCACCAGATCGCACGGTCTCTGCACAGCCTCCCAGTGTTGTGTTGATGTGCATGTCTGCTGACATCTTTTAAGTGCAGGTGTGGTCTCACCTACTGGTTGGTGCCTTCACTAATTCAACCATACAGTAGGTCTTTGGGATGCAGCCCCTTTGTCCATCCTCCTGAACGTGACCAAGCCCAGCACATAAGGTTTTATGCTGGATTGGACCGTTACCAATATGATACGGTGGTGTATGGATTACGAATTTAAAAGAGCGAAGACATATGCCTTATAAGGTACTAGAAGTGGCTACCAGCGTCGCCTGGGTAGAGGGGAGATTTTTAAAAGTTAGTCTCCAGATCCATTATACTTATCACAAGTTAGATCCACACTGGATGCCATAAAATCCCCAGTAAATTATATAACAACATAGTAAGAATTTAATTCAATATTACAATTTAAAAATACAATATAAATTGAGGTGAATAATTCAATCATCCAACATATTTCCAATTACCTTCTGTTTACTATACAAATTTTAATTTTAAATATTTCCCAAAATATAATAAAATCTTCATTATTGTGGCCTCAAAAACCAAGGTGATAGTGAATGTGTTGTGTGTGTGTGGTGTATATATATATTATTATATATATATATATTTACTTAGTCGTTATTGTTTTATTGTCGAAGTTTCCTCCGGGACATACACATATACACAACTCCCTTTATTATGTATAGAATGGACAAGTAAAAAAGCTATTGATCACCAAAACCAGATTTCATGGATCATTTGAATTGCAATGCTGGAGATCAACAAGGAAAATTCAGTTGTGAAAGCACCTTAAAAAAAAGGAAATTCCCCAGAATGAGATGAGGCCATTGGTGAACTAACCCAAAATCGACTTGAGAAATACATTCATGACTCATGATGACGGACAACCATTTTAATGATGACAGGAGAAACCATCTTGAAGTTTCAGATATTCCAAGAATACTTTATTTGCTGTTAAAGTAAATTTATTCTTGTTCTAAATTCTGTGTTTGTTGTTAGTCTCTATTCTGGGACAGAGCACCTCAGTGTATAACGGTTATTAGCAAATTAGATTGCAGACCAGTTTATTTGTTCGATTCTCACTGGGTGCCCCACACTTCTGGCCTTTTGTGCCACCTCTAAGCTAAGCTTAGTAAATAACTTGATATTAATTAATTATTCTTGGGACAACATTTGTAGTATCTTATCTTGAGTCTGGATGATTTTTTATTGTTACCCGAGGGGTGATTTTGACTCCTTTACACTCTGCTGTATCAGTGTAATAATATGATAGCCATGGTTATTTCATAGTGTACAAGAAATGATGAAATAAAACATTTTTATTCATTTTGCAAGCACATTTTGGTGGCAGGGAACAGAAAATTTCTCAAGAAATAGACTTATTTTCTGCCAATTTTTTACTCTAGTCTATCTTTTAGCCATACCTCCTAAGGTTATTTCCTATAACTCCAACCTAAAAAGGGGAACTACTCTGAATGTATTTCGTAAATTATTTATTTATTTATTGATTCTACTAGGAAAAAAGAAGACAGGGTAGGGTTAGGTTAGGGTTAGTTTAATGGGAAAATAATGGGTAGATTAGTTAGAGATAAAATTCATTCAGAGTGGTTCGCCCTTTTTTAAGGTTGAGTTAAGGAAAAACCCACCTAATTTCAATTGAAATCCTAAAAACCGCAAAATAATTTTTTTTGGTCCTTCTCTGGATCAAACTAGAGTACGGGGTATTGTGATGGCCAATGTAGGGAAAATTAGTAAAAAGTTTATCAACACAAAAAAAAAGTTTTTGCGTTTCAGACAATTGTTAACATTGAAAATTGTTGATGTAGAAAAAACAGATTTCTTCATAATTTTGATATTTTAATCCTAAAATCAAGAGTTGTATTCTGACCATTCTTTTGTGTTTAATTCAGTTCAATTTTAATAAATGATGTTTATTTTTTGTCCTTAAACACATCATTCAATAAGTCCCGGACCAACTAATAAAAACTTAGGCAAAATTTAACTTTATTCATCAAGCATAGCCTCCTTCTAGGGTGATACACTGATTCCAATGCTTCTGCTAATAATTTGATGGCCTTTTTATAGAAACGATTTGTCTTTCTTGAGGATCTAAAAAGGTTGGAAAGCATCAGTCATCAAGGCTGTTGCTTGACAGCACGAATTCCTTTAATTCTCTCTCGCATCCAGTCCCTTATAGACCATCATTTTGGCACCCAGTGTTTCCCGCAGAGCAGATGAACATAGGTTTTTGTAAGTCAGCCAGCATTGTGTGTCCATGTCTATAGTTCATAGAGAACATTGCTGATGAGTTCTTCCTAATTTCTCCAGCAGTCCCATTTTTACTTTCTGGGATGATTTGGAGTGGAGGTAAGTGGATCATACAGTTGCTGGTTTTGTAGGGTGGTGCTTCCAGGACTTGTTCAAAAACAGCACAGGCATCTTGGTCCTGTCCCCACCCACAGGTGTTTCGTGTTGCAGCCATATAGTAGTACGGATACAGCTACAAACTGGAAGAAATCGATTTTATCAAAGAGACAGGATTGTCCATTTGTACTGATACAGTTACAAAACTGGAAGAATTCTTTACAAAAGATCAGATTTCCATTTGTACTTGATCAGGTACAAACTGAAGAATTCGTATTTTTATCAAAGAGATCAGATTTCCATTTGTACTAATACAGTTACAAACTGGAAGATTTCTATTTATAAAGAAATCAGATTTCCATTTTCCTGTCACTGAGTATACAGTTACAAACGGAAGAATTCTATTTTATCAAAGAGATCAATTCCATTTGATCGTAACCTTTTAATAGCAGTCTGATACTTACTGTTGTTGACGGTTTATAGGGTCAAATAGAACAAAAAACGACGGGTTAACAAATGTAGGAAAATGTATTAACAAAAGTAGACAAATACAATACAGAGAAGGGGATTACGTCCGACAATAGAATCGGAAGCTGACTCGCATTGGCTTACTCTCAAGCCCACAATTGTCCTGTTACTTATAGTAACCCATCGGCGCATTCCATTAGTCTTATTAGGGTGTATCACCTATTAACACCTATGGCTATATTGACATCGCTTTCAGTAGACAGATATTGCTATCAGTAGCAAAAGAATTATTGGCTTTTAGATTCTTAGAGTTATTTTAACAGTGCATAACCTCCTACCCAAAATCTTTACTGGTACGTCTTCCCCATCAGGACCTCGTCTTCCCAGGATCCATTGTATTGAGCAATCCCTGATGCCGAGTGGAAACTATTTTGCACCATACGTCTACAAACCACACACTGATTAAAAAACTTGACTGTGTCATATCCTGCAGGTGGTGAAGAAATACGAAGTTATTGCTTCATTTCTTACCACATTTCTTATGGATAGTTTTTTAATACCTAGTCACTGCTTCAAAAAATAACAAACAAATAGAAAATATATAAGAACAAGAATACAAGAAACAATATAATAAAAGAGAGTATAGAATATAAGAATAATAACATTTTGAATAATAAGAACACAATATAGAAAAAAGAGACGAAAAAAAAAATACAGTAATAGACATGTATTTGTTCCCTACATTAAATACTAAGAAGAATAGATAAAGAACCAAAATTACTAATAATAATACAAGACCGGAAAAAGCAAACACAATACTACAAGCCAGTAATATTACATTTTAAAATACAGTAAAAAACAAAAATATAAAATAAAAAAAAAATTGGAACATTAACAAACTAAACTATATTAGCGATTTTAAAAAAAATTACGTTTTGTCTTTCATTGTAATAAAAAAATAACACAAACTAATGAAACAACTTTACTCAGTAATATAAACTTTATTATATTAATGTTAACGTTAAATTTATCGTTGTTATTATTCTACCGTCGTAAGTGCTTTTTCTGTTGTTTTTTTTTTAATCTGTAATTTTTTAAATTCAAAGCCTGTATTATCACCTTTTTCAAAATTTACCTCTAAGATATCAAACAATTAGGAATTACAACAATTCTTTTTCATAATGGATGTAATAATAATAGTATATAAATTTTTTTTTCTTTCGGGTTTGAATGAATTCAGGAACGTTCTTTTTTTATAAATAATTATATATATTATCTATCTTTTTTAAGTTTTACTTACAATAAATAATAACGTTAATATGTTTCTCTGATTTTACTTTTAATCAAAGTTTTTTTTTTGTGTTAAAGCCTGAAACTTTTTTCAAGACATATTTATAAAATGTCACCGACACGACTAACAAAAATGAAATTATTTCACAAAACAAAATCTCAAGTTTTAAAGCATATCATTTAAATATAATACAATTAAGATGATATTTTTCATTATAGAATGTGATTTTCAGTTGCTTTATAAACAACAACAAAACATTTGATTTGAACTAAACATGGAAAAAAACTGATGTAAACCATTCCAGAAGAAAAACTCATTTTAAGGGAGGAAGACTGAAGATATGACTCACGAAAATTAACTTAGTATTTAGATGTAATTAATTTTTCTTTTGTGCTACATACCTTCTAAAAAATAAATCAATTTTTTTTTTTACCTTTAAACAACACGTGTCTTCTTCCACTTGCCAACAACTTCAGTCTAAAACTGAGCCATTTAAAGCTAGCTCAAGAATTCTCATAAGGTGGACTTGAAACAAAACGTTTAATAGTAGATTAGAATTATAAGTTAATAAATTACTGCTATTAGAATCCAACATTAAATTAATAAAATGCTCTTCCTTGTTTGTTTTTTCTTTTGTTTTCTTATTTTTAAAGAATAACAAAATACTCATTAAGTTTTTCTCTTAGATTCGGAAACTGCTACGAAATTGCTCATATTTGGGAAGGAAGTTTAGTTGGCGGTTTCACTGGGGTTTTTAAGGCAAATTTTTTGTGAGCGAAGGGAAATAAAGAGCACCAAAAATGCTCCTAAGCCAAGAAAAATGAGCCTGGTAAAAGGCAGAACAGCAAAAAAGGAAAAAATAATCCGAGGTTGAGATATTATAAAATCGAAATCACTGTATTAAAAGTATAAAAAATGTGTCGTCTTTGTCGCTGTGTTGATATATGTCTTCTTTTCTCTCTCTCTAATTCGACTCACCGATATTTTAATTAAAAAGAAATTACTATCATTTTATTGTTTTGTTCGCTAATTGTGTAATTTTCATATGTATTGTAATATTTTATTTCGTTATTCTACCGTAAAGACAGAATACATACGAATCCGACTTGATGTAGGTCAAATCCCAGAACTCTTGCATAAAGATTCGTTTTTTCCCATATGAATAATAAATAAAAAATGTCTCCTTTGCTTAAAATTATTTTTAATCAATTAATTTTAGACGCTGTAACATTTTAGTCTTTCTTTTTTTTTTTTCAATTTTTTTTTCTCTGATGTATATTCAAAACAAAATTTAATTGTAATTGAAACTTGAAACAAATGAGAATTAGTATAATAATAAAATCAAAGAAAATCTTATTGTTGACACAGATAATCTTAGAATTATTAGGTCCTGATTGTTAAAATATAAATATATGTTTGTCCAAACAATTTTTCTTTAGATATTTCCCACATCAACAGACAAGAACTTAAAATTCGATTCATTAAATGATTCTTTTTTTAACACCAAAAGAAAGATTTCCAACAATATAATAATAATAATAAATTTTTTTTTTTTTTACATCGTTTACTTAGATTTATTTATAACTTATTTAAATCTTATTTTTAAATATAACTAAGTAAGAAGTTTAAAACTGTAAATATGGCCTAACTGCAAAAGTTTTTTTTGTTTTTTTTCTTCTATTCCCATTTGGTTATTTTTGATTTTTTCCAATTGTTCAATGTTGGCGATCGCGCTCGGGTCATTATGGACATTTGCTGCTTTTTCTATGAACATAATGTTGGTAATTTCTTCAATAGTTAATTGTCTTCATTAATTTTTTCCCAAAAGCTTTGGATCGTTTCTAAGAATACATGCCAATCCTCACGTGTCGCAAATAGACCTTAAAAAAATGTGTCAGTGTTGAAGATAAAATATCTCATCATGCGACAAATATATATTTATCGAATTATACAATATACTGATTGAAAACATTTATGAGCCAAGCAACAAACGTAATTATGTTAAAAAAAAAAAGGGGGGGATGTGCATCCCTTGTAATGAAGACCAATGACTGTCCACAGCTTTTCAATTCAATTAACAAGACTTTTTTTTCTAAATATTATAGTTATATTTTAGATAAATACCATTATATAAATACGGTAGAGTCAAGAACTCTAATGTACGAATAAAAGATTTTGATATTAATTTTTAAACAAATACATTAACATAAACATTATTCTTTTTTTTGTTTTTTTTTTTTAATTCTAAATTCCTATACATTTTTTATCTGCAAGTAAAAAAATGTCTTTATCTTCACTTTACTGTATGATACGTATCATCTCAATCTCCACTAGTGTGAACGTAGAGAGCAACTAATCATTTAAAATGGTGCCTGCTAGTCTTTACGCCAGCTGTTCACATTTAAGACAGTGCTAAAATTGTGAAGTACATCTGCCATTATTGAATACCAGAAGATGATCATGGAATTATAAATATATTACAAAATCATATAATTCTCTTTTTTCTTTTCTTTTTTGGCGGGGTGTAGGTCTATATTTTATAATAGGACCATTAGTTTTATTTCTCTGTCCATACTTATTCTTAAATAAGCAAATTCAAAATTAATATAAAAATCGTTAGAGTCTAGAATGATATTAATAAAACTTCATTGTTCTTAGATTTCTTAATTTTTAACATAATGTATTTTCTGTTAAGATTACAATAATAGTGCAATATTATGTGGCCTGCCTTTTGATTCTGTTATGTATGTGCCTACCAGTACTGAATGTGTCCTACCTCAGTAAGAGTAATGATTTATAGATAAATAAAGTAGTAAAGCAATTTATTAGAAACTAATTATTTTCACATATATTAAATTTCAAAAGAAAATGCAATCACTCATAAGCTGTATAAGTAATTAAGAATAATTAAAAAAGAATAATAATAATCATAATTTACATGAATCAGATCATATAATTCTAAAATATTCAAAAATTTCTAAACAGTATAGGGTTGGGGTTAGGTTTTATTAGCAGTTATTATTGTGTCTGGGCTTAAATGAAGGCAATGACTGAAATAGAAATATAATTAAAATTAGCAAAGGCACTCATGTCAAAACGTCATGTTATTGCTGAGAGCCAAAAAAAGAATGATTCATTAAAGAAAATAAAAATCTTTTTGATCATGCAAATACAAAAGAAACATTATGGTCAAAATATATAAATAATTTAATAATAACTAGAATATGCCAAAGGGCTGTTTAGCTCATTGGTTAGAGTCTAGGAAACAACAAGGTTCTGGTTTGCATACCGGCCCCTCACCAACTCAGCATATGAGTAGCCACAGTGAGGTTAAAATGAGGTGTGCGTTTCACCTCAGACCGCTAAAAAAACAATTTATTCTTTCGGTCTAGCCGCCAAAAAGGGGATAGACTCCCTCGCCTCTTCTAGCTGATAACAAATTTATCCACCCTGAATGACTTACTTAAAAGAACTGTAGAGTACTTGACTAGATCGCAAGTTCTGGTTCAATACCGGGCCCTCGCCAAACTCAGCGTATTAGTACACAAGGATCTTGTACAGAAAAGTGAGAGCTGATGGTAGGTGTTGCGCTCTACCTCGGACGCTAAAAAAACAATCTCCTTGGTCTAGGCAAATGAAAAGGAGATATACTCCCTCGCTGTTGGCTGATACCAACTTTAAGCCACCTCAAAAACGACGACTTGATAAATTATATTAAAAGAATAATTCTTTAAAGTAATGTAACAGTGCTCATGTGAATTCTATTTTCTCTTGATTCATCAGGTCAGCATATTAACATAGATACTGTGATTTGTTTTGCAGATCATGTGTGATTTGATTCTTATACTATTTGGGTCATGTGGTGTCATCAAACCAATATCCTTTTTATATATGGGTGCTAGAGTTGTGGCACGTTTCATGCCTGGGAATGACATTAAATTCTAACTGATGGTGAGGTTCTATTCTGGAGGTCTGGGGGAATGTGGAGCACCCCTTCATACCATTACTCCTGTCACTCTGACCGGAGTGGTAGTTGTACCTTGTTAGGGTCCCATCAGGTTAAATAACAAAACATTGGAGTTTATAAAAAAAATTAGTTTATCCATTTAGAATGATTTATTTCAAAACTTGATCGGCAATTAAATTGATCCCACTGAGGTTGATGTGCCGTAAAACAAACCAAACCATTTTCTTTGAATGAATTCATAGTCAGACTATAAAATTTTCAATCAAATAATATCAGTGCATCAATTAGGAAATGATGATAAAAATTGTTTGAGAAAAAGAACTAGGATGGTGGTTATGTAGAAGTGATTATTCGTTTTTATCAGAGAATTTCTAAAATAGTTCGAATTATTTATCCATCTTTTGTTTACTAGTCTTCCAAAACAATTGTTGGTGCGACCTGTGATGCTAAGATAGAACAGGTGGTGAGCACGATGACTTGCAATACTTCACTTGGGCTAGATGGGCTGCGTCATGTCAAGCCCTGCAACCTATATGATTGCCCCATCCCTTTTTATTCATATGGGTGCTAGAAGGCGGTGCTGAAAGTCTAACATGTTCATGGGAATAAAAACGAAAAGAACTCTGATGGTGAGGTCAGTTTGGAGGTTTGGGGAATGTTTGGAGCATCCCTTCTCACGTTGCTCCCTGGGTCCACTCTGGACCCTGAGTCGTCAGTACCTGTTAGGTCCATCTATGGGTTAAATACAAAAACATGAGTTTATAACAAAATTGATTATCCATAAGAATTAATTTATTTTCAAAACTTTGTCGCATTAAATTGACCCACTGAATTTGATATACTGTAACCAAACAAAACCAAACCAATGTTAAAATTAATTATTTTGGCTTTTTCTCACTAATATGATAAAACAAAAATTCTTCCAGCTGTTCATGTCAGTGCTAACAATGTACAGCGCCACCACTTTGACTCTAACAAAGCTTGAGGAAAAAAATAGATGGGAGCCTACAGAAGGAGATGCTTGCTGTCTGAACAAATCTTGGAAGCGAACAACCCACAAGAAAGACAGCTGTAACGGCCACTGACCCTCTATCACACGACCATTTGAGTTTAAGACCAAAACAAAATAATTGCTGACACTGCTGGAGAAACTATCTTTTTTTTTTTTTTTTTTTTTCCTTTCTTTTTTTTTCCACTTTTATCTGACAAACTATAAGTGATGTTCTTCAGTGGACCGCCTACACATGGGACACACCAGTGTAGGTTGACAGCAAAAACCTACACCATTACATAAATCCGTGGGATTTTGAATGCTGCGTGGAGGACCTCCAGAGGCAATGGACTGGGTAGGAATAGTTTAAAGTCATGGATATCTGTGCTGTCATGGTAATGATGATATGAACATTAATAAAGATAACATTTATGGTACCACATTATAGTATATGGCCTACCTTTAATGTGCGCTACCATAAAAAACATATTTTAAGTTATATAATAACTGCTAACCCTAACCACTATTTCAGAATTTAGAAATTAAATAGATCTCTGATTCAGTAATTATGGATAAATTCTTTTTAATATTTTAATACTGATATACAGCTTGTGACTGAATTGCATTTCTTGAATTGGAGATATAGAAAAATAATTGGTTTCAATAAATTGCCTACTACTTTAAATATACTCTTACTGAGGTAGGGGCAAACATTCAAACCGGTAAACCACAATACTATAACGAATCGAAAAGTAGCCACTAACACACTATTACAACCTTACTCTAAACTCTAATAATAACATATATACACAATAAAATTGGACATCCTATCCCATATCTATTCCCCTATGAAACACAAACACACTTTTCACAGTTTCACGGAACAGCTGCACGTAGTCCAGAACTCAGCTACGCAAGAGCAGGTTTCACCGCTTTCACCACACAAATTACCACTTGCATTTTCCAATTCATCCAGACAGCGTTCCACAATTTCGTGTCCTGATGAAGGTTGCAAAAAACTGATAGATATATATTATAGAAATTCATTTTTTTAGATAATATATTTATAATTATTTTATATATGACCTTGTTTTAAAAGTGTTTAGCCATTTAAAAAACAATTTTTTTTGTAAGTTTGTCAACGTTTACAATTATTTTTCTGTTTTTATTGAAACATTTGAATGAGCAGTCTAAAAAGAATAAAATAATATATACAATATCCTCCACATTTTCTACCAGACCATTCTATAATTTCTTAAGTTATTATTTGTCTTGATTCAGAATCTTTATTATTGACCAATAAGCCCCCCCCCCCCCCCAGGTAATCTACATATATTGAAAACAACACAACTCATGTATTTTCGCCAAAACATGCTCAATAAATAAAAACATTGTGTGTTAACAACAGTCACTGAGAAAGGTCAGTTTGCAGGCTGAAGTCTAAAAAAAACATTAAAACAAAATAAATGAAACTGTCTCTTTTATAAGTCAGATTAAAATTAGAATTGATGTCTAAAAAAATGTTTAGTTGGTCAATTTATGTCCCATACACCAACCTCTGTCTAAGTATCTATAGTCATTTTTAATACATTTTTGCAGTAACTGCATTTATGCCTAACACAATACTCAAAACCCGTATATCTGCCAATAAAAAGAATCGCCAACAATTCAAGGGAGTTAACTTATTAAGTTTCTATTTATTTAAAAGATATAAAAAAAAATATCCCATATATTAAGACCAGTTAGAGTAATAAAAGAAAAATTTAAAAAAACATTTTCACAAATTATAAATCAGAAGAATCTATTACGTAAGCTTTGTTGTAATATGAAATGGAAAACATAACATTCTTGTTTACTTAAGGTTATGCCTATTAAATTGCTATCTGCAAAATATTGTTAAATCTATATGGAGCAAAAAAAAAAATCATTAAATGAAGTTTATATTTACCCTAAGCAACAGTACCATCAAAATAATTAGTTTTCAATATTAACAAAAAATATTCACAAATGTGACAATATCAATTGGAAATTGAGTTCATTAAATAGCATGTTCCCAAACATTTTAATTTTTAATCACTGATTTATATCTGATAGTACGTAATAGATAGTTGATAAATATATAAGAGAGGGCTTGTTTTTGAAAACTGAAATGCATATAAATCAAAAGATTTATTTGTTTATTTTCAAACAAATTCAAATTTTCAAATTTAAATATTATATACATTACTTTTTTACCTTCCATATAATCATGAGATATCATACTTCTTCCCTGATAAGCCATATTCAATATATTTAAAGATTTTTCTTCATGTTATTCTTACGATAAAACGTTGCGCTTGCAAAAATAAAAAGGAGCCAAACAGCAAAAGTATATTAAAGCAGTCAGCTCAACAAGTGAATGTGGAAACCCAAAGTGCCAAGAAGGTAAGCACTACTTCATCATCAATTATTTGCCTTAATATCTTTGAGTAATAAAATTCTTCCAGTGAAATCAGTGCAAGACTATAGTGATTAACACCGAGATTTTAGGCATTGTTAAAAAATTTATTAAAAATAAACCAAATGTTTCAGAGTATTTAATTAAATTTTAACAATGCCCAAAATTACTAGTGTTATCACTATCAGTCTTGACAATAATTAAATAATACTCAAAGATATTAAGGCCAAATAATGATGTGAAGTGGTGCTTACCTTCTTGCACTTGGTTTTCACATTCACTTGTTGAGTGACTGCTTTAATATATTTTTGCTGTGGCCTCTTTTTTATTTTTTCAAGCAAAACGTTTTATCCTGATGAAGAAAAACAAACAGATGAGATGAATACATTTAAATGATATGAATATGGCTTACAGGAAGAAGTATGATATGCTCTATGATTATTATGGAAGGTAACAAAAGTAATTGTATGATAATATTTTAAATTTTGAAAATTGAATTTTGTGAAATAAACCAAAAATAAAACTTTTGATTTATATGATTTCAGGTTTCAAAACAAGCCCCCCCCAAAAAAAAAAACACACACCACACAACAATAGCCTTTTTTATAATTATACCTATAAACAGGTGTGTTACAAAATAAAAATTAAATGTTGGGCAACATGCTATTTAATGAACCAAATCTTCAATTGGATATGTCACATTTTGTGAATATTTTTGTTTATAGAAACTAATTTATTTGATGTCACTGATGCTTAGGGTAAATATAAAAATTTGCATTTAATGTCGTATTTTTTTTTGCTCATAAATTAGATCTTACAATATAATATGACAGATAGCATTTAATAGCATGAACCTAAGATAAACAAGAAATAGTTATGTTTCGCCATTTCATTACAACAAAGCTTACACCCAAGATTTTGATTTTTTTCTTTCTGATTTTTTTATTATTTAATGGGGGAAAAAATTGTTTTTTTTTTAAAAATTTTTCTTTTTATTTACCTTTCTAAGCTGGTCTAATAATATTGGATATTTTATTTATATCTTTTAATAAATAGAAAACTAATGAAAGTTAAACTCCCGTTGAATTGTTGGCCGATTTTTATTATTGGCAAAGATAACGGGTTTGAGTATGTTAGGGCAATAACGGATTACTGAGCAAAAAAATGTATTAAAAATGACTATAGAATACTTAGACAGGAGTTTGGTGTATGGACAAGTTAATGACCCTAAAACCCATTTTTTTTAACATCAATTTATAATCAATTTAAATTGACTTATAAAAGAGACAGTTACATATTGTTTTGTTTAATGTTTTTTTTTAGACTCAGCCGACAAAACTTATATAGACACTCACAACACACCCATAGTTTTTATTACTTGAGCATGTTTTTGGTCGAAAATAACATGGAGTTGTGTTTTATTCAAATATGTAGATTTAACTGGGGGGGGGGGGGGGGCCTTATTGTTCATAATAAGATTTCTGAACAAGACAAAAAAACCTTAAAGAAAATTATAGAATGTCTGAGTAAATGTTGAGAGACAATCAATAACAATAAATGCATAAATATAAAATGCTGAATATCCCAATTTTTATTCTATATTAGACTGACCAATGTCAATTTTCAAATAAAAACCAGAAAAAAAAATTGTAAACACGTGACAACTTACAAAAAAATTGTTTTTTTTAATAGGCTAAACAACTTTTAAACAAGGTCAGATTATATTAGAAAATAGAAATCAAAATATTCTAAAAAAATGATTGATTTCTTGATGGAGAAGTTGACAATGTTCGTTTTGCAACCTTCATCGAGGACATGAGATTGTGGAAGCTGTCTGGATAATGCGAAAAATGCAGTGGATTATGTGTGGTTGAAAGCCCGTGTACCTGCTTTGCTTAGCATGGGTTCTGGACTACGTGCAGAGTGTTCCGTTGAAACTTTGAAAAGTGTGTTGTGTCATAGCGGGCATATAGATATGGGATGAGAGACGCCAAATAGTTTAAGTGATTAACAATTATATAGAAGAATTTAGAGTAAAGTAGTAATAGTGTGTTTGTATGGTTGGGCCTACCTTTTCGATTCTGTTATAGTATTGGCTTACCCCGGTTTGATGATGCCCTACCTCAGTAAAGAGGTATATTTAAAGTAGTAGGCAATTTATTGAAACCCAATTATTTTTCATTATATCTCCAATTTCAAGAAATGCAATTCAGTCACAACAAATGTAGTATATAATTAAGAATAATTAAAAAGAATTTATCCATAATTTACATGAATCAGAGATCTAAATAATTAAAATTCTAAAATTCTGAAAATAGGGTTAGTTAGCAGTTATTAATTATAACCTTAAAATATGTTTTAGTATGTAGGGCCACATTCAAAAGGTAGGACATATACTATAATGGTACCCATAAATGTATCTTATTAATGTTCATATCATCATTACCAGACAGCACGATACATGGAACTCTTTAAACTATTCCTACCATCATTGCCTCTGGGCAGTCCTCACGCGCATTCAAAATCCACACGATATGAAATAACACATAAGTGTGTCCATGTGAGGCGTCCAGCTGAAGAACATACTTATAAGTTTGTCAAAGTTTCTTACCAGCCGTGATCCAGCATATTTTGTTTGTCTCTATCAAATGGTTCGTGTGATAAGAGGCAAAGTGGCCCGTACAGCTGCTTTCTTGTGGGTGTGCTTCCAAGATTTGTCAAAACAGCAAGCATCATCTTCTGTAGCTCCCATCTATTTTCTCTAAAGCACTTTGTTAGAGTCAAAGTGGATGAACACTATACAGTTGCCCTGACATGATTTACAGCCCTGGAAGATTTGTTTTATCATATTAGTGAGAAAAAGCCAAAAATAATTAATTTAACATTTGGGTTTGGTTTGGTTTGGTTACAGTATACAAAATTCAGTGGGTCAATTTGAAGTGCGACAAAGTTTTGAATAAATTAAGTCTTAATGGTAATCATTTTGTTATCCTATAAAGCATGTTTTGTATTGTAACCCATAGATGGGACCCTAACAGGGGGAAACTTTTTTTTAACCCACCCCCTTCAGGGTAGAGTGGACCAGGAGCAACGGTGATGAAAGGGTATGCTCCACATTCCCCAAACCTCCAAACTTGGAAACCTTCACAATCAGAGTTCTTTTCATTCCATGACATGTAGACTATTCAGCCACCGCCTTTCTAGCACCCATATGATAAAAAGGGATGGGCAATCATATTAGGTGCTAGGGCTTGACATGACCACCCATCTAGCCAAGTGAAGTAATTGCAAGTTCATCCGACGGCTGCTCAACCAACCTGGGTCATCCTTTAAGCATCACACGTCGCCACCCACAAATTGTTTTGGAAGAAACTACGTAACAAAGATGGATAAATAATTTGAAACTATTTATTAGAAATTCCTTCTGATAAAACGAATAATCACTTCTACATAACCCACCATCCTTAGTTGCTCTTTCATCAAACCAATTTTTGATATCCATTTCCTAATGATGCACTGTATTACTTTGAGTGAAAATTTATTAGTCTGACTATGAATTCATTCAAAAGAATTAATGGTTTGTTTGTTTTACGGCACGATCAACCTCAGTGGGTCATTAAGCCGACTAAGTTTTGAAATAATTCATTCTTAATGATACCTAATTTTTTTATAAAACTCATGTTTTGTTATTAACCCATAGATGGGACCCTAAACAGGTACTTACCCACTCCGGCGTCAGAGTGGACCAGGAAAAAGTAATGGATGAAGGGGTGCTCCACATTCCCAGACCTCAGAACATAACATAACAAATAAGATAATATATATACAATATACACACAGACATGAAGCAACCGTGCCACCACCTTCCTAGCACCCATAATGATAAAAAGAAAATTGTTTGATGACACCACTTGACCCAAAGTAGTAATTAAGAATTCAAATCAAACAAATGATCTGACTAAAACAAGATCAAACAAGTTCAGGTCAGGAGCTGACCTGGATATGAACAAGAGAAAAATTAAGATTCAATGATGAAATTGTTACATTACTTAAGAATATTTTAAATATAATCTCTTTATCAAAAGTCGTCGATGAGGTAGGACTATGTTGAGATATCAGACACAGCCGAGGGAGTCTATCTCTTTCATTTGCCACTAGACCAAGGAGCATTGTTTATTAGCGGTCCGAGTAGGCGCAACACCTACCATCAGCTCCTCCATTATACTGTTACAATCCTATTGTGCTACTCATACGCTGAGTGGCAGAGGCCAGGTTATTGAAACCAGGAACCTTGCGATTCCTAGTTCAATACTCTAACCAGTTCTTTTAAGTAAAAGTCATCGGTGGCCCAAATTGTTAATCAGCTAGACAGCGAGGGAGTCTATCCCCCTTTTGCCGCTAGACCCAATAAAATTGTTTTTTAGCAGTCTGAGGTGAAACGCCCACACCTCATTTTAACCTTCACTGTGCTACTCATATGCTGAGTTGAGTGAGGGCAGGTATTCAACCCAGAACCTTGTTTCCTAGGACTCTACCAATTGAGCTAAACCAGCCTTGCATAATTCTAGTTATTTTAAAAGTTATTCTTTACAACTTATGACCATAATGTTATTCTTTGTATTTGCAATATCCAAATGATTTTTATTTCTAATGAATCATTTCTTTTTTGCTCTCAGCAATAAGAATGACGTTTTTGAACATGAGTGCCTTTTGTAATTAAATATATAATTCTATTTCATCATTGCCTTCATGTACACACACATAAATACATACACACATAAACCCCACCCCCCATATATAGATATATATATAGAATATTAGAATATATATAGATCTGATTCAATGTAAATTATGATAATAATTCTTTTTTAATTATTCTATATTACTATTATACGCTAATGAGTGAATTGCATTTCTTGAAATTTAATATATGTGAAAAAATAATTGTTTCAATAAAATTGCCCCTTACTAACCGTTTAATATCTATAAAAATTATACTCTTACTGAGGTAGGACACATTCAAACTGGGAGGCCCACATACTATAACAGAATCAAGAAAGGCAGGCCACATAATATAATGGCACCTATTATTGTAATCTTTACAGAAAAACATTAATGTTAAAAAATTTAAGATCTAAGAACAATGAAGTTTTATTAAATATCATTCTAGGACTCTTAACAGATTTATATATAATTTGAATATTGGCTTATTCGAATAAGTATGAGACAGAAGAAAAAAAAAAACCTTAATGTACCTATTATAAAATATAGACCCTAACCCCGCCAAAAAAGAAAAGAAAAAGAGAACTAATGATTTTGTAAAATATTTATAATTTCCATGATCATCTTCGGTCATTCAATAAGCAGAATGTACTTTACACAATTATTAGCACTGGTCTTAAAATGTGAGATGGCCGTAAAAGAACTAGCAGGCACTATATTTAAAGATTAGTTGCTCTCCTAGTATCCGGGCACTAGTTTTGGCATGAGTGAAAGAGAACAAGTACAACAGTTTAAAGTGAAGATAAAGACATTTTTTCTACTTTTGCAGTATTAAAAAATGTATAGGAATTTAGAATTAAAAAAAAAAAAAAAAAAAGAAAATGAACCAAGTTTATGTAATGTATTTGTTTATAAATTAAATATTCAAATCTTTTATTCGTACATTATGGAGTTCTTGACTCTTACCTGTAAAATGGTATAATTCTCTAAAATTTGAAGATGGTCATATGAAAAATTTAGAAAAGAAAAAAGTCTTGCTTAATTTGAATGAAGAATGCTGGGGACATCTGTCTTAAATTAAAGGGAGCACATCCCCCCCTTTTTTTTTTTACATAATTAAACGTTGAAATTTAAGCTGCTTTGCGCCATAAAATTTTATCATCAAGTTATATTGTATAATTCGATAAAATATATATTTGTCGCAATTGATGGGATATTTTTTAAACTCTCAACACTGACACATTTTTTAGTCTTATATATGCGACACGTGAGGATTGGCAGGGCAAGCTACTTAGAAAGACCAAAGCTTTTGAAAAAAATCTAATGAAGAACAATTAACTAATTGAAGAAAATTACAACAAATTTAGTGTTCATGAAAAAGCACCAAATGCCAATAATGACCCGGCGGCGATTCGCCAACAATTGAAACAATTGGAAAAATCAAAAATAAAACCCCAAATGGAGAATACCAAAAGAAAAAAAAAACAAAAAAAAAACTTTTGCAGTTAGGGCCATAATTTTTTACATTTTAACTGTCTACTTTAGTTATATTTTTTTAAAAATAAGATTTTAAAATTAGTTATAAAATAAAAATCTATCAAATAATATCTAAGTTGAACGGATGAAAAAAAAAAAAAAATTAGACAAAAAATAATTGACGTGGAAATCTTTTCTTTTATAAGAATAATATATCATTTAATGACATCGGAATTTTAAGTTCTTGTCTGTGAAGTGGGAAGATCTCTAAAGACAAATGTGATTTGGACAAAAATATATTTATATTTAAAAGTCGACCACTAATAATTTCTAAGATAATCTATGTCAAACAAAAGATTTTTCTTGATTTTATTTAATTTATACTAAATTTCATTGTGTTCAGGTTACAATTACAATTAGATTGTTTTATGAATAATAACATCAGATGAAAAAAATATTGAAAAAAAAAAAGAAAGACTAAAAGTTACAGCGTCTTAAAAATTAAATTGATTAAAATAAAATTTTAAGCAAAGAGACATTTTTATTTATTCATTCAATATGGAGACGTACTTATGGCAGGAGTTCTGGATTGACCACATCAAAGGCGACGAAAATGAAATCGTCTTTACCAGGTAGAGACGACATAAAAATATTAACATTATACATTATTGAAAATTAACAACAATTAGCTGAACAAAAAACAAATAAAATGATAGTAATTTCTTTTTAATTAAAACATCGGTGAGTCGAATAGAGAGAGAGAAAAGAAAAGACATATAGTCAAACACAGCGACAAAGGACGACACATTTATATTACTTTTTATACAGTGACTTCGATAAATATCTCACCTCGATTATGTTTTTCCTTTTTTTGTTCGCCTTTTACAGGCTCATTTTTCTTTGGGCTTAGGAGCATTTTGGTGCCTCTTTTTTCCCTTCGCTACACAGAAAATGCCCATTAAAACCCCAGGTGCAAACCGGCCACACTAAACTATAACATATCCCAAATATGGCATTTCGTAGCCACAGTTTCGAATCTAAGAGAAAAACTTAAATGAGTATTTTGTTATTTCTTTAAAAATAGACAAAAGAAAAACAAAACAAGGAAGGAGCTATTTATTTAAATTTAAAAGTTGGATTACTAAAGACAGTATTTATAATTAATACTAATCTACTATAAACGGATTTTGTTTCAAGTCAACTAATAAGAGAATTCTTGCTAGCTTTAAATGGGCTCAGTAGACTAGAAGTTGTTGCAGGAAGAAGAACGTGTTGTTTTAAAGGTAAAAAAAAATTGAATTGATTTTTTTTTAGAAGGTATGTAGCCACCAAAAAAAAAATTAATTAATCTAAATAACAAAGCTTAATTATCAGAGTCATATTCTCAGTCTTCCTCCCTATAAATATGAGTTTTCTTCTGAAATGTTTACAAATACATACACAAAATAATAAATAACGGTTCAAATCAAATGTTTTTTGTTGTTGTTATAAGCAACTGAAAAATCACATTACGTGTGTAAATATCCATCTTTAATTAGCTTTCTAAATTTAAAATAAATCTAAAAGATAGGCTTTAAAACTTGAGATTTTTGGTTTTGTGAAATTAATTCATTTTTGTTAGTGTGTCGTGGTGACTATTTTATAAATATGTATTGAAAAGTTTCAGCTTTACACAAAAAAAAAACTTTGATTAAAGTAAATAGAGAAAACATTCGATTTATTTAATTATAGATGGAAAACTTAAAAAAGAAAGAAAAAAAGAATTTCATATTAAAAAAAAGAGAAAGCGTTCCTGAGATTCACTTCAACCCGAAAAGAAAAAAAAAAATATTTATATAAAATAAATTAACTTTTTTAATCATTCCCCATAGATTATAAAGAAATTGTTTGTAATTCCAGGAGATATTGTTGATATCTTAGAGTAAAAAATTTGAAAAAAGGTGAAATAAACCAAGGCTTTGAATTTAAAAATTAACAGATTAAAAAACACAAAGCCATTACGACCGTAGATAAAACAAACGATAAATAACTTGTAACATTTTTTAATACATTAAGTTTATTTTATTATGAGAACAAGTTGTTTCTCAATAGTTATGTTTATTTTATTACAAGAATGGGAAGACAAAAAAAGTAATTTTTTTAAAATCGCATTGTTAGTTATGTTATATACAATCCTTTTTTTATTTTAAGTTTTGTTTACTGATTTAAAATGTAAATAATTTTTAACTGGCTTATGTGTGTTGCTTTTCCTTGGTTGTTATATATTTAAGTATTTTGCGTCATTTACTTCATTCCTTAAGTTATTTAATGTATATGGGAACAAAATTTCTAGCCATTATTCTGATAATTATATAATATTAATTATTTTTTTTTTTCGTCTCTATCAAGCTTAACAAAACACAAACTACATTTCTTCTTACTCTAAAAAGCTTGACTGTGTCACATCCTGCACGTCGAATGGTATTGAAGCAGTGAATAAAAGGTATTAAAAAATCTATCTCATAATAATGTGGTAAAAAACTGAAGAAATAACTTCCCGATATATTCTTCACCACCTGCGGAATATGACACAGTCAAGTTTTAATCGGTGTGGATGTTAGCAGTAGGTGCATGTTTCATCGGGCATCAGGAGATGCCTCAATACAATAGGATCACATAAGAGAGTCCTGATGCGGGAAACGTACCAGTAAAGTATATTTTTGGGTAGAGGTTAATGCATCTGTTAAAATTAACTCTAAAAGAAGCAAAAGCCCAATAAATTCTTGCTACTGATTTTAGCAATAATCCTCGTCTCTGAAGCGATGTCAATATATTGCATAGGTGTTATAGGTGATACACCCTATAAGACTAATGGAATGCCTGCCGATGGGTTACTATAAGTAACAGGGACAATTGTGGCTTGAGAGTAAGCCAATGCGAGTCCAGCTCACAATTCTATTGGTCGGACGTTGAATTCCCAACTTCTCTGTATGTTATTTCTACTTTTTGAATACATTTTCCTTACATTTTGTTACCCAATATATATACATATACACATACACACATAAGATAGAGACTGCCTATTTAACAGGTTAACGATCAAATGGAAATTCCTTGATCTCTTTGATAAAAATAGAAATTCTTCCAGTTGTAACTGTATTCAGACCAAAGGAAAAATCTGATTTCTTTTATAAAATAGAATTCTTTCCAGTTTGTAACTGTATTTCTGCGAAAAATTGATCTCTTTGATAAAATAGAATTCTTCCAGTTTTGTAACTGTGATCATACAAATGGAATCTGATCTTCTTTGATAAAATAGTATTCTTCCAGTTTTGAACTGTATCAGTACAAATGGAAATCTGATCTCTTTGATAAAATAGAATTCTTCCCAGTTGTAGCTGATCACCATACATATACATGAGCAACACGAAACACCTGGTGGGTGGGGACTAGAAAAAGATGCCATGTGCTTTTATAGAACATCAATGGGCGCCCCTCAAAACCAGCAAACGTAATGACCACTTACCTCCCAATCTCACAAAATCATCAAGACAAGTATAAAAAATTGGGAACTGCTGAGAAATTAGGAAGAACTCATAAGCAATATGTCTCTTATGAACTATTAGACATGGACACACCACTGTGGCTTGACTTTTACAAAACCCCTATGTCATCTGCTCTGCGGGAACACTGATAGTGCCAAACTGATGGTCTATAAGGATGGATGGCGAGAGAGAATTAAGGAAATTCGTGCTTGTCAGCACACCTTGAGTGATGATAGCTTTCCACCTTTTTTAGATCGCAAAGAAAAGACAAATCGTTCTATTAAAAAAAGGACGCATTAAATTATTAGGAAGCATGGAATACAGATTAGTGTATCACCCTAGAAGGAGGCTATGTTGATGATAAAGTAAATTTTTGCCCTAAAAGTTGTTTTATTAGTTAGGTCCGGGGACTTATTGAATATGTGTGGACTCATCAATTTATTAAATTGAACTGAATTAACACAAAGAGAAATGGTAAGAATACAACTCTTGATTTTAGGATTAAAATATCAAAATTATGAGTCATAGATATTATATATCATCATAATAACATATATATATTTGTCTGAACCAAAACTTTTTTTTTGTGTGTGATAAACTTTTTAACTAATTTTCCGAATTGGCCATCACAAATACTCCAGTACTTCTAGGTTTGATCCAGAGAAGGACCAAAAAAAATATTTTGCGGAGTTTGGATTCTCAATTTGAAATAAATAATATATAATATAACTCCAACCTTAAAGAGGGAACCAGCTGAACTGATGAATTTTATCTGCAACTAATCTACCATTTTTTCCCATTAAACAACCCTAACCTAACCCTCCCTAGATCTTCTTTTTACTGTATCAATAATAATAATATATCGATTAAATTTAGATATTCCCCTTTTTTAGGATGGTTTAGAAATAACCTTAGAGTAATGCTAAAAGATAGATGGATAATTTGCGAAAATTAGTCCTATTTCTTGAGAAAAAATTTTCTGTGCCCGCCCACCAAAATGTGTAGACTAATAACAAATGATAATGTTTTATTTTCATCATTTCTTGATACCTATGAATTAACCATGGCTATTCATATTATTACACTGATAAGCAAGATGCTAAAAGGTCAAATCAACCCGTCGGGTACAATAAAAAAATCATCCAGACTCAAGATTAAGAATTCATACAAATGTGTCCCAAGAATAATTAATTAATATAGTTATGTTACTAGCTTAGCTTAGATGTGGCACAAGAGCCAGAAGTGTGGGGCACCCAGTTGAGAACGAACAAACTAACACTGGTCTGCAAATCTAATGTTGCAATAACCTTATACCACGAGTGTGCTCTGTCCCAAGAATAGAGACTAACAACAAAACACAGACCTTTAGAACAAGAATAAATTTATTTTACAGCAAATAAAGTATAATAATATAATTTCAGATGGTTCTCCTGTCATCATTAAAATGGGTTGTCTTCATCATGAGTCAGAATGTATTTCTCCCGTCGATTGGAGTTAGTTTCAAAATGGCCTCATCTCATTCTGAGGGAATTTCCATTTTTTTTTAAAGGTGCTCACAAACTGATTTTCCCATTGTTGATCTTTCCAGCAATAAATATACATCAAATTGATCCCGATGAAATCTGGTTTGGTGATCATTAGCTTTACTTTACCATCTATACATATTAAAGGGCAGTTGGAATATTGAATGATGTATGTCCGGAGGAAACTTCGACAATAAAACAATTAAACGACTAAGTAAATATATATACTATATATATATATATTAACACCCACCACACACACACCACATTCACTCATCCCTTGGTTTTTGAGCCAAAAAAGAATGAAGATTTATTATATTTGGGAAGATATTTAAAAATTAAAAATTTGTATAGTAGACAGAGGTTAATTGAAATTATGTTGATGATTGAATTATCACCTCATTATATTTGTATATTTTTTGAAATTGTAAAATTATGAATTAAATTCTTACTATGTTGTTATAATTACGTGGGGATTTTTATGGCGGCATCCCAGCTGTGGATCTGAACTTGTGATAGTCAATATGGATCTGAGAGCCTTTTAAAAATCTCTTTCCCCCCCCCCCAAGGCGACGCTGGGGTTAGCCAATTCTAGTACCTTGGGCTATCATTTCCTCTTTTTAAATTCGAATTCCGATACACCACCGCTATCATAATTGTACGGTCAATGCCAAGCATAAAACCTTATTGTGCAGGCTTGGTCACGTCAGGAGGATGGACAAAGGTGCATCCCCAAAGACCTACTGTATGGTGAATTAGTAGAAGGCACCCAACCAGTAGGAGACCACACCTGCCTTTAAGATGTCAGCAAGACATGCCAGCATCAACACCAAGCACATGGACTGTGCAGAAGACCGTGCGGATTCTGGTTGTTTAGTAGAGGGGATAAAGAGAGGAAAAAGCCCGCCACAAAAAAGAAAACCAGAAGGAAGGAGAGACAACCAGCACTCTAAAGCAAAGCATCACTGGTTTGTTTGCAGTCACTGCCACCAGAGATTGCCATTCAAAAAATTGGCCTGTTCCAGTCACTTATGCAGTTGCAGGATTAAAATAAATAAATAATGTAAAAAAATAAAATTTAAATTTAAAAAAAAAAAAAGTGGACACTATGCCATCATCTTTAGTAGACGGCAGTTGCCAACAACAACCTTTTTCTCTCAATTTTTTTAGATGAGGCTTGATGGTTAGTAATCTGCTTTATTCAAACTATTGTTCTCATCTTCATTGTTATCTGTACAACATTTCGGCCGATGTGCCCTCCGGCCTTCTTCAGGATTTCTTGTTGGACTCGGGAACCTTCTTGCTTGTTGTAATTCAGAACCTTCTTGTTGTAATCGGAAGCCATCATGGAACTTTGAAACCTAACCTTTATGGCTCCCGAGTTCAACAGAAATACCTGGAGGGCCGAGGGGCACATAGGCCGAAACGTTGTACAATAACAATGAAGATGAGACAATAGAGTCTGAATAATGCAGATAATAGCTAACAACAACCTTATAGAGAGAGGGTTAAATTGAAAGAATGGACAGAGGCTACTTGTAACAAATGAGAGAGTGGACGGAGAGAGATAGAGAAAAAAATTTATTCTCTTTGAGGGAGTGAGCTTGTGGAGAGAGTGAAATTCCTGCTAGGTGTGTTTTAAAAGATACCAATTCTTCTTTTTTTTCTTTTTTTTTTTTTTTTTTCATTCTAAATTGGGTTGGGAAATATATCATAACTGTACAACTATTATGTTCTTCTATTGAACTTTAAATGTTCTCTGTTAAAATAATCTAAATTTTAAATGACAATGACTTCAATATTTTAAATCAAAGTCTCCTAAAATATATGTTAAATATTACATTTAAAACAAGACGATTGGTTGAAGCAGATTAGGAAAACAAATGTGACTTCTGGCCGGTGGAAATGAGGTGGTATAGGATATTTATAATAATAATGTAATTTTTTTTTTTTTTTATTGTGTACAGTGCTCAGGTGACTACTAAACTCATCAAAGTCTCATGTCAGGTACACAGAATAATGTTGTGCCAGGAACATGAACAGTTCACAGTAGTAATATGGATGTATGTGTGTGCATGTGTATGTGGAGAGGTGTATGGTATCGTATAGTGTTAGATACAGGAAGCATGGAGGCTTTGAAAGTTTCAGTGCTCCGGCAGCCTACAACAGATGCAGGCAGTTTATTCCATGTCTCCGCAATTCTGAGCATGAAAAATGTTTTCCGGAAGTCCGTGAACAGTGCTGTTTCTGACTTTGTAGCATGCCCGCGTGTATGGAGAGATGGAGATCAAAAAGGTGACTACTTGATAACCAACTGTGTTATTTTTTCTTCTTCCATCAATCTTGCTCTTCCAAATTTTCACAGAACCCACACTTATATTTTTCAAATAATTCTTGTCATTTAATTTTGATAACAACATTAAATGAAGCAAAAATTGTTTGAATAAATATTTGAGAAGCAAAAATTTATTCATATTGTCTAAGGTGAATATTTATTTTATTAAGTATTTTTCTTTTTATTCTATATTCTGTTTTTATTGATATTTTTATTTTATATAATATATAATAAAACAAATTGAAAGCATAAAATTTTTAACTTTAGTAAGTTATAAAACAATTTCAAATGACTTCCCAGAAGAAAAGACTAAAATAAAAAAATAAACGTCTTTAATTAACTGGATTTCTTGTGATATTAAATTCTTCAACAAAAGAGAAAATTGAGGAAGCAATAAACCGCATCTTGTTAATGTTAATTATATTTTAATCCATCAAAAAGAACAGGAAAAAGTACTTTTACTTTTATAAAAAAAAAAATCACCGAGATGTTAGCCCTATATATTATTTTAACTTTCAGTATTTTTTGTTTTAATATGTAAGTAAGTAAGTAAAGTCGTCAGGACTTTACTTACTTACTTACATATTAAAACAAAAAATACTGAAAGTTAAAATGTCGGTATCAGCCAGTCAGCGAGGGAGTCTATCCCCTTTTCAGTAGTGCTAGACCAAGGGGGTTGTTTTTTGGCGTCTGAGGTGGAGCGCCACACCTACCATCAGCTCCTTACTTTACCGCACAGATCCCTGTGCTACTCATACTTTGAGTTGGCGAGGACCAGTATCGAACTAGGAATCTTGTGGTTTTCTTGCCGAACGCTCTACCAACTGAGCTAACCTGGCCCTTTTATATGTAATATCCCTAATAATTATAATATATAATAATAATAATGTAATTTTCTATTTTCATTTCTAGTGGTTTATTATATGTAATTATATATTTTGGTAGGGAGTGACAAGACTTTCAGACCACTCTTTATTTTTCAAATCAGTTACAATGTGATGAAGACACAAAGTCTTTGTTGCTTTTTTTTTTGCTATTTACAAAGATTTCTTAGACAATAGATCTAAAGGTTTTTTGTTTTTTTGGGGGGGGGGTTGAGGCAGAAAATCACAGGCAAAAATGGCAAAGTTGGTAATGCAGGCAATTGCTAAGGATTACTGAGCATATGCTGCACTTCCCAAAATTCAGACAACTCACAAATGAGCTCAACACTTTCGAGCCATTCCACTATAGTTAGGTCAGTGACCGCGCCACTGAACTCTGGAATTAGGTGAATGTCAAATTGCTTGTTTTCATTATCCAAGGCTGAAATAGCTTCTAAGTTTTTGTTTTTTTAAGGTCTAGAGCAGAAAACTACAGGTGAAAGTAGAAAAATTGGTAACACAAGTGACTGTTAAACTCTTTGGTGATATTAAGTCCTTTTTTTTTTTTCCTGTAATAACGACAATGATGACAAAAATCTTGGCTTCTTTCATCACTCTTACATTGTGTTTTTCATGTTCCAACGGATGCAAGTTCAATCCAAGCCGGCCAGATACAGAAGTTTTATTCTAGCTACATATTGTTATAAATTTGTAATTGTTAAAGCAATCATAAAAATCAGATATTAGTTATTAAGACATTTAATCTTCAGGTTGTTGAACATTTTTTCACAGAGATAAACATGAGACATGGACTAAACTGCCTGCATCATCCGTTGTAGGCTGCCGAAACACTGCATCTTTTAAAACCTCCATGCTTCTTTTAATTTGACAAAGCTCAGTCGGTAGAGCATTCGGCTAGAAACCACAAGGTTCCCAGTTCGATACCAGCCCTTGCCAACTCAGTGTATGAGTAGCACATGGATATGTGCGGTAAAGTAAGGAGCTGATGGTAGGTGTGGTGCTCAGATGCTAAAACAATCTCCTTGGTCTAGCGCTATTGAAAAGGGTATAGACTCCCTCGCTGATTGGCTGATACCGACTTTAGGCCGTCCCGTCGACTTTACTTACTTTTACTTATACCTGATACCCCCACTCCACACACATACACACATATATTATTACTGTACACTATTCATGTTCCTGACATTAGTACATTATTCTATGTACTATACATGATACTTTGATGAGTCGTGGTGCACCTGAGCACTGTACGCAATAAATTTCATTATTATTTTTTATGATTCATTTTGTTTTGAAAAGAAAAAAGTTATTTTTTAAAATAATGACTAATGTTAAAATGTTATGTACTACTGTATTTATCAAAGCTTATTGAAAAAGCAGGAGAAAAAGTTTAAATCCTATTTAGGAGTCAATAATTAATATTGGAAATGAGGTAAGTTAGATATTTAATTTTTAAAAATCTTCTCTTTTAGCTTGATTTGCAGAATTGGTTGGAATGATAATTTAGTGCAAAATTATTCAGTAATCTGAACATTAGCTACATAAATGAGAGTAACCTCCCTTTGTTTGTTTCACTTTGAGGAAGCTGTTTGTTTTGGTCAGCCATTTTCATTTCACCATAAATCTACACTGAAAATACGAATTTGTTCAAATCAATACAACTGCATGTTTTAACATGAAAATATCATAAAATGTGTTCTTAATAACAATTAAGTTCATTTCAAATACTGCACAAGCACAATTAAGAACACATTTTAGGATATTTTTGTATTAAAACCTGCAGTTGTATTGATTCAAACAAATTCGTATTTTCAGTGTAGATTTACAGTGAAATGAAAATGGCCACTCAAAACAAACAGCTTCCTCAAAGTGAAAAAAATAAGAGGAGGTTACTCATTTATGTAGCTAATGTTCAGATTACCAGAATTTTCTATTATTGTACCTTTGCAGTTATGTTTTTTTTTTCTCTTAGGTAAACAATAATAATAATAATGCATTATCATACTAAAACACAACAGTAACAATGATTACTAATAACAAATAGTATGAAAATGAGAGGATGCTTGAGAAATTAAGGGGGGGACCCTTAAAAACTGATATCTAGACATATCACCTTTTCTGAGCTAGAAGACCAGACCTCATTCAGTCTATTGGAACAATTACCAGACATTTGCTGTGAACATGGCAAGTGCATAAGTAGCAAGAAAGAAAAAAAACTAAAAGAATATTTGTCTTTCTTTTAAGATAAAATTTGATTATGATAAAGAACAGATGCTGGCAATTTATATTATGGTTTTGATTTCAGTTAAAAAAATGGATGAAAAACCGTCAACTAGTCATCAGAATGAAATTCCTCAAAAGGATCAGTCAAGTTCCAGAGAAAAAGCATCTCTTCAAATGAGTTCTCAGCTAACATTGCTAAAACATGCTCTTAATTCAGACAAAGTTCAACTTTGGAATCCACCTTATACTTTGGAGAATGGAAAACGAGGGGAGATAAATCAGGTACGTCAATTTATAAAGGAAAAATAAAGTAAGATGATTTGGACCAAGTAACCAATACGCACCCCAGCTGGGATCTGTTTTGAAAAGAACACCTTTTGCCTTTCACTGTAAATTCCCGGTTGTTTGTTTACAAACAACAGACGATTTTTTTTTTTCATTAGAATTTCACTGTAAGATTTTTTTAAAGTTTGTTCATGTATATTTACAACCCAAAGGCACGTTTTTATACTAGAATAGTTTTCAATTTTAATTTTAAAAAATTAGTTATTTCATGTTGTTGTTAATTCAATAGGATTTTTTTTTTATTATAAAACTTTAAACGAAAGACACATTTTTATATTAAAATAGTTTTTGTTTAATCAGAAGAGAAATGCAGATATGTTTATTTAAATGAAAATAGTTTTTATTTACAAAATATTTTTAAATATTTATTTAAATAAAAGGATGTTGTTTGGAAATGGTATCACACAATTTATAAAGTTTATTTTCCATGCGCCTCTCATACCACAACCGAAAGTGTATGGTGAAAAGCAAAAGGCGGCTCCCAGCGGGTGTCTATTGGATACTTGGTCTGATGATCTTATTATCATTGTCTTTTTTCTGTTTTTAATTTTTTTCTTTGCACATTACAGTTTGTGAAGGGTTAGGTAATTTACAGAGGCTGATATTGATTATTAAATCTTTTTTGCCTCAATTCCCAGATTTTATCTGTAATGATGTTAGACTTCTGTATATTTATAGCAATAATATTTGTTCTCTAACAATTATAGTACTTTTATCGGTAATTTTCACCTTTAGTTGTCAAAATTCCTAGCATAAAATTGTGTGTGCACATGATCTGAAATGAACTTAATTGTTATTAAGAACACATTTTATGATATTTTTGTGTTAAAGCATGCAGTTGTATTGTTTTCAAAAAAGTTTCTAACATTTGTATATTTCGCACGGACACGTTTAAAATGGCTACCGTCTTGTTTCAAAGTGAAAGTCAGTTGGCTAAATTCCTAGCATAAAATTATCTGAAATGAACTTAATTGTTATTAAGAACACATTTTATGATATTTTTTTGTTAAAGCATGCAGTTGTATTGTTTTCAAAACGATTCTAAGATTTGTATATTTTGCACGGAGACTTTCAAAATAGCTACCGGCTTGGTTCAAAGTGAAAGTCAAGGGAGGTTACTCTAATTACCTTATTTGTTAGAAATTTTGACAACTAAAGGTAAAAATTACCCTTTTATCTTTATATTGATATTTATACAAGGCCAGATAGTCTATTTAATTATTGATATAATTTCTTTTAAATCAACCCCAACACATGGGAGGCTTGTGCAAAAGACTGTGCGACCTGGTGCCTCCTCGTTAAACAAGGAACGAGAAGGAGTGAAAAAGAGAGGAAAGTAGCCGCCACAAAAAAGAGAGCCAAAAGGAAGGAGAGACAACAGCAACTCCAGCAAGCATCACTGTTTGTTTGCAGTCACTGCACCAGAGATTGCCATTCAAAAATTGGTCTGTTCAGCCACTTACGCAGTTGCAGATAAAAATAAAAAAAAGTGGACACTATGCCATCGTCTTTAGTAGACGGACAGATGCCAACAAATAATTTCTTTTAAATATATTGTTCTTTTATTTGATGTGATATTTTTTTCTTTTTCATATTGATTGGCCCTGATTTTTTGTTTTGTATTTTTAGGAGATGCTTTTAAAGTATGCATCAATTGTGAAAACTTCCACTGAAAAAATAAATGAAATGATGGAAATTCTGCGCATGAATGCTGTGAAAAAGTTAGCAGCTCGAGGAAAGTTTCAGGAAAAAGGAATTGCTACTTTGAAACTCAGAATTTGTGCTAATTGTGAATCTCTGGTAAGATGTTCAGAAAATAAAAAATAAAAATTTTTAAAAATCTCATTGATAAGATTCTGAAATAATTTTTGGACCATATGACCTTTAGGCACCCCTTTTTGATATCAATTAAGAAAGGACATGTTTTTCATTTACACCGTCAATAGCCGGTTGTTTTAACAGACAATTTTTAGATTTTAAAAAAAAAATTAAAACTAACCCTAACCCCTAAAAAACAACCGGATATTGACAGTGTAAATGAAAAACATGTCCTTTCTTAATCGAGATCAAAAAGGGGTGCCTAAAGGTAATAAGGTCCGAATTTTCTTGTTAGATGGTTGGCTATACAAAGAAATAGAAAATGTTGTGAATTCAGTTGTGATTTCAAAATGTTAGACTGCAAAAAGAAATTGGTTCATGGTCACAAATGAAGCAAAGTAAAAGTTTCTGGTTATTTCCTATAACTCCAACATAAAAAAGGGGAACCACTCTGATTGACTGATAAATTATTTATTGATCTACTAGGAAAAAAGAAAACTGGGTTAGGATTAGGGTTTAGGGTTAGTTTAATGGGAAAATAATGGGTAGATTAATTAACAGATAAAATTCATTCTGAGTGGTTCCCCTTTTTTATGTTGGAGTTAGAGGAAATAACTAAGTTTCTATTATTGTTATAATTAATCAATTTGTTTTTTATTACTAGAAATTTACAAGATGCAATCGGTAATCTGAACATTAGCTACATAAACTTCCTAGCAACCATACAGAGACGTGCAACCAAACAAATATACTCCATCAGGCATCTGCCATATTCTGAACGTCTTGCTGCCCTGGGAATGGATTCGTTGAAACTCCGGCGTCTGGCAACTGACCTGGTAAATGCTCATAAGGTCATTAATCATCTTAACAACAGCAACCTTGAGCACCTTTTTGATCTCCATGTTTCTAACACACGTGGGCATACCTACAAAGTCAGAAAACAGCATAGCTCACATGACTTTGGGAAACATTTTTTCACGCTCAGAGTTGCTGAGGCATGGGATAAACTGCCTGCGTCCATTGTGGGTTGCCAAAACACTGCATCTTTCAAAGCCTGCATGCTTCCTGTAGTCCACCAACACTATACCTGATACACCCATCTACACACATATGCACGCACACGCACATGTATATTATTACTGGATGCTGTTCATGTTCCTGACACTAATACATTATTCTGTACTAGACATGAGACTTTGATGAGTTGGGGTGCATCTGAGCACTGTACACTATAAATTTTTATTATTATTATTAAATGAGAGTAACCTCCCCTTGTTTGTTTCACTTTCGATTTACACTGAAAATACAAATTGGTTCGAATCAATACAACTGCATGTTTTAACATGAAAATATCATAAAATGTGTTCTTAATAACAATTAAGTTCATTTCAAATAATGCGCAAGCATAATTAAGAATACATTTTATGATATTTTTGTGTTAAAACATGCAGTTGTATTGATTCAAACAAATTTGTATTTTCAGTGTAGATTTACAGTGAAATGAAAATGGCCGACCAAAACAGACAGCTTCCTCAAAGGGAAACAAACAAGGGGAGGTTACTCTCATTTATGTAACTAATATTCAGATTACCATGCAATCTACAAACAACTGAATTTTATTAATTGTAATAGTTTAGAATTTTCAAACTGGAATTTAAGTTTACAGAATTTGGAAAAAAAATTTTGTTTTGTATTACAGTGAAATTGTTTTAACAGTATAAAAAAGGGTTATTTCCTATAACTTCAACATAAAAAAGGAGAACCACTCTGAATAAATTTTATCTGTTAATTTATCTACCCATTATTTTCCCATTAAACTAACCCTAACCCCGTCTTCTTTTTTCATAATAGATCAATAAATAAATAAATAATTTATCAGTCAATCAGAGTGGTTCCCCTTTTTTTAGGTTGGAGTTATAGAAAATAACCTAAAAAAGTATGTAATATAATTTGTTGCTCTTACAGACTGAGTTACCTTCTTTTTTTTTTTTAATTTAGAATTTTTTTTTTTTTTTTCCATTAAAAATGAATGTTTTCTTGTTTTCTTTTGATTTTCAGGTTTCCCGTCCAGAAAGTGTGGAAGTAAGCTTACAGCAAACAGGATGTGAATTAAAGAAGCAAGTAGCAGAATTATGTGGTGTATCTGATGATAGAATAAAACTAATTGTTTCTGGACAACTGGTTCAAGATGAAAATAATCTTATGTCTCAGAATGTTAAGGTAAGCAACATCAAGAAGTTTCTGTTCACAAAATATCTTTGAATTATAAGAGATAAACTGAATAAAACATTGGCAGAGTTATAAACTTAAGTTTAACTTTCAAAAACAATAGATTAGCATTTGTCTACAAATTTAATATACATAAAAGCAATCTTAAATTGGAACAGTAATCTGAACATTAGTAACCTCCCCTTGTTTGTTTCACTTTGAGGAAGCCATAGGTTTTGGTCGGCCATTTTCATTTCACCGTAAATCTACACTGAAAATACAAATTTGTTTGAATCAATACAACTACATGTTTTAACATGAAAATATAAAATGTGTTCTTAATTGTGCTTGCACATTATTTGAAATTAACTTAATTGTTATTAAGAACACATTTTATGATATTTTCGTGTTAAAATAAGCAGTTGTATTGATTCAAACAAATTAGTATTTTCAGTGTAGATTTACAGTGAAACGAAAATGGCCAACCAAAATATAACGGCTTCCTCAAAGCGAAACAAAAAAGGGGAGGTTACTCTCATTTATGTAACTAATGTTCAGATTGCCATTGGAACTTGGCAGGTTGAATTTTGTTAGTAATATCTTACTTTCTGACCAATGATAATCTTTTTCTTATTTCAAAAAGAAATTATTTGTTCCCCTGAAATTCTGTCTTTTAAGTCAGCTTGAGCACCAATCATTGTCCCCAGTGGGAAATATACAATTCTTTCACAAAACAGAATTAAAGAATTATTTTGTCTTTATATTTCTCACGAGAGAGTAATTCTTGTAAAAATATTTTTAGCTTTAATGGATACAGTTACTTCCCTTGACACTAAACAAAACAAAAAATAATCAATACTTCCATAGAATTATCCACCCATAGTACTACTACCTTATAATCTTTCACATTTCTTTTCACTTACTTATTTATATAGAAAAATACTAGAACTTTTAAACTTTTAGCTCTTAAACCATTGAAATTCAGTATTTTTAAATACAAATTATTTTTTATATAAAGTATTTTTAAGTAAATTAAATCTTTTACAAACCTTTATTATAAAGAACTGTGTCTTATAAATTCATATCAAATTATGAAGGCTAAATTATGTAAATTAAACCTGATATATAAATGTGATAAAGTTTGAATGAACATAATTTTTTTTACTTCGAATGAACAAAGGTCAAAACCTCACCTACATTCTGAATTGATAAAAAACTTCTTTTTTTTTTTTTTTTTTTTTTTTTCAATTTAAAAAAAAATAAAATAAGCTATTCATTATAAAATTAAGTCATCAATGAATAAAGTAGGGAAAATTTCATTAAAATTGGACAACTCCCTGATTTTTGGTAATAGTTTGAAAATTTAAAATTCTTTTTATTACCTCCTTTTTTTTTTTCTTTTTTTTTTTCTTTTTTTTTTATTCCTGTGTGGGGAAGGTGGTGCAGCAACCTGCTTTTAATGATTAATGTTTAAAATAAATTTTTCCTTGAAAATTAATAAATTTTTTTAAATAATTTACTTGTATGAATTTGTCTTTATTGATGTTTTTTTTTTTTTTTTTTTCTAGTGTAACAGTCAAGTGATGGTGATGATCTGCCCTCTAAATCCAGCTTTTGAAAAGGAAGAGAGTTTAACTGATTTAGAAAAGTCACGAGAAGAAGCTGAAATTTTATCATCCAAAATTGAAGGTAAATTCACACAAAATGACAATTTGATAAACATTAGTTAAGACATAATTCTACATAAGTTGTTTTAGATGTTATTGTCAACCCACGTGCACCAAATACTGATTTTTTTTTTTTTTTTTTTTTTAACTATGAAATTTCTGCATTCAGAGTGTTTAAAACTCAAGGATACAAAATGAGCCATTATGTCATAGGGAAGAGGTACAGTGGTTTAGATTTGAACACTGATATTAATGAATATTTATAGTCTTTCTTTTTCTTTTTAACTAAATTCCTTGTTAGCCATATGCTGGAATATACTTCAGTGATTTTTTTTTTTTTTTTTTTTCCATTTTCATGACTTTTAAAATTTGATATCTTTTAGTTTAGTTAGAGTATGACTTAATCTCATTTTCTTAGTAAATAAAAATAAATTGTGGATGAATTCTTTATTATATTTAGACATCTATTTTTATTTTATTTTATTTCATTTATGTTTTTCAGACCATTCAGATGATATTCCTTATTTGGAAATTGCTGATCAAAATGGAAGGCCACTCAAGTTGCCCAAAGAAGAAAAAAAGGTGATAATGATTATTGAAAAATTATATATATAATATCTTTGGTTATTTCCTATAACTCCAACCTAAAAAAAGGGGGAACCACTCTGATTGACTATTTATTGATCTACTAGGAAAATAACCTGTTATCTTTTGATGTTACTGGATATATTAACATTTATAACAATATTTCTTGTATGAGAGAGTGTGTATTTGAATTAAGAAATGTGGATTGATTGATTCTTACTGAAGTACTACCACCACTACCAACATTAAAGTGAAAATAGTTGTATGAATCTTTGTTGAATATCAGGACATTTTTTCATAAAGAATTATTAGGAACTTTTTGAATTGTCTTTTTAATATTGATGCATTTGTTTTGTTTTTTTTGTTTTTTGTTTTTTTGCTCTTCTTATTCTTAATTGTCGTTTGATTCATTTTGATAATGTGTCTTAATATTTTTTGCCATACAATAAATAAAAAAAACAACTCTTTTCGTAGTTTTTTTTGTTTTTTTTTTTTAATTGTTTTCATGTGTCATTTAAGACATTCCTTTTATCTTACAGGCTCTTGCTTTTGCTATGGCTTTAAATGAAAAAGGTCGTGCATACATGTTGAAAAGAGATTATAGTGAAGCTCTTCTGCTGTTGTTGGAAGCAGACAAAGAGTTCAGGTAAGATACTCAATTGGCTTGTCATATATTCATTTTTTCAGTAGTTTAAAAAAAAATTTGTTGTGATGTAAGAGTTATCTCCCCTTGACTAACCGTGTGTTTGGAGAAGTGAAATGGTAGTGCGAGTGTATGATTTGTATAGGATAGTATGCCATCTGCATAACAAGGGTATTAGCCAATCAGAATCCAGCTGTATAAGTTCAGTATTTAGCAAACCCAAACGAAGAACCAAATTGATAGTTGCCTAGTGATTCAGAGATAGAAGAAGATAACTCTCAGGTCAGTTGTAAAGACTTTAAAATTGTATAAAGATACTAATTCTTAATCACATGCAAAAAACAAAAATGAATAATTAAAAAGGCTAGATAAAATTTAAAAAAAAAACAAAAAACACCCAATATGAGTCTAGATAAAAAAGAGAATAGGATACCCCTATGGACTGAATAAAGGGCTAGGTTCAAAGTTTCATTATGGCTCCCAATTACGGCAAGAAGTTTCCCGAGTCCGACAAGAAATACCTGAAGAAGGCCGGAGGGCACATTGTCCGAAACGTTGCACAGATAACAATGAAGATGATGACAATAGTCCGAATAATGCAGATAATACTAATCATCAAACCTCATTTTAAACATTCAGAGAAATAGTAAAAATAAATTGATTAACCTATGTACCTTGTGTAGTGTAATGGTTAACTAGCTAGACTAGCAGATCAGTTAGTGTGACAGAGAGCACGGGACGATTGGCAGAGGTGGGGATCGTGGAGTTGAGAATTTCCTGCCCCCAAGGACTAAGTGCGTCCATGTGTGTCTGGCCTGCATGAGGGAGGGGTATAGCAAGTAACTCAAGATTGAACTCGCAACCTCCTGATCATGAGTGGTGGAATTGCTGTCACCCCTGTTAGCTGAAGTGGTTTGGCCACTGAGAGAAATAAATGCTGAGGCGAGTTCTCTTGAGGAGAACGTCTTTTCCGGTAGAGATAACGGTGTGTCGTGTTTCAATCTTAAAGTGAAGTGAACTTTTGATAGATTATGTAAGAACTACTGGGGTTATTGCCGGCAGAATACTTTTTGCAGTTGAAGAAACTTATTATTGCGGTCATCACTTAAAACTAACAACTACAAATGGTTAGTTAGCTAGACTAGCAGACCAGTTAGTGAGTTTGATTGTCACGGTGCTCCATACTTCTGACTCTTTGCTAAACTAAGGTCAGCTTAGTAAATAATAACCTGGCAAATTTGAGTAAAATAATAAGGGTAATCTGAACATTACCTACATAAATGAGAGTAACCTCCCCTTATTTATTTCACTTTGAGGAAGCCGTATGTTTTGGTCAGCCATTTCCTTTTACCGTAAATCTACACTGAAAATACGAATTTGGTCGAATCAATACAACTAAATGTTTTAACACAAAAATATCATAAAATGTGTTCTTAATTGTGCTTGCGCATTATTTGAAATGAACTTAATTGTTATTAAGAACACATTTTATGATATTTTCATGTTAAAACATGCAGTTGTATTGATTACGGTGAAATGAAAATGGCCAACCAAAACATATGGCTTCCTCAAAGTGAAATAAACAAGGGGAAGTTATTCTCTTATGTAGCTAATGTTCAGATTACCGATTTGTTTTAGTTTGGTTTGTTGTGTATGAAACATTCATCTTATTTTGGTATTATTTACTTTTTTAGATTTATTTTCTTTTGTTTACATAATTGGTATCTACTGGAGTGAAACAATTGCTGCAAAATAATTTCATGGCATGAAAGAATGTTTCTAGCTAGAAAATAGAAAGAATTCTTTTAAAATGTCTCTTTCTTATTTTCCCTTCAGGAAATGCCGTTCAGATATCTTGTCCGCTGTGGACAATTTTGCCTTGGTCAATCTGGATATTGTATGGTGCTATCAACAACTACGAAATATTGATGAACTTCCTGATGCTGGTCAGTATAAAACTTTCACTTTCACTTTATGATGATCTCCTATTCAAAGGGCTTTACAGTTAATCATAGGAAAGATACAATTGATATACATAATGTATGTGTAGCTTATATATCTATTATTATACTAAAGCTGAGTTAATCAACTTTTTCTTCCTAAAGGTTTTTTTTATTGTTTAGTTTAATGACATGAAAATTATACTAAATTATTCCTTACATTTAGGATTGAATAATGTTTGGATAAAAATCTATTTTAATTGGTTCTAATTAGTCTTAATTTGCAATTAAGTAAAAAAACGACTTTTACTTTACTCTGTGTCTATCACTTTCTTTCCCTCTATGTATCTCTTGACTACCTCCTCGTTATATAATGTTAGTTTCTCTGGAGAGTAGAGGGAGAGAGAGAGCCGGGAAAATTTGAAATGTATTTCTATGTTAAATCTTACAACCAGCAACCCGTAGCTTAAATGAGGTTAAACATTCCCTTTTTTTTTTTTAGAAAGCTTACAAAAAATGATTTTATGGTTTCGTCCGGCTGTATTTTTTTTTTTTTTTTCTAAATTTTATTCGCTTTGCTCCCTTTTCCCTAATCTCACTTATCTACCCAGAGCTGAATAGGTGACCCAACGTGTCACATTTTGTCTAGTATATATATATATATATATATATATATATATATGTATGTTGAAAGAAAAACATTAACACACTTTATCTTATTTTATTTTATTTTATTTTATTATGACACAAAATTTAACAATGATCACTAAGATCATATTAAAAACAAATAAATAAATTACCAATATAAATACATGTATTCACCAATTTAAAAAACAAATTTAATCATATATTAACAGAATCTTAACTTTTCTTTGCACAAGTCAATAATATTACTTATGAAATAAAAAATTCCCCCTTTTTTCAAATGTCACTCTATTTTCTCCAACTGTAAATCGTTCTCAAATAATTTCAAAAAAGAAAAAATAATTTTTTTCGAACACTTAAAAATTCTCTGTATTTTGACCATTTTAACTTCAAATATCAAACATTTTACCCTGATGAAGGCCATTTTTCTTTGTATGCTTTACGGTGAAATGAAAATGGCCGACTAAAACATATGGCTTCCTCAAAGTGAAACAAACAAAGGGAGGTTATTCTCATTTATGTAGCTAATGTTCAGATTACCCAATTATTTACCCAAAGATTGTAATCTTTGGTTTTTGCTTTACTCTAAAGATCTAACATCAAAAATCTTTCATCTCCAATCAAACATTATCAAAGAAATTTTGTTCTGTTTTAGATAAAAATGTTATTTTACTACAGAGAGGCTAATGCTTCTTCTTTTCACATCAAAGGAGCTGGAAAAATCTATTTCTATTTTCTTCTTAAACTTCTGCCTTGAAAAAAATATTACACCAATTTTAAGAAATGCAATAACAAGTGTCAAATCCAAATCTTCAAAGAATTTCTCAATGGTTATTAAGATTTTATAGATTAACAATTGTAATTATACAATTCCTTTTGTCTAATTTGATAAAGATTAGGTTATTTGTTGAAAAATTACACCAGCAAGTTTTGAAATATTTTGATTTTTTTTAAATTATTAAACTAGATAGATTTTTAGTAGTTCGTCTCTTAAACTTAAACTTTTCTTTTTTTCTTTTCTTTTTTTTTCTAAAAACAAGTTGTTTGCAGATCATTTTTTGCTTGTCAACTTTCCAAATTTTTCTATTTATCGACATATTCTACAAATTGTGAGATTTTGTACTTTTTCGAAGGGAAAAACACTTTTTTGTTTATCTTATATAAAAGGATTTTAGTTTTGTTTGCTTGTTTCGTAACCGCGCTGATTGGCTGATTATAAAATATTCTTACATGTATTATATTATTAGTTCTTATATGTTAAATATATTAAATATTATTGTATTATATTATTAGTTCTTATATATTATTATATATTAAATATATTATATTATATTATATTATTATATATTATTATTATGTATTATATTATTAGTTCTTATATATTATTATATGTTAAATATATTAATATTATTATATATTATTAGTTCTTATTATATTATATGTTAAATATATTAAATATATTATATTATATTATTAGTTCTTATATATTATTATATGTTGAATATATTAAATATATTTATTTATTATTAGTTCTTATATATTATTATATATATTATTATATATATATATTATATGTTAAATATATTAAATATTATTGTATTATATTATTAGTTCTTATATATTATTATATGTTAAATATATTAAATATTATTGTATTATATTATTAGTTCTTATATATTATTATATATTATATTATTAGTTCTTATATATTATTATATGTATATATTATTATATATTATATTATATTATTAGTATTATTATTATTAGTTCTTATATATTATTATATGTTAAATATATTAAATATTATTGTATTATATTATTAGTTCTTATATATTATTATATGTTAAATATATTTATTATATTATTAGTTCTTATTATTATTATATGTTAAATATATTAAATATTATATTATTAGTTCTTATATATTATTATATATTATATATTATTATATGTATTATATTATTAGTCTTATATATTATTATATGTTAAATATATTAATATTATGTATTATATTATTATATATATATTTATATGTTAAATATATTAAATATATTTATTATATATTAGTTCTTATATATTATTATATGTTAAATATATTAAATATCATTATATTATATTATTAGTTCTTATATATTATTATATGTTAAATATTATATTATATTAGTTCTTATATATATATTATATGTTAAATATATTAAATATCATTATATATATTTATTAGTTCTTATATATTATATATGAGAAGTAAACAAACAGATGATGTGTTTGATATGGCTTTTTTTAGCCAACAATTTTTGGGAGAATATGTGCTTAATTGAAGTCGTACCTAATTTTTGAAAATTAATTAATTAATAATTAATGAATTAGGCAGGAATACCTATTCAAATGTAAGGCTAAACAAATCGAGAAAAATCAATCTCTGTATGTACATTTCAGCCTATTAGGCCTCATCAGCAGAGCTATAGACAGGAAGACCACTTGGTGTGTGATTCGAACCCTGACTGTCATCGTAAATACAGAGATTGATTTTTCTCGATTTGTTTAGCCTTACATTTGAATAGGTATTCCCGCCTAATTCATTAATTATTAATTAATTAATTTTCAAAAATTAGGTATAACTTCAATTAAGCACATATTCTCCCCAAAATATTATCATATGTTAAATATATTAAATATATATTATATTATTGGTTCTTATATTTGATTGCAGAGAAAAGATTGAAAGTTTGTGAAGATTGTTTTAAACAAAGTTATGGGAAAACCTTGAAAGACTGACAGTGATGAAGGTAAATTTGCATTTATGAAAAATTATTTCTTGCTATGAGAATCCTTCATGAAAGGAAAAGAGAGACCCATCTTTTGAATTGTAATTGCAGACGGTCCTTTGCTCTACTACCACTTAACATTTATTAACCCTTTATCTACCAGAGTGCCCAAAAGCTTGACAATCAAAATGCCAGACCCCCAAAAAATACCCAAGATGTCAGCTCTTAGAAAATTGTTTAGTTAAAAAAGAGAAATGAATTAAATGAATACATTTTAATTCAGTAGTAAAGGATCAGTGATACAATACTAGCTTATCAACCATTTCATATGATGTTGCTGATGGCAGTGGTAGACAAAGTGTTAATTAAAATAAAAACTTTTATATTTTTTCAGGTCAGTTAACTTTGAACCACGTATCTTTGAGAATCTGTGTTACACTTCAAAGATACATGGTTCAAAGTTAACTGACTTGAAAAGAAATGTAAAAGTTTTTACATGAAATAACTGGTACATTATATCTTTTATTCATTAATATATCAACACTGAAAAGTTCATTAAATTCGGTTAATTCCCTGATTTTTATATATTTTTTTTTCTTTTGGCGGGGTGACATACGATGGTGGAATTTAGGTCCGTTAAGTTCAATTTAACCAAAAAAGGTTTAAAACAATCATCAGCATGTGTATATGTGTGTTTGTTCCAAGATGGAGTGTTGTTGAGTTGCAAGATCTTCAGCTGAAATGAGACAATGTAAAATTTCAGAGGGACAGAAAAACAAAAATTCTATAACCTCCATGAATAGATAAGGACTCACTCAGGAGACATTTGGTAAAATAACAGTATATTTATTCTGGATTTTGGATGTTCTCATTTGGACTGGAAATAAGTTTCTTCACCCCAAATTCTTGTTGAAAACACCAGGATATTATATAAGATGATAATGGTTAGATGTGTTGTACTTCCCATATATGTATCCACTGAATGTTTATAACCATTTCTGTAAGCAGAAAAAGTATTGTGAAAGCACTTTGTAAAAAATGTTTCTTGATTTCTCTTTGTAGGGTTCTTCAGGTAAAGAATTGGCTCTGTTCATGCGACTTCATCTTCTAAAGGGAATTGTTGCATTTCATATGAACAAACAGGAATTGGCCAAGAAATTTATTAAAATGGTAAGAATACAAGATTTTTTAAATTCTCTCAGTGAATCTAGCTTCAGCCTATAAAAAGTTTAAAAGTTAAAATTATATATATATATATATATATATATATATATATATATATATATATATATATTTGGGAGAATATGTGCTTAATTGAAGTTGTACTTAATTTTGAAAGGTGCTGGGGTACATTAGCGTCAAATAATTATAATTAATTAATTAGGCGGCATACCATTATACAATTAATTATTAATTAATTAACTTTCAAAATTAGGTACGACTTCAATTAAGCACATATTCTCCAAAAAATTGTCGGCTAAAAAAAGCCATATCAAAACACATCGTTTGTGTATTTACTTCTCATATATATATATATATATATATATAGGGTGACCACCCAAAAAACAGACTTTTTTTTAAAAAGTGAGGCCTGTTTTTGTTTGGGCGGGGTGGGCACCCTGTATATATATATATATATATATATATATATATATATATATATATGGTGACAGGGCTGACTTTCAAAAAAAAAAAGTCTGTTTTTGTATTATTGTAGTAAACTTGGATATTAATTTGAAATGAAACTTGACAATTATTGTGTTGTTTTATAGGTTCACAGAAAATGGTTTATTGTGTTAAAAACAATTTTCAATTTTAATTTCAGGCTGAAACAGAATTAAAACAGGTGAACATTGATGATGAAGCATTGCAACAAGGTAGGAAATTTGAAGGCTGTGTTGTTTTGAAATAAGTGGAAATTTAACGCCAGTGTGTTGTGATATTACAGAAGCAAAACATTTTTTTATTAATGTTATATACCCCATTGCTGGGTATATAATTGATAGTGAGAGAGTCTTCAGGTGATAGAGAGAGAGTCTTTGGGTGAGAGAGAGAGAGACTTACTTGTTTCCGTTTCTTCTTCCTTTCGGCTATAATCGTCTAGTTGCCATGTTTCATCTTTACTACTTTTGACCGGTCGTCTTGTCTCTTCTTGTTTTCTTCTAAGGGCTTCTTTTCAAGCCATGTATTAATTAGCTACAAGACTTTTTTTTTCTTTGATCAAAGATTTTATTACTGCATTGCACTGATTCACCGCACGGTCTGAGTAAAAACCTCAGCAGCACATGTCTGTCCTGCCTCATCTCTGATTGAAAAAAACTGATTATCTAACTAACTCTATCACATGACTCGCAAGATTTCTGCCTCTGGGGTCAGTTGGGGCCATAACCGTTACTGGTATTTTTCCATCCCCTGATCTGAAAAACAATGGCCCCCTTAGAATTTTTAGATGTCAAAAACCCACGCCACCACACAATTATGCAACATTAATCACCATCATCAGGTTGTGCTGACTGCATGGGTTACCATGCCTTTCTCATCATGTCCCTATTGGTCATCATCTTTGGCAGGTCTTCTGCACGGCATCTAGAATCTGCACAGAGCTGATTGATGTAAGTTTTTGCTGGTTGGCCTATAATGGTGTGTCCATGTGTAGGTGTCTTCAGGAGAAAGTCACTTTTGAGTTTGTCCTTACTTCTCCAGCTGTGTCTAGTATGTTTTGTTCGTCTGTTTTAAATTTTCACTGTAAGGCAAGAATTATTTTGCAGTTAATACCTTAAATTATGGGCAACTGAAATAAATTAACATATTAATTATTGTTTTTTTTTTTACAACTGCAAAATCACTAAAATATCTTTAGAGAATATTTGTAAAATCCTTTCAACTTTTTATTTGATTCTGTAAGTCTAAAATGAAGAATTTTCCTTATCCTACACAATTTGATTTAGTAACTTTATCCTTGTTTTTAACACAACTGAAAAAAAGATGAGTTCTGAATTGATCAAAAACCAAATATAGATTTTAACACAATGTGCATGATTCTGTTTGTCAGTTAAGATCTATTTCAAAACGTTGTGAGCAACAAAAGGTCAATTTCTTTATAAGAAGAAATGATTTCTTCAAATCTTGCTTGAAAGTTCTACTTGCACAAGTTTTTACTCTTTGATTCTATGACTTTGTTGAAATGTTTTCTTTTTTTTGAATTTTTGAGATAAGGCTTGATAATTAGTATTATTTGTATTATTCGGACTATTGACCTCATCTTTATTGTTATCTACACTATTTCTCTAAAATTTTGAGATGAGGCTTGATAATTAGTATTATTTGGATTATTCGGACTATTGACCTCATCTTTATTGTTATCTACACTATTTCTCTAAATTTTTGAGATGAGGCTTGATAATTAGTATTATTTGTATTATTCGGACTATTGACCTCATCTTTATTGTTATCTACACTATTTCTCTAAATTTTTGAGATAAGGCTTGATAATTAGTATTATTTGTATTATTCGGACTATTGACCTCATCTTTATTGTTATCTACACTATTTCTCTAAATTTTTGAGATGAGGCTTGATAATTAGTATTATTTGATTATTCGGACTATTGACCTCATCTTTATTGTTATCTACACTATTTCTCTGAATTTTTAGATGAGGCTTGATAATTAGTATTATTTGGATTATTCGGACTATTGACCTCATCTTTATTGTTATCTACACTATTTCTCTGAATTTTTTAGATGAGGCTTGATAATTAGTATTATTTGTATTATTTGGACTATTGTCCTCATACTTGCCTTCAGTTCATCTTTGGAGTTGTGATAAAAATTTATTCCTTTCTCATCTTGTATGAGAAATAGTGAATGTCTTCATGCACTACCTACCTGAAAAGAAACTCAGAAACTCACATGTCCCCAGATATTGAGTTGCTGGGATCATTGTCAATCATGGCCTGGATCTCAGCAAGAAATTTTGGAAGTTCTTTTCTCATCAGAACAATCAGAGCGAAGCTTCCTAGCTGATGTACCTTTGTAATCACCATTCTACTTGTCCAGCTTGAATCCTCTGCACTGTTCTCTGATTGACACCCAAACACTCTGAAATCTTCGTATTGGAGCTTCTGCCATGTATGTCTAGCAATACAGCATAGCATTTCCAAATTTCTTGAGAATTGCATCATGGTGGTGCTTTCAACACAAACAGTGTCCAACTAACTATAATTTGCTGCATAGTAGACAAAACCTTAAAAAAAATGGGCTGGGTTAGCTCAGTTGGTAGAGCGTTCGGCTAGAAACCACAATGTTCCTAGTTCAATACCGGCCCTCGCCAACTCAGCGTATGAGTAGCACAGGGATCTGTGCGGTAAAGTAAGGAGCTGATGGTAGGTGTGGCACTCCACCTCAGACGCACAAACCATCTCCTTGGTCTAGCGCTAGCGCTGATAGGCTGATACTGACTTTAGGCCACCCGACGAAGACAAAATCTGAAACAAAGAAAGCGCATGTACGAAATCAATGATTTAGAATGGTGACAATTTACTCATTGCTGTAATTGATATTTTGAAGAGGAGATTAGTGTTGTCAGATTTGCATAAGAATTTTTTTTTTTTTTCTTTCAGTGATGTCAATGGGTTATAAAGACAAGGAAGCTCGTCTTGGACTTCGTGCAAGTAGAGGCAACGTTCAAGGAGCCATTAATCATATAGAAAACAAAAGATCAGTAAGTTTTCTTGAGTTTATTTTTAAATATCAAAACTTTTTATTTTCCTCTGTAAGTATTTGTTACCAAATCTTTATTGTTTTGTGTTAATATTTCATGATTTGTAATACTCCACTTTGGTCCTTTCTTGGGCTAGACGGGCAGCCGGAGAGGCCCCCTCCAATCAATCAGCTGGTCATGTCAAGCCCTAGCACCTATATGATTGCTCCAACCCTGTTGCCCTTATGGCAAACCCAAACCCTTTTTATCATATGGGTGCTAGAAGGCGGTGGCTGCGGGTTTACATGTGCCTGGGAATGATGTTAAACTCTATCTGATGGTAAGGTTCCAGTTCTGGAGGTTTGGGGAATGTGGAGCACCCCTTCATCACCATTGCTCCCTGGTCCACTCTGGCCCAGAGTGGTAGTACCTGTTAGGGTCCCGTCTATGGGTTAAATCGAAAAATGTATTTATAAAAAAAAAATTGAGTATCTATTAAGAATTAATTTATTTCAAAACTTTATCGGCATTAAATGACCCAGTGAGGTTGATATGCCATAAAACAAAAAACAAACTAAATCTGGATATAAACACAAGATTTTTGAAAATTGGTCTTTGGGGAAAACATTGGAGAAGGAAATCTATGACAGTAGGGGGAGGGGGAGTGACTTAGTAACATCAAAGTTTGGTAGAGAAAATCCTACTTTTAAGATTGGACTAATTGTTAGTCATTTGCTATGAATCTACTGTAGGGAGACCACGCCTGCACTTTAAAGATGTCTGCAAGAGGGAATGAAGACATGCCACATTGACACCAACACATGGGAGGCTTATGCAGAAGACCGTATGACCTGGCGCCTCCTCATCAAACAAGGAACGAAAAGGAGTGAAAGAGAGAGGAAAGAAGCCGCCACAGTAAAGAGAGCCATAAGGAAGGAGAGACAACAGCATCTCCAGCAAGCATCACCATTTGTTTGCAATCACTGCACCAGAGATTGCCATTCAAAAATTGGTCTGTTCAGCCACTCGTGCAGTTGCAGATAAAAGACTGAAGGATGCCAACAACTGTGAATGTCGATATTGTTGCTTGCTTCATTTTAAAAAAATGTTTTACTAATATTATATAACCCAATAACTGTCATAATTCTCAGAGAGGAGTTGGACACTTCAAATATATTCTTCCTCCCTCCTTACTTTTTGAGATGCCATGAAGAGCAAAATGTTGAAAGTGGCTCAGGACTTTTTCTTGGTTATGGGATCAATAAATGTAAGTTAACAACTTTAAATAAAAAGGGTTATTTCCTATAACTCCAACCTAAAAAATAAAAAGGAGAATCACTCTGATTGACTGACAAATTATTTATTTATTTATTGATCTACTAGGAAAAAAGAAGACGGGGTTAGGGTTAGTTTAATGGGAAAATAATAGGTAGATTAATTAACAGATAAAATTCATTCAGAGTGGTTCCCCTTTTTTAGGTTGGAGTTATCGGAAATAACCAAAAAAGATATTAAGATTTGAATGTGTGAATAAAGGGTATCTACAAATGACACTATTATGGTCTTTTTTTTGTCTTCTGCCTCATAAATAATATGATGTAAATGAGTGAAAAGTCATGGGTTTAGGCTGTAGGTTTGTGTGTGTAATGGAAATGGTTTTTGTTACCTTGTTTTCTTTTTATTTCTTACCAACTCTTTGGGGGTCCTTCAAGATGAGTCATAGGCCATCAAATACCACAATGATAAAAATAATTCTTCTGTTAATAATTGATTAAATGCCATTTTATGTTTTTTTTTGTTTTTTTCTTATTTGCTGCACAGGAGAAGAAAAAAATCAAGAAAGAAATTGAAGTAGATCGTAAAAAGCGGAAACTTTGTCACAAACTTGGAAAAACTGAAGATGGAGATCCGTAAGTCATGGTAGCTTTGTTGTTATCTTTCTTTAAAATGTTAATTCCTTTACAACTTGTTAATCTCGATATTGAGCTGCTTAGCTCCTGTGCAGCAGGCGTCTGGCCAACCCTGCCTGTTGGAGGCCAGATCTTCCACACTTGAAGGTGTGATGGTACATTTCTTCAGCATTGTCTTAATATGGTCTTTTTTTTGTCTTCTGCCTCATAAATAATATGATGTAAATAGGAATTGTATGAAAACAGAAATCAGTGCTCTATTGTGACTGTCAGTTATGTGTTTAAAGACACTGATGACATCACCATATTGTATTGATATGCATACACAGTTTGAAAAATCAGATTAACATGTTTCATTTGAAGTGAATCAGAATGCAAATGAATTTATTACTGAAAGAAAAAAGCAGATGTACATTATAAGGGAGAGAAGCATGATAATTTGTTTAAACTTTAATAAATACTTAATTCATTAAAAAATAAAATTTTTGTGATATTCGCAGAATTCCGTCCCAGTCTCCTGCCTTAAAAAACGCTAGGTGGTGATAGCTGAAAAAAACAAACCTCCCTATAAGTCCCTATCTGAAGGCGTTTTTCCTGAAAAGTTAATGCGATATTTTCCCTAGCTGAAGCGGTACCTGCTGAAGCGCTTAAGCCATTTTTCTCCAAAAGTTAATGCGATATTTTACCACCTCCAGTCTTTTTTCGACAAGTAAATATTTTCAACCCTTCCCCCTCTTTAAAATATTTTAAGGGAGGTGGCTAAATATTTACATTTACCAAACCAAACAAAACTTTATTCAACTCTTATATATTAGGTGATATCAAAAAATAATTGAGACTGAAACTTTAAATTAAACAAAATTTAAAGGAAGATGTACACAGCAGACAGTATTTTGGTGTCTTCATTTGTTGAGTAAAACAAAATGCAGCTTTTTTAAAATTTATTTTATTTATTCTTTTCTTTTTGAGGCTTTTATACTTTAAAATTGTTATATTGATTAATGAAAAAAAACCTGAAATGTTTTTTTTTTAATTTTCTTTTCTCTGAATTTAGTATTTCCATTCCGAATTACAAATCTCTTGTTGAGATGGGATATTCCCGGGAAGCTGCATTAAGGTGCCTTCAACTAGCAAACAACGATATCAATTCAGCTTTGGAGGTAAATGCTTGGAATTAAATTATTTCCTTTTCAAATTTGTGTTATTTAATATTTCAATCTTTTTGCTTATACTGAGCAGAATATTTTTGAAAGAACTGAAAGTTGATAAGATTTAAAATGTGCTAAAAATGCAGGAGTTTACTTTTAGTTTTGAATCAGAAAATTTGGCAAGACATATTAAAAACGGCTTTTCTTACTCTTCTATAAAAGTAAAATGTATTTTCATTATTAATCTTTGACCAGTCTAATACAACAGGAAATTTTGAGTATATTAATTGTAATATGACTAACCATAAGTTAATGTGGATGAATTTATTTTAGGCATATTTCAGAAGAAGAAAAAAAATCTCTGTCGGTTATTTCCTATAACTCCAGCCTAAAAAAATGGGAACCACTCTGAATGAATTTTATCTGTTAATTAATCTACCCATTATTTTCCCATTAAACTAACCCTAAACCCGTCTTCTTTTTTCCTAGTAGATCAATAAATAAATAAATAATTTATAAAATTTATTCAGATTGGTTCCCCTTTTTTTAGGTTGGAGTTATAGGAAATAACCCTCTCTGTCTATAAGGAATGGCTTTATTCCATCTTAAAGTCATTTTTAAACAACAGAAGTTTTATTCAGTCTAGATGTAATAAAAAGCAACAATAATGATAAGAAAAGATTGATTACGTGTGAAGGTGCCTATTGGTTACTTGGTCCAAGGTCTTTACTGTTGCTAATCAAGTTTTCTTGGATCTTTTGTATAGAACAATGACATAGGATCTGTCTCTCAATTGAATTTGATGGAATCAGTCATCAGAGATTCGGACCAAGTAACCAATAAGCACCCCAGCTGAAAGCTGTTTTGAAAGGAACACCTTTTGCTTTTCACCGTAAATTCCCGGTTGTTTGTTTATGCAAAGAATGTTTATACAAGAATGCAAAAAAAATCGTCTGTTGTTTGTAAACAAACAACCGGGAGTTTGTGGTGAAAAGCAAAAGGGGAGACAATTCTGTATTTTCTAAGATTTTCATCTTTCATCTCCTTTGCTGCTAACCAAAAGCTCAATGTTTTTTACTAAAATTGTTTTTCCTATATTTCATATTTTTAAGGTTCAATTCCTAGAAAGTAATATTATTATTATTATTATTATTTTGGTTTTTTTTAGCTTCTGGCGGCGAACTATGATTCCTTGACTGTTATGTATGATATGAATGTCAATCAAGAACTTTTGGATCAGGTAAGGGCTACGTGGATTCATTCAATTACTATGAGGCTTCATTTTTGTTAGACCTGTGGAAGTGCTCCAACTTCTATAACAAAGAAAATGAAACAATCCAAACACCTCATAATGAACAGTAGACATTTTTATTAAGTCATTAGAGAGATCCAATCACAAAACGGATCTGAACACATGATGAACATCTCACTGACAAGCCTTCCAAACTGTGGTTGTGTCACTTAGACCCTAATAAACATCATACTGGTAGAAGAGTTCCAATTACCATTGGTAAGACAAGGCAATTAGGAAGCCGTAACTTAATACAGATCTTACCTTTTTATAAGCCTACTGCAGAATGCCAGAGTATTTATGAAGCATTATAACATCATAGAAACAAAGCAGCCAATCAGGACTCAAGGAATAGAATCACCCAAATACATGAATGGACTATTCTTAATTTCCATAAATACTAGCTGTTTTGGGCACCAGTCAGTAGTCCTTAGTTGCTGTTGTTCAAACCAACAGCATACTTGGCTTGCAAAACAGTATGCAAATCTAAAAATCGTCTGTAAAAACAACTGGATATTGACGGTGTAAATGAAAAACGTGTCCTTTCTTAATCGAGATCAAAAAGGGGTGCCTAAAGGTCATATGGTCTGAAATTTGTTGGGTGATTAACATCTGTTTTGCATAAGATAGATGGGAGCTGCACAAGAATGCTGCATGCGGTCTTGAACAAGTCGTAGAAACAGAACCCCACAAGGAAGCAGCTGTACAGCCACCTGCCCCCTATCTCACAAACCATCTGAGTGAGACGGACAAGGCATGCTGGACACTGCTGGAGGAGCAAGGACAAACTCATAAGCGACATTCTCCTGTGGAAGCCAACACATGGACTTGCTAATGTGGGCCGCCCATTAAGGACCTACATTGACCAACTCTGCACGGATACTGGATGCTGCGCAGAGGATCTCCTTGGAGCAGTGAATGATAGAGAGGGTTGGCAAGAGATTGTCATGGATATCCGTGCTAATTGCACAACATGATGATGATGATGATGATGAAAGAGGCAAAGCAGTAGCCACGTGTACGTTCTGCTGACTGCAATTCAGAAACTTTGATATTTGTAATCCCTAACTTACTTTACATAATTAAAAACTTTGAAAATAAATATAATTATATGATCAGTCTAAAAAGCAAAGGATTGGTTCAAATCATCTATACATATATAAAGGGTAGTTGGTGTGTGTGTGTGTGTGTATGTCCGGATTTAAATGGGGTATCCCACGAGGATTCAACTCACAATTAAGTAATAATGGATCTGTGGGACTAACTTTAAAAAATCCCCCTCTACCCAGGTGACGCCGGGTAGCCACTGCTAGTACATATATAAAGGGTAGTTGGTGTGTGTGTGTGTGTCTGGAGGAAACTTCAAAAATAAAACAATTAAAGACAAAGTAAATATATATACACATTAAATATCACCAGGGCTTGGTTTTTGAGCAAAAATAATAGATTTGATTTATATTCGTGAAGATAATTTAAAAAAATGATATTTAAATGATAACAGCATAGAATTTTTTTTTTTTTTTTTTCATTTAATATTTTAGATAGTAGACATTAACATTTCTTTTCAGAGTAGCTGGATCAATGCAAGGTCTATTTTTTGCATAGGGATTTAAATGGGGCATCCCACGAGGATTCAACTCACAATTAAGTAATAATGGATCTGTGGGACTAACTTAAAAAAATCCCCCTCTACCCAGGCGACGCTGGGTAGCCACTGCTAGTACATATATAAAGGGTATTTGGTGTATGTGTGTATGTCTGGATGAAACTACGAAAATACAATGATTAATGATAAAGTAAATATATATACACATTAAATATCAGCAGTTCTTGATTTCTGTGCAAAAATTATGAAGATTTTATTTATATTTGAAGTTGTTTAAAAATTAAAATATACATAGAAATAGCATTGAAATTCTACTTAAGAATGTCCAGCATTTGTAAATCTCAAAAGTAAACAAATACACCACTACTCAGGTGATGCTGGGTAGCTGCTTCTAGTATTCATTAATAATTTCCTTTTTTTCTTTGTGTTAGATTACTGGACTTGGCTACAACATTCAATTTGCACAGGAAGCTTTGCGCACTTCTGATAATGATGTCTTGAAAGCTCTTGACCTACTCGATAGATATGATGGCGTTTTGCCACCAGACATATCTTCTCCTCTCACCTCTCCCACATCAGGTAGGTTCAGTTTCAATTCTCTTTTAAAATAATAATAATAATAATGAAATTTATTGTGTTTTTAGGGTCACTTGTAGTATTGACCATCACAGCAGCAAGACGTCTTATCCTGTCTCTCCCAGAACTAAGATAGACTTCAGCAGATAAGTCTGGCTGCAACGCCATTAAGTTTGCAACTATAGTATCTTTTAATATATATTTGTACTTTTATTTGTTTGTTGAGTCTTCTTCATCTAAAATTGAATGCCTATCTGTTAATGTGGGGAAATATATGGTACTCAGCAAAAAAAATACCATACTATGGCACGTGCGGACCAGTTAACACGATAAATCATCTCAATTATCTACAAAACATTTATAATAATGAAATTTATTGTGTACAGTGCACCACAACTCATCAAAGTCTTATAACAGAGAATAATGTATTAGTGTCAGAAACATGTAATAATATACATGTATGTGTGCACGTGCATGCATCAGGTGTAATGTTGGCAGATTACAGGAAGCATGGAGGCTTTGAAAGATGCAGTGTTTCGGCAGCCTACAACGGATGCAGGCATATATATATATATATATATATATATAAATATATATATAATATATATATATATATGTGTATGTATGTATGTATATACTCATACATAGGGTATACGCCCTGTCGGCTGGGATGGTAGAATGCACCGACTGCACCTCTGCAGAGGGGTAAGACTCTCCCAATGGGGCCACCTAACCCAGGTAGTTGAGCATTCCATGACATGCAATATTCCACTTTGGCCTGTTCTTGGGCTAGACGGGCGGTTGGAGAGGCCCCCTTCAATCAATCAGCTGGTCACGTCGAGTCCTAACACCTATATGATTGCCCCAACTCTATTGTCCTTATGCAAGCCCCAACCCTTTTTATCATATGATTGCTAGAAGGCGGTGGCTGAGGGTCTACATGTCCTGGGAATTATGTTAAACTCTAACTGATGGTGAGGTTCCAGTTCTGGAGGTTTGGGGAATGTGGAGCACCACTTCATCATCATTGCTCCCTGGTTCACTCTGACCCGGAGTGGTAGTACCTGTTAGGGTCCCATCTATGGGTTAAATAGAAAAACATGAGTTTATAAACAAAAATTGAGTATCCGTTAAGAATGAATTTATTTCAAAACTTTGTCGGCATTAAATGACCCACTGAGGTTGAGATGCCATAAAACAAACCAAACCAATCAATAAGACTTCGGTATTTTGGTGTTGCTGGTTGGGTCTTCGTTTTGATGATGTTCCAGAGTCAGGTGTAAATGATAATTGATATCTTTTTTTTTCTTTTTTTTTTTTTTTTTTTTTTTTCAGAAAAGGATGCCAGTGAGAAAGAACGGTTGAAACAAGAGAAAAAAGTGTTGGATGACTTTCGAGATATCTTACCTGAGGATCATGAGGATCACTTGGATCTTTTGCTGACAGAAGAATCAGAAGTATTGGCTGAATATCTTGCCTTACTAGGAAATGTCTAGAAAACGCACCCCCCTGCGTCTCTCAATCCACATCTGGCCATGTGTGATAAAAACTGCTTGTAGATGCAACAGGTGTTTGAATGTGTGTGTGTGTGTGTGTGTGTAAGGAGTCAGACAAAATAGATGGTTCATGGAGACTCACACACAAATTAGCTTGGTTGCAACTATTCTTATTGAAAAGATAATTTTTTTTATATCTGTGTTGACTATTTTCAACCCAATTCACATATACTTTGGGTAATTTGAACATTAGCTACATAAATGAGAGTAACCTCCCCTTGTTTATTTCACTTTGAGGAAGCCATATGTTTTGGTCGGCCATTTTCATTTCACCATAAATCTACATTGAAAAAAGAATTTGTTTGAATCAATACAACTGCATGTTTTAACACGAAAATATCATAAAATGTGTTCTTAATAACAATTAAGTTCATTTCAAATAATGTGCAAGCACAATTAAGAACACATTTTATGATATTTTCATGTTAATACATGCAGTTGTATTGATTCGAACAAATTCGTATTTTCAGTGTAGATTTACGGTGAAATGAAAATGGCCGACCAAAACATATGGCTTCCTCATTTATGTAGCTAATGTTCAGATTACCCTACTTTGTACTACAAGTTTTTAAAGATGCCATTTGCTCCTCTAATTTGTATCAGTTGGAATGAGATCATCAATCAATGCTATTCATTATTATTGGCAAAATTGAACAAGTGGACAAATAAGACAAATGTGTATGTGTGTTTATATGTATGTATATAAATTTATTCTGACAAAGCAGTTTATAATATCCCATCTGATGAAAATGATTTGGAAGAACATCCTGGAATTTACAAAGACAATTTGCTGTGGACTGCAATAATATGTCCGGAAATATTATGAAATTTTATCCATCAATTTATGTAACAAGAATTTATATAAAATGTGAATTTTTCTTTAAACAGTATTTCTCTGAATGTTTGAGATAAGGCTTGATTAGTATTATCTGTGTTATTCAGACTATTGTCCTCATCTTCATTGTTATCTGAACTTTTTTTTTTTTTTTAAACCTTTCGGCTGATGTGCCCTCCGGCCTTCTTCAGGTATTTCTTTTCAGACTCGGGAACCTTCTTGTCGTAAATCACGGAACTTTGAACCTAACCCTTTATTTAGTCCACGGCGGTATCGTGTTATTCTGCTAACCATAGCTGGGGTAGAGGCATTAAGCTGTGTTAATTATTATTCTATGTTACTGCTGCCCTTGACCAGGATTGAACTTGCAGTCTAGAGATAACTGTACAGATAACAATGAAAATGAGGACAATAGTCTGAATAACGCAGATAATACTATTCTTTAAACAGATTTACTTTTCTACTTTGTGCATGAAAGAAAAATTTGTTATTTCCTATAACTCCAACATAAAAAAGGGAACCACTCTGATTGTCTGATAAATTATTATTTATTTATTGATCTACTAGGAAAAAAGGGTTAGGGTTAGTTTAATGAGAAAATAATGGATAGTTTAATTAACAGATAAAATTCATTCAGAGTAGTTCCCCTTTTTTTAGGTTGGAGTCATAGGAAATAACTGAAAAATCACTGTGAACACACATTTACACATACGGGTAATAAATTCACACATTTACACATACAGGTAATAAATACACACATTTACACATACAGGTAATAAATTCACACATTTACACATACAGGTAATAAATTCACACATTTACACATACAGGTAATAAATTCACACATTTACACATACAGGTAATAAATACACACATTTACACATACAGGTAATAAATAATTTGGATAATAATAATATCCAACAATATGGTAAAGAAATCTAACTAAAAAATGAAAAAACCTAGTTCATTGTTGACTGTCTTCCGATCTTTTAGGTTCGAAAGCAAGCCAATCAGTTCCTCTAAGACGTGGAATGGGTGTCCTTAGTGGGGGTTTGTCTGTAAGTCATATTGGTTGGGTGACTCTCCAGGAATGAAGGTACTAGGGTGATCGGGCAGCTTTAGAAAGAAAATTTTAGTTTAGTGTCCTGGATATGTCCTAAATGGAAAAAACTGGGGTTGATGAAACATTCAGCCACCTAACTAAAAAGAACCTATGGTGTATGCGAAAGTTTGAGGCTTGCTTGCTAGCCTTTGTTATCTTTATTTTATAAACTTAGATTTCTTTACCATATTGTTGGATATTAACTAACTGAAAAACAAAAAACGAAAAACCTATTTTATAAATTGACTATTTTGTAAGTTTCCCCATTTGATGGTTTCATGAGATTCTTTGTTTTTAAAATCCAACAAAATTTGCTGATATAATTTTCCCTTGAATTGGATGCTGAACACCAGTTAGTTGGAAGCTTTTAAATGTGAAAATCTTTTTCTGATTACTATTATAACTATGAGATATAAGCTAAAAGCTATTATTAAATATATATTTATTTATTTAAAATTTGGAAAATATATCTTCAAGATGCGCTGGGATGCATCATCAATAATGCTTTTCCTGTGGTCATTACCAGTTTCGGGTCTTTCAACATTATACTGGTTCGCACAGGTGACCCAGTCCAAAATGTTAAAATTTCGGGCTTGCATCCCAGCAATATCCTGCTATTTCATTGTGTGCCTTCGCTTTTTGTACATGGCATCTTGTGTCAGTGTTCTTTTATAAGAGATTATTTGGCCATGCCGAGGCTGGGTGGTGGCTTCCCATTGGCCAATGCTACTTGCTTCGAGTACCGCCAGCCAATGGGCATCCTCCTCCCCGCCACGGCATGTGCCATAGTTTTTAAAAAGGCAGAGATCTTTTTCCTTGGTTTTTCATTTCTGGTCAGCTCAGGAGATTGTCCACAACACAGGAACTGTTGTATATTAAGGTGAGACTTTTTTTTTTTTCGACCCCCTCCCTCCTATTATATTCTGTTACTATTACAGTCTTCATATTGCTATTTTGGTTTAATATTTTTGTTTTTTTTTACCCCCTCCCAGTATTGTATTCTGTTACTATTACTGGCTTCATATTGCTTGTTTATTTTACTATTGTACATTGACCCCAACTGAAAATACTTATTTTATTCTTTACCTTAATTGAATGTTCGTCATTATGTTGGTATGTGCAAGAAAATGCATTTAATATACTTTTAAATAAACTATTTATAGTTTAATACTAGAAAAGACAAAAAATAAAAAAAACCTAAATTTTCATGACTATGAGATATAAGCTAAAGGCTATTATTAAATATATATTTATTTATTTAAAATATAAATTAATTGTAAAATTATAAATTGTAATTTTAAAAAGATAAAAAAATAAAAAATTTTTAAATTTGGAGTACTGAGTACCTCTTCATTGTAATTTTAAATAATTGTAAAATTATAAATTGTAATTTTTCTAATGTAATTATATAATTGTAAGATATAAAATAATAATATATATATTTAAAATATATATATTGACGAAAAGTCAGTCGGGTTTCGCTCTTGGTCAGAAGTAGTTGCTGTGTCTTGCCACACTGAAGAGATGTGAAACATTGAAACACGGTGTCTGTGGATGACTTTATATATATATATATATATATATATATATATATATATATATAATGAAAGGTAAAAATGGATATTGAATCTGACAATATGTGAGAAAGTTTTGTAGAAAAAACAAGAAAATGTTAAGTTTTGCTGACAGAAATCTGTTTCGACATTATGAATATGTCTTTATCAAAGCAACATTGTAAGCGGAAAAACGAAATAAATATATCATTAATTACGAGGCACAGAACACTCTCGATCAGTACCAGAATTTTTTTTTTAAATACGTATTTATTGTTAAAAATAAAATAAATTTTATTCTTAAAAATCATAAGCATTTTTATCATAAAAAAGCTCAAAAGAGTTTTTTAAAATTCCAGTACTGATCGAGAGCGTTCTGTGCCTCGTAATTAATGATATATTTATTTCGTTTTTCCGCTTACAATGTTGCTTTGATAAAGACATATTCATAATGTCGAAACAGATTTCTGTCAGTAAAAATTTTAACATCTTGTTGTTTTTTCTACAAAACTTTCTCACACACATATATATATATATATATATATATATATATATATATATATACACTTACATATATACATATATATACTAAAATTCTCACAATGTCTGGTTATGAGATGTATGTAACTATAACTCAGCAAAAACAACACATCATAGCAAGATTTCTTATTAGAACAGTACACTTTAAATTTTAAAGGCTCTAACTTGAAAGTGAAAGCAATTTTCAATCCAAATTACACACTGAATCCTAATTTTTTGGTCTTTATATTAATGTTAATCATTGTTTCTTTTTAAATCATGAAATTCTTCATAAAGCAGATAATTATAAAATTCTTATAGAATCTTTGCTCCTTCCTAAATGTTGTGATGTTAGTTCAACAGTAAAAAAAGAAGTCAAGTCGAGGTAGGGTAAAATGAGACAAGTGTATTTACAATAAGGTACAAGAACGGCTAGCTTGCCGCTAAACGGTAACAGTACAACCTTTTCACTCGGTGTCTCACTATTTATAGTGAGAACCGGTGTATATTCTCCACTGTAGGAACGGCCAGTACAACACTAAATAAAAGCATCAATATCATAATAAACTGTTTTTACACTGAGTTGATGGGTTGTCTAGTTTTTGTGTGTATACGCACACTAGTGGGAATAACAACATTGCCTACAAGAGATAGTACCAATGACACAAAGTACCGTAATTGACGGCATATAGGACGCACTTTTTTCCCCAAAATTGCCCGTCTTATACATCATAGGTGAAGTTTGAGACCTCCCATACCACTAGGCTAATCTTTTCTATGATGCTCACTAACCCAGCTTATGCTCAGTACTTTTACCTACCCTAAACTCCATGCATCCTTATTTCATTGCTGGTATTGTTATGTTTCTGCTTGTGTAATGCACAGCTAGACTGTTTTCAACAATATATGCTTAAATACACTAAAAACTTTTTTTCCTGAATCTGACCTGCTGAAATGGGGTGCATCTTATATACAGTATATAATAAAATTAAACTTAATACAAATTTGGGGAAATATCTCCTCATGTATCAATGACATTTAAAAATTCTGTGTTAACACAATTTTATGAATAAAATCAATCATCAAATCAATTTAATAATTACCAAAAAAATGATTAAAATTCAATTAGTTGATTTTGATAGTTTTTTAATTCATGTATTTTATATATAAAAACTTTCTTAATCTATGTTTAAACTAAAGAATTTTTGGATCAGGTCACCAATAGGCACCCCAGCTGAGATCAGATATGAAAAGAACGCAATTTTGTTTTTCACTGGTTGTTAGTAAACAAAATCAACAGACGAGTTTTTCCATGTGCTTCTATGGACGGTTAATAAAAATATTAGTTATTTCATGTTGTGAGCATATGTTAAAAAATTAATTTTCTACTAACAATAAACTAATATTGTTATTAACCAAAAACAACATATTAGTTTAAAATTTAAAAAGTATTTATTTAAAAAAGATTTTGCTATTAAATTTTATTCTAATTAAATAAAATCTATTTTAGTATAAAAATGTCTTTTGTTTAAAGTTTTATAAAAAAAAAAAAAAACAATATTAGTTTATATTTAGTGCAAATTTTTTTTCCACATATGCTAACAACAACATGAAATAACTAATTTTTTAAAATTAAGATAAAAAAAACTATTTTAGTATAAAAATGTGTCTTTGGTTTGTATGAAATCATGTCAAAAACTCGTCTGTTGATTTTGTTTACTAACAAACAGTGAAAAGCAAAATTGTGTTCCTTTCAAATCTGATCTAGGGTGGGGTGCCTATTGGTGACATGATCCAAATTTTTTAATCAAAATCTCACCAATTTTATATTGTTTTCTAAAATATAAGAATGTTCTCCAATATTTATTTTTACTAATGACACAAAAGATTTGTTGATAAAATTAAAATTCATACAAATTTAGGGACGTTTTTTTTCTCAGCTGTTGAAGAAATTTCAAAAGTTCATAGCAACATTGTTTGTCAAAAGTTATCTTTGTATCCAATTTCATATTAAGTTGAGATAGAAGAGAAAATTAAAACTGAAATTAGGAATATTTTATTTCATTTAATGTTTTTTTTCTTTTTAAAAGAAAGATTTTAAAAATCTGTTTCAGATTTGATGGCAAGTAAGTTTCCAATAAATAGAAGATTACATAATAAAGTAATTTTATTAAAATAAGAACATCGTTAATAATAAATAACCTAGATGTAAAAATTGGCAGAATTATCATTTTAAATTTTGTTTCTCTTAAATTAACAGCGACAAATCGTAATATGGTTGAGAAAGATAAACCGAAAAAGACGAGTGGCCCTAAAAGGACCGTTGGGGTTAAATAAACATCTTAATATGGGGTGTCCAGAGTAAAATAGAAATTAAGGGGTCCATAGCTTAAAAAAAACTTCAGATAAGATCATTACAAAAATGGCATAACGAAATATTTTTTTAGAATACATTTTAATATTGAATGAAAGGTTGTTAAAGTAATGCACGAATCTATATGGATATTTAATGAGAACATCGTTAAGATTTTTTTTCTTAAATTATCAGTGACAATGCATATCGTAACATGGTTAAGAAAGACAAATCGAAAAATATTGGTGGCCCTAAAAAGGACCGTTGTGGGTGAAAAAAATCAGCCAAGTTGAAGGAAATATTTAACCTCCGAAACCGTAGAGGGTTCTGCCTTGTCTCTTCAGGGCATAGACGACATCCATGGCGGTGACAGTCTTCCTCTTAGCATGCTCAGTGTAGGTGACGGCATCACGGATGACATTTTCAAGGAAAACCTTCAACACACCACGGGTCTCTTCATAGATGAGGCCAGAGATACGTTTCACACCACCTCTACGGGCCAAACGGCGAATAGCGGGCTTGGTGATACCCTGGATGTTATCACGAAGTACTTTACGATGACGCTTAGCGCCTCCTTTTCCCAAACCTTTTCCTCCTTTACCACGTCCAGACATGTTGATTATTCAAAAAATGTGAATGGTCAAGTGTCCCAACAAAATCGGTTAATACACAATCAGATAATAGCCTGTGCGGACGTAGCTGAAAGCATACCACGTGATATAAGGTAGCATTTATTGTCCAATGAAAAACGAAGATGGTTTAATGTGCAGAATGCGCGGGATTTATAAATCTAGCAGCAGCATCAGCCAGTATAAAAGCAGTATCGGTTGCCCACACAAATTTATTCATCATTTTTTTGTTTTGTTGTGTTGTTCTCAAGACGGAGCTGCTGTTTTGTGTTCATTCAGTAATTTGCATGTGTGGCCTGTAGAAAATTTGCATGCGTGGCCTGTAAATAAGGTTGGTTAAGGCTTTCCCTGCCAACCTATTTATAGGTCAGGAATTCTTTTTCTCTTCCTCCTGCTTAGTAGCAGTCTTTTTTCTCAGTATTCTTTCTTTCTATTTCTTTTGACAAGCACGTCCCTTTAACAGTAAGCAACTGAATATTTTATTTTAACACCCCCCTCTTGGGGTTCTTTCTTTTTGTTGCCCATGTTGGGCATTTTATTCTACATATCCATAAATAATGGATTTTTTTGACGACCCCTTTTCTGACGGTTACGACATTGACAAGCTGGGAGACGACACAGACGAAGCCATATTTAAAGACTTCGACATTTTCTCACCCAGCGAAGAAACAGCGAAACCGGTTCAAACGGAACCCATTCCAGAAAAGGAACCAGAAAAAACCGAACCAGCCGAGATTATAACTAACCCCGAAGGGGCGAACCCCGTTCAAAACCAAAACGACTCCAACGAAGGACCCGTGGTGAACGAGGCCACCCCCGAACAAACCAATAATGACAAGGAGACTCCGGAAAAGGGTACAAATGCCAGCCCATACCGGGTGGAGGCAACACCCGTGACTCCGGAGAATGCGGCTGCCCCGAAAGGAAAAAAGCGTAAGAGAGGGAAAAAGCCCCTGGTGCCTCCACCAGCAATGCCTGGTACCTCAAAAGGCACCACGGAGTGGCCAGCCCTCCCAAAAGCTCTAAAAGAGCCACTTCCCAAAGGAAAGCCCCAAGAAGCACAAACAAAGGCCCCAGAACCGGCCAAAAAGACAAGCTGGAGACCGGCTCAAGAAAAAATATACAAAGAACAGAATCCAGAGCTCCACAGGTCCAACTGGACCGAAAAATACAAAAACCTGCTGGAAGGGAACATCATTAAGCCCCTCCCCGAGGCAGTTGAGAATTTGGAGCCGAGGATTCTTTCGTTCATAAGCACGGAGGCGGTCTCAAGAAGATTAATCGGCCTCACGAAGGAAAGAATGCTGGACATTCTGCTGGCAAACAAAATTCCTGCCGAGCATATAAGCAGAAGGAGGTTTGCCACGTGGGATGTCCTCTTCCCAAGCGAGGCCGAAGCAGTGAGGGCTGCAACTAAAAGCCTTTTCTACAAGGAGGTTAAACTGCAGCCAGAGTACAAAGGCAGAAGGCGGACTCGCGTAACCCTACATAACGTCCCCGCAGCTGTATCGGAAGAACAACTAATGGCGATACTGAGTAGCTACGGAGAGGTGAAAGCAAGCAATACCACGCTAAACAGAGGGGTGCGGGTGGGCGAGTCCACCTTCATAATGAACCTAAGAAAAGACGGATTTGACAGTATCCCAGACCAGTACTCGGTTAACGACCAAACCATCACAGTCGTCGTCGAGGGGCGTAGACCCCATTGCTGGGACTGTCGAATGCAAGGCCATACTGCTAAAAACTGTCCTAAAAGGCTACTTGCCAAGCGAGCCACCATGACGTCAGCAATAGCAGCAGCAGGAGCGGCGGCGTCAGCAACAACAACACCTGGAAGGCAGCAGAGGAAAAATCTACTACTACTAACCTCAACACAGAGAGAGTGGGAGACGACTGGAATGAAGTGAAGAGGAAGGGGAGGAGGGAATCCTACGCTGCAACCATTACTGCCTCCCCGTCAAGAAAACAACACCAAAACCTTCTCCAAAGGTTACCCCTTTTAAGAACCCCAGCAAGCCTGCTCCAGTGGTGGTTATACCAATGGAGTTAATGGATGCTGGAGTTAAAAGAAGAATTTGTGCTGAGGGGGAGACGGCTGACCGTAAAATGGCGGTCAGCCGAAAAAGAAAAAATCCCAGACCGTAGACCCAAACACCAACACAGTGGAAGAGTCCACTACAAACACAACACTTAAAAATAACATACCTACCCAGTCCCCTACACCTTCATCCCAGCCCACTGATTCGCACACACAAAACCCCGAATCCACTCCCCCTCAAAAAGAAAAAAGAGTAAAGAAAAAAGAAAAGAAAAAGAAAATCTATTTCACCGGCGAAATCAAGTTCGCCGGACAGTCAGACCCATCCACGGAACCGAAAAAGAGACCTTTTTCCTGAGAACTTATGCATGGTGGAGCCCGAACAGGTTGAAAAGAACCTGACTGTACAACAAAAAGAGCGTGGGCCCCACTCCTGCAGTTAGACTCCGTGGATGGGAAATCAACAAATAATCCCTTAAATTTCAGGGATGCACCCCTGGTTACCACTTTTGTTCGGGAGGCCAGCGGCCATGCACTGGGGATATGGCGAACCATAGACGCAGCCGAAAAGGCCTTCCCGGGCGTTAAGTTGGTTAACAGGGTGCATCCCTATTGTAAGACTATGAAACCTAAATGCAAGGGGAGGGTCCCCGTTTTCATGCACCCTTCTTTTTACAGGGCACTAAAAATAAAGTATCCCCAGGATGTCGGAGGTATTGCCAGAACAGATACCGTTACCAAAGAATTGGGTACCGGGAGTCTTGGACAAACCGTCGGCGTCCTTACCCGAGAGGATTTCCTGCCAGTGGTGGACACTGATTAAGGTAAGCGACAATGTCTCTTCTTCTTGCTAGTATAAATGGTAGGGGCTTGAGGGACCCTTCAACGCTAGTCGTTTGAGAGGAGAACTCAAGTCTCTTGGCGTGGATGTCGCCGCGGTGCAGGAAACACACTTTGGTTCAAGCGTGGATGGCCGGGTGCTGGGTGGTAATCATTTTTATGAGGTCTATTCAGCATTCGGTGATTCAAGCAGTCGGGGTGTGTCACTGCTAGTAAAAAGCAGTCTGGGGGCGGTGACTGACGTTGTTTATGCTGGCGCTGGTGGTAGGCTGATTGTGGCCGATATTGCCGTATCAAGTTACAAGTTCCGAGTGCTCGCAGTTTATGCGCCCAATATCGCCTCTGAGAGGAAATCCTTTTTTCGGCAGCTTGGGTCGTACATGACGTATTCGGGCCGGACAGTTTTAATGGGAGATTGGAATGCGATCCTTGATCCCAAGTTAGACCGGACGGGACGGGGAGCTAGTGGGTCGGCGTGGTGTGAGAGCAGCCTGCGCGATCTAATGGCCGAGTTCGATCTGGTCGACAGGTATCGTGAAACACACCCAGGGCGGGAGATGTGGACATGGACGAATAACTCGCCCTCTGCTCCAGTTAAAACCTATTTGGACAGAGTGTTAGTTAGAAGAGCCGATGTTGACTTTCTAGATTGTCCTGTGTTCCACTTATATGCGAAGAGTGACCATAAATTGCTTACTGTCACTCTTCGCTTAAGCGATAGACCTAGGCTGGTCTCTTACTGGAAGTTAAATACCTCAGTGCTGGGGGTACGTGACTACCGTGAGAGGCTGGTTTTACTTATTAAGCGGGCGTTAGTGGGGCGGTTATTGGGAATAGATGGTGGGCTGACCTTAAGTTTAGGATTAGGGACTTCACTATCAAATATTGCCAACGGCTTGCCCTAGATAAGGCAGCGAAAGTGAAGACCATAGAAGATAGAATTTCCCGGGCGGTGGATGGGGGGGATCCCCTAGCCTTAGACCTAGCTAGAGGGGACCTTGAGCGTGAGGCTAGCGAACGCTATCAAGGTTGTGTAGTTAGATCTAGGCTAAATAGAGTGTCCAACGAGGCCGTGAAATTGGACGCAGGTTTGCGTCAGGAAGAGTTCAGAAGGTTTCCGGAACGATATATTGACAAGGTTGTAACCCCGGACGGGCACAGCCTTCGTGCAGGTCGTAAGATGCGGGAAGCCTTCCGAGGGCATTTCCAGGAACGATTTACCAGGTTGCCGAACCTCCCGGTGCAGAGGTTCCACAACTATTTAGCCGACTTTCCCCACCTTAGGGAGGCGAAAGCGGCTGGTTGTGAGGGGAGGATTACAGACTCTGAAGTCCGTAATGCGTTGAAGCAGGTCGGCCTCAACAAAGCTCCGGGACTGGACGGTTTACCCTACGAATTGTACTTGAGGTTGTCGCACATTTTTGTCCCTATTCTGACGGATGTGTTCAACAATTGGTTTGCTTTGGGAGCAATCCCAAAGCGTATTACCAAGGGTGTGATCACATTGCTGAAGAAAGGTGGCAGGAATGTTTGGGAGGGCTTAGATGATTACAGGCCCATAACTCTGCTAAACACAGAGTTAAAGATTTTGGCCCGGGTCTTAGCGAACCGTTTGCGGAATGTTATCGGTGATCTGATCGGACTGGAACAGAACTACGCTGTGAAAGGAAGATCGATCCAAAACAATTTGCATCTGGTTCGCATGATCCTAGCGGGAATAAAAGACGACAAATGTGCCGCGCTGATCAATTTAGATCAGTCCAAGGCATTCGACAGGGTGGACCACCGGTTCCTGGAGTCTGTTTTGGAGACCGCCGGATTCAAACCGGAGTTCCGCAAATGGATAAAGATGCTGTACCAATCCCCTACGGCTGTGGTACAAGTTAATGGGAAGCGCTCGGCTGTCTTTCCGATTGAGCGTTCTGTGCGACAGGGTTGCCCCCTGTCTCCTCTTCTCTATGTCCTCGCTTTGGAGCCCTTACTCCGTAGGCTTAGAGATGGGGAGGCATGTCCGGTCCTGCGCGGAATTACTGTTGCTGGCTGCGTGAAAGCCAAAGTATCCGCGTACGCCGATGATATCACCGTGTTCGTGTCATGCGTTTCGGACATAGAAGCGGTGAAGCAGGCGCTTACAAGGTACGAACGAATCACTGGAGCAAAGATCAATTTAGATAAGAGCGAAGGGCTGCGGTTGGGTGCCTGGGCAGGATCCGATACCCTGCCCGGTCCCTTCCGCTGGAGTGACGGTCCCGTTAAAATCCTGGGCGTGTGGTTCGGGCCGGATCTCCAGATCGATAAAAATTGGTCGGAAGTACAGACAAAGGTGGAAGCTCGGATCCGAAAATGGTTTCCAAGGAGGTTGTCCTTAAAGGGCAGGGCGGAGTTTGTGCTACGTACATCTTTCCCCTGGTCCTTTACCGGTTATCTGTACTTCCTCTTCCTGCGGCTCGGTTATTGGCGATAGAACGGGCCCTTTTCCGCTTTTTGTGGAGAGGGCGCCGGCCAATGGTACGCAGGGAGGTTTGTTTCCAGCGGCCTTGTAATGGAGGTTTGGGGATGCCCAACTTGGCGGCTCATCGAGACGCTGAGAGGTTGGCATTTCTGAATCGATCGTTACACACCGAAACCGCTTGGTCGTTGCGAATCCGGGTCACCTTCCCGGACTTGAAGTCGCGGCCCCGTAAAATTCGACGGAACGAGCGGTTTCTAGTTGAGTGTCGTGACGCCCTTCAAAGACTACCTGAGTCTAGTGACGCCTCATGGCCTCGAAGGGCACTGTATCGGGCAATAGTGGAGGGGTCCGCCTCTGATCCGCTCGTGGAACGGCACGGCTCGTCGTTGGAGGAGGTCCGCTCGCAGTGGAATTGGGCGCCAGGTGCTGGGTTCATGAACAACTCCGAGTTCTCCCTCACCTGGCGACTCGCTCGGAATGCGTTGCCGCTCGCAAGCGTGCAATACAAAGCAAACGCCGCAGATTTTCCATCATGCACCCGTTGCGACAGTGGCTTAGAGGAAACGGCTGAGCACGCCTTCTACCACTGTGTCGGGGTTCGTTCGTTTTGGGAGTACGTGAGCGAGGTTACGGCCCGTATCGCACCCAATCAGTGGGTGCCGCTCGACGTGGGTTACGTCGTGGATAACGTCAGTCCGCCGTTCGCCGGAGAAAAACGAAAGGTGTTTTTCGCTATACTAGCCGTAGCTAGAATGGTGATATGGTCGACGCGAAACAAGGGATTGCATGAGGGCGGGGAATTCTCCTGTCAGAATCTGATCTGTTATTTCAAGCATCAGCTTAAAATAAGATTAGGTGCGATAGGAGGATGCTCGACACCATGACATTCAACGAAAGGTGGATAAATGCCGCAAGCTTGTGTGTGAGAACGGGGGCAGGAATGGAAACATTGTTGCCTGCCCATCATGGCCAGCACTGACGGGGATCCCGTCTCGGGACCCCATCCCTTAGATAGACAAACAAAGTCTTTAAAATAAACAAAAGATAAAAACAAAGAAAAGTAAAAACTGCATACACCATAGATCCTTTTAGTTAGGAGGCTGAATGATCATCAACCCCAGTTTTTTCTCGTAGGACAGATCCAGGACCCCAATCCCAAGTTTTTTATAAAACCCCCGTATCACTCTAAGGTTTTTTCCTGGAAAGTCAAATTTTTTAGCAACCCAATCCATCCGGCCTACAGAACCCAAATTTTTTATACCACAACCCACTAAGGACACCCACTCCCGTATTAGAGCACTGACCGGCTTGCTTTCAAACAAAGTACGGAAGACAGTCGGCAGGCTAATATACTAGCTAAGGGAAAGGGGGTAACCAAAATGACCCACAAATTTTGTTTTCTGTTTACATATATTTTCAGTTTCTTTGGGTTTTTCTGTTTTTATTTTTTCCCACCCCCTCCATCGCCAAATCATCCAAACGAATATGGGGACGAATTTTTAAATAGGTTAGATGCATAGAGTGAATGAGGTATTTTGGTGGAAGAGAGCTGCGTAAGGAGAGAATGCAAGAATTTTATTTTATTTTGAATGAATCGGTCGGCGATTGAACCTAGCTAGATAGATCAGTGTAGTTGTATGACCAGTTTTATAACCCCCCCCCAAAACCAAACTTCCGGCTATATGCCGAGTCGTGTTCACACTCGATGTAATTCATTTTAAATAAATAAAATTTGTTTGGATGAGTGCACGAGTGTGCTCACTTCAATATCTTATTCATCATTTTTTTGACGAAGATCGACTAAAATGGCTCGTACTAAACAGACCGCCCGTAAATCCACCGGAGGAAAAGCTCCCCGTAAACAGTTGGCTACAAAGGCCGTCGTAAAAGCGCCCCAGCTACTGTGGAGTGAAGAAACCCATCGTTACAGGCCCGGTACCGTCGCTCTCCGTGAAGATCAGACGTTACCAAAAATCTACCGAGCTTCTCATCAGGAAGCTTCATTCCAGCGGTTGGTTCGTGAAATCGCCCAAGACTTCAAGACCGATCTCCGTTTCCAGAGTTCTGCTGTGATGGCTTTTACAGGGGCTAGTGAGGCTTACTTGGTTGGTCTTTTTGAAGATACCAACTTGTGTGCCATCCACGCCAAACGTGTCACTATCATGCCCAAGGACATCCAGTTGGCCGTCGTATCCGTGGGGAAAGAGCTTAAAAACCTGATTCATTTTATTTTTAATAAGTTTCAAACGGCCCTTTTAAGGGCCTCAAAATTCTACGAAAAGTATCTTCCAACTTCATTCATTTGCGTGTTTTTGTCTTTCTGTTATTGCTATTAGATTAATTTATTTTTGTATCTAGTTCTTCAATCTTATAATATTTGACTTAAGAATTAAAAAATTAACATGTTCGATTTTCCCATTTAACACACTTTGAAACATTCTGAAAATAATTAACCAAATTAATTTTCCACCAATTCATGCATAGATAAGGGAAATTAAAATACTCTCTAAAGAATTTGCAGTTACACATTTAAATAAAAGCATTAAACTTTCCTAGTTTTTTTTGTTGTGATGACATTACGCCAGAAAATAAAGTACTAATGCAGTGCAGAATAGCACACAAGAGACATTTTACTGAAATAAATCTTTTTCCGCGCTATTCTGGATTTGTACAGTAATCTCCACTGATTATGATTCCCAAGTTTTTACCACTTTTCACAAAAAAATCTGAATATATAAAAAAAAATTTGGTACTGTCTTGATGAAATGCTGTTGTCATTGTCGTTTTAAGGTAAATAAATATTTTAAGAGAAAAATTAACTTTTTTCTCTGCAAAAACTGTAATTATATAAATTGCTTACGAAAATTAACAACACTATACGTAAAATAAGATTTTATTATTTTCTTTTTCATAGAAATTTGGGATTGTTTCTCGTACAAAAAATGAGAATTTTACATTATAATGTTTTAAACGATAGTTCCCGCTAAAAAAAAAATATCGAATAGGATAACCCTGCCGGTCCTGATCGAGTAGACAAATCTTCTTTTTGGCTTATGCCGGTCCTCGTAAAATAAACCTACTTTTATGCATTTTTTTCTTCATTATGAATGCAAGTATTGTTAAAAATAACATTTAATGAAAAATAGATATTTTTTCATTATGAATGCAAGAAATAAATTGATAAATAAATAAAATGATAAAGGTAAATTTGATTATCATTAGACAGTTTGAACATCTTATTGTACGAGTTTTTCATTCATAAAAAAAATTAAATCTAAAACCTGATTTTCCCACGATTAAGTACAGTACATAGTATAAATAAAAAATAAAAAAACTTTTTTATGCTAAGAGGAGATTGGCACCGCCAAGTCCATATTGTCTAAATTCTATTCAAAACATGATTTTCTATAAATTCTCGCAATTAAAGTACAAAATGTTTTTATTAAAATCAAAACATTTTTCAGGTTACTTAGGAGATCGGCATCGCCAAGTAATCTTGTATGAGTTTTTCACTCATAAAAACGAAAAACATGAATTTTCTATAATTGGTAAGTACTAAAAGTAAATTAAAAAAAACATTTTTTTCACGTTAAGGGAGGAGATCGAGTAATTTCGATCGTCGAGTTTTTCATTTAAAACATGGTTTTCTATAATTTCTAACGATTCAAAGTGCTAAAAGTAAATAAGAAACATTTTTTTATAAGGGAGATGGGCACCGCCAATCATAAAAACAATTTTTTTTTTCATTTCAAACAGATGATTTTCTAATAATTTACATGATTAAAGTACAAAAGTAAATAAAAACAAAACATTTTTACGTTACTAAGAGATGAGATGATTAAGCAGGTTCGGAGAAATAATTTTAAAATTTTTCATCCCGAAGTCGTTTAAATTTCATGATGACTGAAACATTTTTTTTACTCATTTCATGTTTATTTATTCTTTCATAATGATCACTTTTTTAAAACTGTTTAATTTTTGCTAAGATTTAAGTAACATTTACCTCAAATAATCACTTTTCAGTTTAATTTTTAAAAAATCATTTTATTTATCAACAAGTTTAATGTGAAGTTGAAACAATTGAGATAATATTCAATAAGGGTTAATTTCTATTCAAATCTTTCATTTCTGCAAGTAGAAAAGTCTGTTACATTTTTTAAATCTTTGTTTTCCACTTTTATTTTTTGGAAAAAACTATTCTTAAATAAGTGTTATCGTCTTTCAAGTAAATATTAAACAGATTAACAGAAATCAGGCATCTGAACTATTACATAACAAAGACAAAACATTTCCGAAAAAATGAAAACTGAAAATGACCTATGGCAAAATTAAATTATTTAACAAATGCCGTTAATTTGTATTATTTACTTAATAAAACGAGTTTGTCTAAAACATGATTGAACTCACCTACAACTCATATTTATTAAATAGTATTCGGTCGATTAATTTTAAATGCACATCTATAATAACGCAAATTAAATTTTAGAAATTTTATATCAATAGTGACAACGTGAAACGTTTTAAAATGATTATCTTTTAAAGATAATTTAAATTTTATCTTACTTTTTCTAAAAAGCCAAGTCGTTCTTGTTTATTACGTTCAAGTCTAATGAAAATGTCCACGTTTCTCACCATTTCTACGACTAATCTTAAAAGAACGACTGGAAAAATGTTTTTGAATTTTAATAAAATCATGATTTTTTCGATTGGTTTGCGAACTGCAGTGAGTCTAGTTAAAATCTCGTAACATGAATTGTTGTTTGATGACAATCTTACGTTTTTGCACTTCAGCTTAATTTGAATCTCCGCTAGAAAATCCAATGTTTTTAAATGGTTTTTTTTGAATCGTTACACCAGCGATCGAAATTAGCCCATCTCCTCCTACGTGAAAAAATGTTTTTTTTAATTTACTTTTAGTACTTACCAATTTAAAAATTCATTTATATGAGTGAAAAACTCATACGATTACTTGCGATGCGATCTCCTAAGTAACCTGAAAAATGTTTTTGATTTTAATAAAACATTTTGTACTTTAATTGCGAGAATTTTAGAAAATCAGTTTTGAATAGAATTTAGACAATATGGACTTGGCGTGCCTCTCCTCTTAGCATAAAAAAGTTTTTTTATTTTTTATTAATACTATGTACTGTCTTAATCGTGGGAAAATCAGGTTTTAGATTTAATTTTTTTTATGAATGAAAAACTCGTATAAGATGTTCACTGTCTAATGATAATCAAATTTACTTTATCATTTTATTTATTTATCAATTTATTTCTTGCATCATAATGAAAAAATATCTATTTTTCATTAATGTTATTTTTAACAATACTTGCATTCATAATTGAAGAAAAAATGCATAAAAGTAGGTTTATTTTACGAGACCGGCATAAGCCAAAAAGAAGATTTGTTACTCGATCAGGACGGCAGGGTTATCCTATTCGATTTTTTTTTTTAGCGGGAACTATCGTTTAAAAACATTATAATGTAAAATTCTCATTTTTGTACGAGAAACAATCCCAATTTCTATGAAAAAGAAAATAATAAAATCTTATTTTACGTATAGTGTTGTTAAATTTTCGTAGCAATTTATATATTACAGTTTTTGCAAGAGAAAAGTTAATTTTCTCTTAAAATATTTATTTACCTTAAAACGACAATGACAACAGCATTTCATCAAGACAGTACCAATTTTTTTTTATATATTCAGATTTTTTGTGAAAGTGGTAAAAACTTGGGAATCATAATCAGTGGAGATTACTGTACAAATCCAGAATAGCGCGGAAAAAGATTTATTTCAGTAATGTCTCTTGTGGCTATTCTGCACTGCATTAGTAACTTTATTTTCTGGCGTAATGTCATCACAACAAAAAAAACTAGGAAAGTTTAATGCTTTTATTTAAATGTGTAACTGCAAATTCTTTAGAGAGTATTTTAATTTCCCTTATCTATGCATGAATTGGGTGGAAAATTATTTGGTTAATTATTTTCAGAATGTTTCAAATGTGTTAAATGGGAAATCGACATGTTAATTTTTTAATTCTTAAGTCAAATATTATAAGATTGAAGAACTAGATACAAAAATAAATTATCTAATAGCAATAACAGAAAGACAAAAACAGCAAATGAATGAAGTTGGAAGATACTTTTCGTAGAATTTTGAGGCCCTTAAAAGGCCCGTTTGAAACTTATTAAAAATAAAATGAATCAGGTTTTTAAGCTCTTCCCCACGGATACGACGGGCCAACTGGATGTCCTTGGCATGATAGTGACACGTTTGGCGTGGATGGCACACAAGTTGGTATCTTCAAAAAGACCAACCAAGTAAGCCTCACTAGCCCCTGTAAAGCCATCACAGCAGAACTCTGGAAACGGGATCGGTCTTGAAGTCTTGGGCGATTTCACGAACCAACCGCTGGAATGGAAGCTTCCTGATGAGAAGCTCGGTAGATTTTTGGTACGTCTGATTCACGGAGAGCGACGGTACCGGGCCTGTAACGATGGGGTTTCTTCACTCCACCAGTAGCTGGGGCGCTTTTACGAGCGGCCTTTGTAGCAACTGTTTACGGGGAGCTTTTCTCCGGTGGATTTAGGGCGGTCTGTTTAGTACGAGCCATTTTAGTCGATCTTCGTCAAAAAATGATGAATAGATATTGAAGTGAGCACACTCGTGCACTCATTCCAAATAAACTTTTATTTATTTAAAATGAAGTACATCGAGTGTGAACACGACTCGGCATATAGCCGGAAGTTTGGTTTTGGGGGGGGGTTATAAAACTGGTCATACAACTACACTGATCTATCTAGCTAGGTTCAATCGCCGACCGATTCATTCAAAAATAAAATAAAATTCTTGCATTCTCTCCTTACGCAGCTCTCTTCCACCAAAATACCTCATTCACTCTATGCATCTAACCTATTTTAAAAATTCGTCCCATATTCGTTTGGATGATTTGGCGATGGAGGGGGTGGGAAAAAATAAAAACAGAAAAACCCAAGAAACTGAAAATATATGTAAACAGAAAACAAAATTTGTGGGTCATTTTGGTTACCCCCTTTCCCTTAGCTAGTATATTAGCCTGCCGACTGTCTTCCGTACTTTGTTTGAAAGCAAGCCGGTCAGTGCTCTAATACGGGAGTGGGTGTCCTTAGTGGGTTGTCGGTATAAAAAATTTGGGGTTCTGTAGGCCGGATGGATTGGGTTGCTAAAAAATTTGACTTTCCAGGAAAAAACCTTAGAGTGATACGGGGGGTTTTATAAAAAACTTGGGATTGGGGTCCTGGATCTGTCCTACGAGAAAAAACTGGGGTTGATGATCATTCAGCCTCCTAACTAAAAGGATCTATGGTGTATGCAGTTTTTACTTTTCTTTGTTTTTATCTTTTGTTTATTTTAAAGACTTTGTTTGTCTATCTAAGGGATGGGGTCCCGAGACGGGATCCCCGTCAGTGCTGGCCATGATGGGCAGGCAACAATGTTTCCATTCCTGCCCCCGTTCTCACACACAAGCTTGCGGCATTTATCCACCTTTCGTTGAATGTCATGGTGTCGAGCATCCTCCTATCGCACCTAATCTTATTTTAAGCTGATGCTTGAAATAACAGATCAGATTCTGACAGGAGAATTCCCCGCCCTCATGCAATCCCTTGTTTCGCGTCGACCATATCACCATTCTAGCTACGGCTAGTATAGCGAAAAACACCTTTCGTTTTTCTCCGGCGAACGGCGGACTGACGTTATCCACGACGTAACCCACGTCGAGCGGCACCCACTGATTGGGTGCGATACGGGCCGTAACCTCGCTCACGTACTCCCAAAACGAACGAACCCGACACAGTGGTAGAAGGCGTGCTCAGCCGTTTCCTCTAAGCCACTGTCGCAACGGGTGCATGATGGAAAATCTGCGGCGTTTGCTTTGTATTGCACGCTTGCGAGCGGCAACGCATTCCGAGCGAGTCGCCAGGTGAGGGAGAACTCGGAGTTGTTCATGAACCCAGCACCTGGCGCCCAATTCCACTGCGAGCGGACCTCCTCCAACGACGAGCCGTGCCGTTCCACGAGCGGATCAGAGGCGGACCCCTCCACTATTGCCCGATACAGTGCCCTTCGAGGCCATGAGGCGTCACTAGACTCAGGTAGTCTTTGAAGGGCGTCACGACACTCAACTAGAAACCGCTCGTTCCGTCGAATTTTACGGGGCCGCGACTTCAAGTCCGGGAAGGTGACCCGGATTCGCAACGACCAAGCGGTTTCGGTGTGTAACGATCGATTCAGAAATGCCAACCTCTCAGCGTCTCGATGAGCCGCCAAGTTGGGCATCCCCAAACCTCCATTACAAGGCCGCTGGAAACAAACCTCCCTGCGTACCATTGGCCGGCGCCCTCTCCACAAAAAGCGGAAAAGGGCCCGTTCTATCGCCAATAACCGAGCCGCAGGAAGAGGAAGTACAGATAACCGGTAAAGGACCAGGGGAAAGATGTACGTAGCACAAACTTCCGCCCTGCCCTTTAAGGACAACCTCCTTGGAAACCATTTTCGGATCCGAGCTTCCACCTTTGTCTGTACTTCCGACCAATTTTTATCGATCTGGAGATCCGGCCCGAACCACACGCCCAGGATTTTAACGGGACCGTCACTCCAGCGGAAGGGACCGGGCAGGGTATCGGATCCTGCCCAGGCACCCAACCGCAGCCCTTCGCTCTTATCTAAATTGATCTTTGCTCCAGTGATTCGTTCGTACCTTGTAAGCGCCTGCTTCACCGCTTCTATGTCCGAAACGCATGACACGAACACGGTGATATCATCGGCGTACGCGGATACTTTGGCTTTCACGCAGCCAGCAACAGTAATTCCGCGCAGGACCGGACATGCCTCCCCATCTCTAAGCCTACGGAGTAAGGGCTCCAAAGCGAGGACATAGAGAAGAGGAGACAGGGGGCAACCCTGTCGCACAGAACGCTCAATCGGAAAGACAGCCGAGCGCTTCCCATTAACTTGTACCACAGCCGTAGGGGATTGGTACAGCATCTTTATCCATTTGCGGAACTCCGGTTTGAATCCGGCGGTCTCCAAAACAGACTCCAGGAACCGGTGGTCCACCCTGTCGAATGCCTTGGACTGATCTAAATTGATCAGCGCGGCACATTTGTCGTCTTTTATTCCCGCTAGGATCATGCGAACCAGATGCAAATTGTTTTGGATCGATCTTCCTTTCACAGCGTAGTTCTGTTCCAGTCCGATCAGATCACCGATAACATTCCGCAAACGGTTCGCTAAGACCCGGGCCAAAATCTTTAACTCTGTGTTTAGCAGAGTTATGGGCCTGTAATCATCTAAGCCCTCCCAAACATTCCTGCCACCTTTCTTCAGCAATGTGATCACACCCTTGGTAATACGCTTTGGGATTGCTCCCAAAGCAAACCAATTGTTGAACACATCCGTCAGAATAGGGACAAAAATGTGCGACAACCTCAAGTACAATTCGTAGGGTAAACCGTCCAGTCCGGAGCTTTGTTGAGGCCGACCTGCTTCAACGCATTACGGACTTCAGAGTCTGTAATCCTCCCCTCACAACCAGCCGCTTTCGCCTCCCTAAGGTGGGGAAAGTCGGCTAAATAGTTGTGGAACCTCTGCACCGGGAGGTTCGGCAACCTGGTAAATCGTTCCTGGAAATGCCCTCGGAAGGCTTCCCGCATCTTACGACCTGCACGAAGGCTGTGCCCGTCCGGGGTTACAACCTTGTCAATATATCGTTCCGGAAACCTTCTGAACTCTTCCTGACGCAAACCTGCGTCCAATTTCACGGCCTCGTTGGACACTCTATTTAGCCTAGATCTAACTACACAACCTTGATAGCGTTCGCTAGCCTCACGCTCAAGGTCCCCTCTAGCTAGGTCTAAGGCTAGGGGATCCCCCCCATCCACCGCCCGGGAAATTCTATCTTCTATGGTCTTCACTTTCGCTGCCTTATCTAGGGCAAGCCGTTGGCAATATTTGATAGTGAAGTCCCTAATCCTAAACTTAAGGTCAGCCCACCATCTATTCCCAATAACCGCCCCCACTAACGCCCGCTTAATAAGTAAAACCAGCCTCTCACGGTAGTCACGTACCCCCAGCACTGAGGTATTTAACTTCCAGTAAGAGACCAGCCTAGGTCTATCGCTTAAGCGAAGAGTGACAGTAAGCAATTTATGGTCACTCTTCGCATATAAGTGGAACACAGGACAATCTAGAAAGTCAACATCGGCTCTTCTAACTAACACTCTGTCCAAATAGGTTTTAACTGGAGCAGAGGGCGAGTTATTCGTCCATGTCCACATCTCCCGCCCTGGGTGTGTTTCACGATACCTGTCGACCAGATCGAACTCGGCCATTAGATCGCGCAGGCTGCTCTCACACCACGCCGACCCACTAGCTCCCCGTCCCGTCCGGTCTAACTTGGGATCAAGGATCGCATTCCAATCTCCCATTAAAACTGTCCGGCCCGAATACGTCATGTACGACCCAAGCTGCCGAAAAAAGGATTTCCTCTCAGAGGCGATATTGGGCGCATAAACTGCGAGCACTCGGAACTTGTAACTTGATACGGCAATATCGGCCACAATCAGCCTACCACCAGCGCCAGCATAAACAACGTCAGTCACCGCCCCCAGACTGCTTTTTACTAGCAGTGACACACCCCGACTGCTTGAATCACCGAATGCTGAATAGACCTCATAAAAATGATTACCACCCAGCACCCGGCCATCCACGCTTGAACCAAAGTGTGTTTCCTGCACCGCAGCGACATCCACGCCAAGAGACTTGAGTTCTCCTCTCAAACGACTAGCGGTTGAAGGGTCCCTCAAGCCCCTACCATTTATACTAGCAAGAAGAAGAGACATTGTCGCTTACCTTAATCAGTGTCCACCACTGGCAGGAAATCCTCTCGGGTAAGGACGCCGACGGTTTGTCCAAGACTCCCGGTACCCAATTCTTTGGTAACGGTATCTGTTCTGGCAATACCTCCGACATCCTGGGGATACTTTATTTTTAGTGCCCTGTAAAAAGAAGGGTGCATGAAAACGGGGACCCTCCCCTTGCATTTAGGTTTCATAGTCTTACAATAGGGATGCACCCTGTTAACCAACTTAACGCCCGGGAAGGCCTTTTCGGCTGCGTCTATGGTTCGCCATATCCCCAGTGCATGGCCGCTGGCCTCCCGAACAAAAGTGGTAACCAGGGGTGCATCCCTGAAATTTAAGGGATTATTTGTTGATTTCCCATCCACGGAGTCTAACTGCAGGAGTGGGGCCCACGCTCTTTTTTGTTGTACAGTCAGGTTCTTTTCAACCTGTTCGGGCTCCACCATGCATAAGTTCTCAGGAAAAAGGTCTCTTTTTCGGTTCCGTGGATGGGTCTGACTGTCCGGCGAACTTGATTTCGCCGGTGAAATAGATTTTTCTCTTTTTTCTTTTACTCTTTTTTCTTTTTGAGGGGGAGTGGATTCGGGGTTTTGTGTGTGCGAATCAGTGGGCTGGGATGAAGGTGTAGGGGACTGGGTAGGTATGTTATTTTTAAGTGTTGTGTTTGTAGTGGACTCTTCCACTGTGTTGGTGTTTGGGTCTACGGTCTGGGATTTTTTCTTTTTTCGGCTGACCGCCATTTTACGGTCAGCCGTCTCCCCCTCAGCACAAATTCTTCTTTTAACTCCAGCATCCATTAACTCCATTGGTATAACCACCACTGGAGCAGGCTTGCTGGGGTTCTTAAATGGGGTAACCTTTGGAGAAGGTTTTGGTGTTGTTTTCTTGACGGGGGAGGCAGTAATGGTTGCAGCGTAGGATTCCCTCCTCCCCTTCCTCTTCACTTCATTCCAGTCGTCTCCCACTCTCTCTGTGTTGAGGTTAGTAGTAGTAGATTTTTCCTCTGCTTGCCTTCCAGGTGTTGTTGTTGCTGACGCCGCCGCTCCTGCTGCTGCTATTGCTGACGTCATGGTGGCTCGCTTGGCAAGTAGCCTTTTAGGACAGTTTTTAGCAGTATGGCCTTGCATTCGACAGTCCCAGCAATGGGGTCTACGCCCCTCGACGACGACTGTGATGGTTTGGTCGTTAACCGAGTACTGGTCTGGGATACTGTCAAATCCGTCTTTTCTTAGGTTCATTATGAAGGTGGACTCGCCCACCCGCACCCCTCTGTTTAGCGTGGTGTTGCTTGCTTTCACCTCTCCGTAGCTACTCAGTATCGCCATTAGTTGTTCTTCCGATACAGCTGCGGGGACGTTATGTAGGGTTACGCGAGTCCGCCTTCTGCCTTTGTACTCTGGCTGCAGTTTAACCTCCTTGTAGAAAAGGCTTTTAGTTGCAGCCCTCACTGCTTCGGCCTCGCTTGGGAAGAGGACATCCCACGTGGCAAACCTCCTTCTGCTTATATGCTCGGCAGGAATTTTGTTTGCCAGCAGAATGTCCAGCATTCTTTCCTTCGTGAGGCCGACCAATCTTCTTGAGACCGCCTCCGTGCTTATGAACGAAAGAATCCTCGGCTCCAAATTCTCAACTGCCTCGGGGAGGGGCTTAATGATGTTCCCTCCAGCAGGTTTTTGTATTTTTCGGTCCAGTTGGACCTGTGGAGCTCTGGATTCTGTTCTTTGAATATTTTTTCTTGAGCCGGTCTCCAGCTTGTCTTTTTGGCCGGTTCTGGGGCCTTTGTTGGTGCTTCTTGGGGCTTTCCTTTGGGAAGTGGCTCTTTTAGAGCTTTTGGGAGGGCTGGCCACTCCGTGGTGCCTTTTGAGGTACCAGGCATTGCTGGTGGAGGCACCAGGGGCTTTTTCCCTCTCTTACGCTTTTTTCCCTTCGGGGCAGCCGCATTCTCCGAAGTCACGGGTGTTGCCTCCACCCGGTATGGGCTGGCATTTGTACCCTTTTTCGGAGTCTCCTTGTCATTATTGGTTTGTTCGGGGGTGGCCTCGTTCACCACGGGTCCTTCGTTGGAGTCGTTTTGGTTTTGAACGGGGTTCGCCCCTTCGGGGTTAGTTATAATCTCGGCTGGCTCGGTTTTTTCTGGTTCCTTTTCTGGAATGGGTTCCGTTTGAACCGGTTTCGCTGTTTCTTCGCTGGGTGAGAAAATGTCGAAGTCTTTAAATATGGCTTCGTCTGTGTCGTCTCCCAGCTTGTCAATGTCGTAACCGTCAGAAAAGGGGTCGTCAAAAAAATCCATTATTTATGGATATGTAGAATAAAATGCCCAACATGGGCAACAAAAAGAAAGAACCCCAAGAGGGGGGTGTTAAAATAAAATATTCAGTTGCTTACTGTTAAAGGGACGTGCTTGTCAAAAGAAATAGAAAGAAAGAATACTGAGAAAAAAGACTGCTACTAAGCAGGAGGAAGAAAAAGAATTCCTGACCTATAAATAGGTTGGCAGGGAAAGCCTTAACCAACCTTATTTACAGGCCACGCATGCAAATTTCTACAGGCCACACATGCAAATTACTGAATGAACAAAAACAGCAGCTCCGTCTTGAGAACAACACAACAAAACAAAAAAAATGATGAATAAATTTGTGTGGGCAACCGATACTGCTTTTATACTGGCTGATGCTGCTGCTAGATTTATAAATCCCGCGCATTCTGCACATTAAACCATCTTCGTTTTTCATTGGACAATAAATGCTACCTTATATCACGTGGTATGCTTTCAGCTACGTCCGCACAGGCTATTATCTGATTGTGTATATATACCGATTTTGTTGGGACACTTGACCATTCACATTTTTTGAATAATCAACATGTCTGGACGTGGTAAAGGAGGAAAAGGTTTGGGAAAAGGAGGCGCTAAGCGTCATCGTAAAGTACTTCGTGATAACATCCAGGGTATCACCAAGCCCGCTATTCGCCGTTTGGCCCGTAGAGGTGGTGTGAAACGTATCTCTGGCCTCATCTATGAAGAGACCCGTGGTGTGTTGAAGGTTTTCCTTGAAAATGTCATCCGTGATGCCGTCACCTACACTGAGCATGCTAAGAGGAAGACTGTCACCGCCATGGATGTCGTCTATGCCCTGAAGAGACAAGGCAGAACCCTCTACGGTTTCGGAGGTTAAATATTTCCTTCAACTTGGCTGATTTTTTTCACCCACAACGGTCCTTTTTAGGGCCACCAATATTTTTCGATTTGTCTTTCTTAACCATGTTACGATATGCATTGTCACTGATAATTTAAGAAAAAAAATCTTAACGATGTTCTCATTAAATATCCATATAGATTCGTGCATTACTTTAACAACCTTTCATTCAATATTAAAATGTATTCTAAAAAAATATTTCGTTATGCCATTTTTGTAATGATCTTATCTGATAGTTTTGTGGTTTAAAACGGGTTCTCGAATTTTTTAAATTTTTTAGCTATGGACCCCTTAATTTCTATTTTACTCTGGACACCCCATATTAAGATGTTTATTTAACCCCAACGGTCCTTTTAGGGCCACTCGTCTTTTTCGGTTTATCTTTCTCAACCATATTACGATTTGTCGCTGTTAATTTAAGAGAAACAAAATTTAAAATGATAATTCTGCCAATTTTTACATCTAGGTTATTTATTATTAACGATGTTCTTATTTTAATAAATTACTTTATTATGTAATCTTCTATTTATTGGAAACTTACTTGCCATCAAATCTGAAACAGATTTTTAAAATCTTTCTTTTAAAAAGAAAAAAAACATTAAATGAAATAAAATATTCTAATTTCAGTTTTAATTTCTCTTCTATCTCAACTTAATATGAAATTGGATACAAAGATAACTTTTGACAAACAATGTTGCTATGAACTTTTGAAATTTCTTCAACAGCTGAGAAAAAAAACGTCCCTAAATTTGTATGAATTTTAATTTTATCAACAAATCTTTTGTGTCATTAGTAAAAATAAATATTGGAGAACATTCTTATATTTTAGAAAACAATATAAAATTGGTGAGATTTTGATTAAAAAATTTGGATCATGTCACCAATAGGCACCCCACCCTAGATCAGATTTGAAAGGAACACAATTTTGCTTTTCACTGTTTGTTAGTAAACAAAATCAACAGACGAGTTTTTGACATGATTTCATACAAACCAAAGACACATTTTTATACTAAAATAGTTTTTTTTATCTTAATTTTAAAAAATTAGTTATTTCATGTTGTTGTTAGCATATGTGGAAAAAAAATTTGCACTAAATATAAACTAATATTGTTTTTTTTTTTTTTTTTTATAAAACTTTAAACAAAAGACATTTTTATACTAAAATAGATTTTATTTAATTAGAATAAAATTTAATAGCAAAATCTTTTTTTAAATAAATACTTTTTAAATTTTAAACTAATATGTTGTTTTTGGTTAATAACAATATTAGTTTATTGTTAGTAGAAAATTAATTTTTTAACATATGCTCACAACATGAAATAACTAATATTTTTATTAACCGTCCATAGAAGCACATGGAAAAACTCGTCTGTTGATTTTGTTTACTAACAACCAGTGAAAAACAAAATTGCGTTCTTTTCATATCTGATCTCAGCTGGGGTGCCTATTGGTGACCTGATCCAAAAATTCTTTAGTTTAAACATAGATTAAGAAAGTTTTTATATATAAAATACATGAATTAAAAAACTATCAAAATCAACTAATTGAATTTTAATCATTTTTTTGGTAATTATTAAATTGATTTGATGATTGATTTTATTCATAAAATTGTGTTAACACAGAATTTTTAAATGTCATTGATACATGAGAAGATATTTCCCCAAATTTGTATTAAGTTTAATTTTATTATATACTGTATTTGACAGCATATAAGATGCACCCCATTTCAGCAGGTCAGATTCAGGAAAAAAAGTTTTTAGTGTATTTAAGCATATATTGTTGAAAACAGTCTAGCCGTGCATTACACAAGCAGAAACATAACAATACCAGCAATGAAATAATGATGCATGGAGTTTAGGGTAGGTAAAAGTACTGAGCATAAGCTGGGTTAGTGAGCATCATAGAAAAGATTAGCCTAGTGGTATGGGAGGTCTCAAACTTCACCTATGATGTATAAGACGGGCAATTTTGGGGAAAAAAGTGCGTCCTATATGCCGTCAATTACGGTACTTTGTGTCATTGGTACTATCTCTTGTAGGCAATGTTGTTATTCCCACTAGTGTGTGTATACACACAAAAACTAGACAACCCATCAACTCAGTGTAAAAACAGTTTATTATGATATTGATGCTTTTATTTAGTGTTGTACTGGCCGTTCCTACAGTGGAGAATATACACCGGTTCTCACTATAAATAGTGAGACACCGAGTGAAAAGGTTGTACTGTTACCGTTTAGCGGCAAGCTAGCCGTTCTTGTACCTTATTGTAAATACACTTGTCTCATTTTACCCTACCTCGACTTGACTTCTTTTTTTACTGTTGAACTAACATCACAACATTTAGGAAGGAGCAAAGATTCTATAAGAATTTTATAATTATCTGCTTTATGAAGAATTTCATGATTTTAAAAAGAAACAATGATTAACATTAATATAAAGACCAAAAAATTAGGATTCAGTGTGTAATTTGGATTGAAAATTGCTTTCACTTTCAAGTTAGAGCCTTTAAAATTTAAAGTGTACTGTTCTAATAAGAAATCTTGCTATGATGTGTTGTTTTTTGCTGAGTTATAGTTACATACATCTCATAACCAGACATTGTGAGAATTTTAGTATATATATGTATATATGTAAGTGTATATATATATATATATATATATATATATATATATTATATATATATATATGTGTGTGAAAAGTTTTGTAGAAAAAACAACAAGATGTTAAAATTTTTACTGACAGAAATCTGTTTCGACATTATGAATATGTCTTTATCAAGCAACATTGTAAGCGGAAAAACGAAATAAAATATATCATTAATTACGAGGCACAGAACGCTCTCGATCAGTACTGGAATTTTTAAAAAACTCTTTTGAGCTTTTTTATGATAAAAATGCTTATGATTTTTAAGAATAAAATTTATTTTTATTTTTAACAATAAATACGTATTTAAAAAAAAAATTCTGGTACTGATCGAGAGTGTTCTGTGCCTCGTAATTAATGATATATTTATTTCGTTTTTCCGCTTACAATGTTGCTTTGATAAAGACATATTCATAATGTCGAAACAGATTTCTGTCAGCAAAATTAACATTTCCTTGTTTTTTCTACAAAACTTCTCACATATTGTCAGATTCAATATCCATTTTTACCTTTCATTATATATATATATATATATATATATATATATATATATATATATATAAAGTCATCCACAGACACCGTGTTTCAATGTTTCACATCTCTTCGGTGTGGCAAGACACAGCAACTACTTCTGACCAAGAGCGAAACCCGACTGACTTTTCGTCAATATATATATTTTAAAATATATATATTATTTTTATATCTTACAATTATATAATTACATTAGAAAAATTACAATTTATAATTTTACAATTATTTAAAATTACAATGAAGAGGTACTCAGTACTCCAAATTTAAAAAATGTTTATTTTTATTTTTTTATCTTTTTAAAATTACAATTTATAATTTTACAATTAATTTATATTTTAAATAAATAAATATATATTTAATAATAGCCTTTAGCTTATATCTCATAGTCATGAAAATTTACGTTTTTTTTATTTTTTGTCTTTTCTAGTATTAAACTATAAATAGTTTATTTAAAAGTATATTAAATGCATTTTCTTGCGCATACCAACATAATGACGAACATTCAATTAAGGTAAAGAATAAAATAAGTATTTTCAGTTGGGGTCAATGTACAATAGTAAAATAAACAAGCAATATGAAGCCAGTAATAGTAACAGAATACAATACTAGGGAGGGGGTAAAAAAAACAAAAATATTAAACCAAATAGCAATATGAAGACTGTAATAGTAACAGAATATAATAGGAGGGAGGGGTCGAAAAAAAAAAAAAAGTCTCACCTTAATATACAACAGTTCCTGTGTTGTGGACAAATCTCCTGAGCTGACCAGAAATGAAAAACCAAGGAAAAGATCTCTGCCTTTTTAAAAACTATGGCACATGCCGTGGCGGGGAGGAGGATGCCCATTGGCTGGCGGTACTCGAAGCAAGTAGCATTGGCCAATGGGAAGCCACCACCCAGCCTCGGCATGGCCAAATAATCTCTTATAAAAGAACACTGACACAAGATGCCATGTACAAAAAGCGAAGGCACACAATGAAATAGCAGGATATTGCTGGGATGCAAGCCCGAAATTTTTAACATTTTGGACTGGGTCACCTGTGCGAACCAGTATAATGTTGAAAGACCCGAAACTGGTAATGACACAGGAAAAGCATTATTGATGATGCATCCCAGCGCATCTTGAAGATATATTTTCAAATTTTAAATAAATAAATATATATTTAATAATAGCTTTTAGCTTATATCTCATAGTTATAATAGTAATCAGAAAAAGATTTTCACATTTAAAAGCTTCCAACTAACTGGTGTTCAGCATCCAATTCAAGGGAAAATATATCAGCAAATTTTGTTGGATTTTAAAAACAAAGAATCTCATGAAACCATCAAATGGGGAAACTTACAAAATAGTCAATTTATAAAATAGGTTTTTCGTTTTTGTTTTTCAGTTAGTTAATATCCAACAATATGGTAAAGAAATCTAAGTTTATAAAATAAAGATAACAAAGGCTAGCAAGCAAGCCTCAACTTTCGCATACACCATAGGTTCTTTTAGTTAGGTGGCTGAATGTTTCATCAACCCCAGTTTTTTCCATTTAGGACATACAGGAACACTAAAA
>CM042165.1:58283749-58375247 GCA_023376005.1 Doryteuthis pealeii
GGGAGGACGGCTGACCGTAAAATGGCGGTCAGCCGAAAAAAAGAAAAATCCCAGACCGTAGACCCTAACACCAACACGTGGAAAAGTCCACTAACAAACATAACACTTAAAATAACATACCTACCAATCCCCTACACCTTCATCCCAGCCCACTGATTCGCAACACACAAACCCCATCACTCCCCTCAAAAAGAAAAAGAGGTAAAAGAAAAAAGAGAAAAAATCTATTTTCACCGGCGAAATCAAGTTCGCCGACAGTCAGACCCATCCAAGGAACCGAAAAAGAGACCTTTTTCCTGAGAACTTATGCATGGTGGAGCCGAACAGGTTGAAAGAAAACCTGACTGTACAACAAAAAAGAAGCGTGGGCCCACTCCTGCAGTTAGACTCCGCGTGGATGGGAAATCAACAAATAATCCCTTAAATTTCAGGGATGCACCCTGGTTACCACTTTTGTTCGGAGGCCAGCGGCCCGCGGCCAGGCACTGGGGATATGGCGAACCATAGACGCAGCCGAAAAGGCCTTCCCGGGCGTTAAGTTGGTTAACAGGGTGCATCCGCTATTGTAAGACTATGAAACTAAATGCAAGGGGAGGGTTCCGTTTTCATGCACCCTTCTTTTTACCGGGCACTAAAAATAAAGTATCCCCAGGATGTCGGAGGTATTGCCAGAACAGATACCGTTACAAGAATTAGGTACGCGGAGTCTTGGACAAACCGTCGGCGTCCTTACCGAGAGGATTTCCTGCCAGTGGTGACCACTGATTAAGGTAAGCGACAATGTCTCTTCTTTCTTGCTAGTATAAATGGTAGGGGGCTTTGGGGACCCTTCAAACGCTAGTCGTTGAGAGGAGAACTCAAGTCTCTTAGCGTGGATGTCGGCCGCGGTGGCAGGAAACACACTTTGGTTCAAGCGTGGATGGCCGGTGCTGGTGGTAATCATTTTTATGAGGTCCTATCACATTCGGTGATACAAGCAGTCGGGGTGTGTCACTGCTAGTAAAAAGCAGTCTGGGCGGTGACTGACGTTGTTTATGCTGGCGCTGTGTAGGCTGATTGTGGCCGATATTGCCGTATCAAGTTACAAGTTCCGAGTGCTCGCAGTTTATGCGCCCAATATCGCCTCTGAGAGGAAATCCTTTTTTCGGCAGCTTGGGTCATACATGACGTATTCGGGCCGGACAGTTTTAATGGAGATTGGAATGCGATCTTGATCCCAAGTTAGACCGGACGGGACGGGGAGCTAGTGGGTCGGCGTGGTGTGAGAGCAGCCTGCGCGATCTAATGGCCGAGTTCGATCTGGTCGACAGGTATCGTGAAACACACCCAGGGCGGGAGTGTGGACATGGACGAATAACTCGCCCTCTGCTCCAGTTAAAACCTATTTGGACAGAGTGTTAGTTAGAAGAGCCGATGTTGACTTTCTAGATTGTCCTGTGTTCCACTTATATGCGAAGAGTGACCATAAATTGCTTACTGTCACTCTTCGTTTAAGCGATAGACCTAGGCTGGTCTCTTACTGGAAGTTAAATACCTCATGCTGGGGGTACGTGACTACCGTGAGAGGCTGGTTTTACTTATTAAGCGGGCGTTAGTGGGGGCGGTTATTGGGAATACATTTGGTGGCTGACCTTAAGTTTAGGATTAGGGACTTCACTATCAAATATTGCCAACGGCTTGCCCTAGATAAGGCAGCGAAAGTGAAGACCATAGAAGATAGAATTTCCCGGGCGGTGGATGGGGGGATCCCCTAGCCTTAGACCTAGCTAGAGGGGACCTTGAGCGTGAGGCTAGCGAAACGCTATCAGGGTTGTGTAGTTAGATCTAGGCTAAATAGAGTGTCCAACGAGGCCGTGAAATTGGACGCAGGTTTGCGTCAGGAAGAGTTCAGAAGGTTTCCGGAACGATATATTGACAAGGTTGTAACCCGGACGGGCACAGCCTTCGTGCAGGTCGTAAGATGCGGGAAGCCTTCCGGGGGCATTTCCAGGAACCGATTTACCAGGTTTGCCGAACCTCCCGGTGCAGAGGGTTCCACAACTATTTAGCGACTAGGGAGGCGAAAGCGGCTGGTTGTGAGGGGAGGATTACAGACTCTGAAGTCCGTAATGCGTTGAAGCAGGTCGGCCTCAACAAAGCTCCAGGACTGGACGGTTTACCCTACGAATTGTACTTGAGGTTGTCGCACATTTTATCCCTATTCTGACGGATGTGTTCAACAATTGGTTTGCTTTGGGAGCAATCCCAAAGCGTATTACCAAGGGTGTGATCACATTGCTGAAGAAAGGTGGCAGGAATGTTTTGGGAGGGCTTAGATGATTACAGGCCCATAACTCTGCTAAACACAGAGTTAAAGATTTTGGCCCGGGTCTTAGCGAACCGTTTGCGGAATGTTATCGGTGATCTGATCGGACTGGAACAGAACTACGCTGTGAAAGGAAGATCGATCCAAACAATTTGCATCTGGTTCGCATGATCCTAGCGGGAATAAAAAGACGACAAATGTGCCGCGCTGATCAATTTAGATCAGTCCAAGGCATTCGACAGGGTGGACCACCGGTTTCCTGGAGTCTGTTTTGGAGACCGCCGGATTCAAACCGGAGTTCCGCAAATGGATAAAGATGCTGTACCAATCCCCTACGGCTGTGGTACAAGTTAATGGAAGCGCTCGGCTGTCTTTCCGATTGAGCGTTCTGTGCGACAGGGTTGCCCCTGTCCCCTCTTCTCTATGTCCTCGCTTTGAGCCTTACTCGTAGGCTTAGAGATGGGAGGCATGTCCGGTCCTGCGCGAATTACTGTTGCTGGCTGCGTGAAAGCCAAAGTATCCGCGTACGCCGATGATGTCACCGTGTTCGTGTCATGCGTTTCGGACATAGAAGCGGTGAAGCAGGCGCTTACAAGGTACGAACGAATCACTGGAGCAAAGATCAATTTAGATAGAGCGAAGGGCTGCGGTTGGGTGCCTGGCAGGATCCGATACCCTGCCCGGTCCCTTCCGCTGGAGTGACGGTCCCGTTAAAATCCTGGGCGTGTGGTTCGGGCCGGATCTCCAGATCGATAAAAATTGGTCGGAAGTGCAGACAAAGGTGGAAGCTCGGATCCGAAAATGGTTTCCAAGGAGGTTGTCCTTAAAGGGCAGGGCGGAGGTTTGTGCTACGTACATCTTTCCCCTGATCCTTTAACGGTTATCTGTACTTCCTCTTCCTGCGGCTCGGTTATTGGCGATAGAAACGGGCCCTTTTCCACTTTTTGTGGAGAGGGCGCCGGCCAATGGTACGCAGGGAGGTTTGTTTCCAAGCGGCCTGTAATGGAGGTTTGGGGGATGCCCAACTTGGCGGCTCATCGAGACGCTGAGAGGGTTGGCATTTCTGAATCGATCGTTACACACCGAAACCGCTTGGTCGTTGCGAATCCCGGGTCACCTTCCCGACTTGAAGCTGCGGCCCCGTAAAATTCGACGGAACGAGCGGTTTCTAGTTGAGTGTCGTGACGCCCTTCGAAGACTACCTGAGTCTAGTGACGCCTCATGGCCTCGAAGGGCACTGTATCGGGCAATAGTGGAGGGGTCCGCCTCTGATCCGCTCGTGGAACGGCACGGCTCGTCGTTGGAGAGGTCCGCTCGCAGTGGAATTGGGCGCCAGGCGCTGGTTTCATGAACAACTCCGAGTTCTCCCTCACCTGGCGACTCGCTCGGAATGCGTTGCCGCTCGCAAGCGTGCAATACAAAGCAAACGCCGCAGATTTTCCATCATGCACCCGTTGCGACAGTGGCTTAGAAGAAACGGCCGAGCACGCCTTCTACCACTGTGTCGGGGTTCGTTCGTTTTGGGAGTACGTGAACGAGGTTACGGCCCGTATCGCACCCAATCAGTGGTGCCGCTCGACGTGGTTACGTCGTGGATAACGTCAGTCCGCCGTTCGCCGGAGAAACGAAAGGTGTTTTTCGCTATACTAGCCGTAGCTAGAATGGTGATATGGTCGACGCGAAACAAGGGATTGCATGAGGACGGGGAATTCTCCTGTCAGGATCTGATCTGTTATTTCAAGCATCAGCTTAAAATAAAGATTAGGTGCGATAGGAGGATGCTCGACACCATGACATTCAACGAAAGGTGGATAAATGCCGCAAGCTTGTGTGTGAGAACGGGGGCAGGAGTTGAAACATTGTTGCCTGCCCATCATGGCCAGCACTGACGGGGATCCCGTCTCGGGACCCCATCCCTTAGATAGACAAACAAAGTCTTTAAAATAAACAAAAGATAAAAACAAGAAAGTAAAAACTGCATACACCATAGATCCTTTAGTTAGGAGGCTGAATGATCATCAACCCCAGTTTTTTCTCGTAGGACAGATCCAGGACCCCAATCCCAAGTTTTTTTTTACAAAACCCCCGTATCACTCTAAGGTTTTTTCCTGGAAAGTCAAATTTTTAGCAACCCAATCCATCCGGCCTACAGAACCCCAAAAAAATTTTTTTTATACCAACAACCCACTAAGGACACCCACCCCATATTAGAGCACTGACCGGCTTGCTTTCAAACAAAGTACGGAAGACAGTCGGCAGGCTAATATACTAGCTAAGGGAAAGGGGGTAACCAAAATGACCCACAAATTTTGTTTTCCGTTTACATATATTTTCAGTTTCTTGGGTTTTTTCTGTTTTTATTTTTTCCCACCCCCTCCATCGCCAAATCATCCAAACGAATATGGGGACGAATTTTTAAAATAGGTTAGATGCATAGAGTGAATGAGGTATTTTGGTGGAAGAGAGCTGCGTAAGGAGAGAATGCAAGAATTTTATTTATTTTTGAATGAATCGGTCGGCGATTGAACCTAGCTAGATAGATCAGTGTAGTTGTATGACCAGTTTTATCACCCCCCCAAAAAAAAAACCAAACTTCCGGCTATATGCCGAGTCGTGTTCACACTCGATGTAATTCATTTTAAATAAATAAAAATTTGTTTGGAGTGAGTGCACGAGTGTGCTCACTTCAAATATCTTATTCATCATTTTTTTGACGAAGATCGACTAAAATGGCTCGTACTAAACAGACCGCCCGTAAATCCACCGGAGGAAAAGCTCCCCGTAAACAGTTGGCTACAAAGGCCGCTCGTAAAAGCGCCCCAGCTACTGGTGGAGTGAAGAAACCCCATCGTTACAGGCCCGGTACCGTCGCTCTCCGTGAGATCAGACGTTACCAAAATCTACCGAGCTTCTCATCAGGAAGCTTCCATTCCAGCGGTTGGTTCGTGAAATCGCCAAGACTTCAAGACCGATCTCCGTTTCCAGAGTTCTGCTGTGATGGCTTTACAGGAGGCTAGTGAGGCTTACTTGGTTGGTCTTTTTGAAGATACCAACTTGTGTGCCATCCACGCCAAACGTGTCACCATCATGCCCAAGGACATCCAGTTGGCCCGTCGTATCCGTGGGGAAAGAGCTTAAAAACCTGATTCATTTTATTTTTAATAAGTTTCAAACGGCCCTTTTAAGGGCCTCAAAATTCTACGAAAAGTATCTTCCAACTTCATTCATTTGCGTGTTTTTGTCTTTCTGTTATTGTTATTAGATTAATTTATTTTTGTATCTAGTTCTTCAATCTATAATATTTTGACTTAAGAATTGAAAAATTAACATGTTCGATTTTCCCATTTAACACAGTTTGAAACATTCTGAAATTAATTAACCAAATTAATTTTCCACCAATTCATGCATAGATAAGGGAAATTAAAATACTCTCTAAAGAATTTGCAGTTACACATTTAAATAAAAGCATTAAACTTTCCTAGTTTTTTTGTTGTGATGACATTACGCCAGAAAATAAAGTTCTAATGCAGTGCAGAATGGCACACAAGAGCATTACATTTTACTGAAATAAATCTTTTCCGCGCTATTCTGGATTTGTACAGTAATCTCCACTGATTATGATTCCCAAGTTTTTACCACTTTTCACAAAAAAATCTGAATATAAAAAAAAAAATTTGGTACTGTCTTGAAATGCTGTTGTCATTGTCGTTTTAAGGTAAATAAATATTTTAACTTTTTTTCTCTGCAAAAACTAATATAAATTGCCTAAGAAAATTAACACAACACTATACGTAAAATAAGATTTTATTATTTACTTTTTCATAGAAATTTGGGATTGTTTCTCGTACAAAAAATGAGAATTTTACATTATAATGTTTTAAACGATAGTTCCCGCTAAAAAAAAATATCGAATAGGATACCCTGCCGGTCCTGATCGAGTCGACAAATCTGCTTTTTGGCTTATTATGCTTTAATGCATTTTTTTTTTTTTACTGTCGATGTAAAGTTTGTTTTTTTTCATTATGAATGCAAGTATTGTTAAAAATAACATTTAATGAAAAATATAGATATTTTTTCATTATGAATGCAAGAAATAAATTGATAAATAAATAAAATGATAAAGGTAAATTTGATTATCATTATTTTTTCATAATCAAATATTAAAAGAGAATTGATTGACAGTTTGAACATCTTATTGTATGAGTTTTTCATTCATAAAAAAATTAAATCTAAAACCTGATTTTCCCACGATTAAGTACAGTACATAGTATAAAATAAAAATAAAAAAACATTTTTTATGCTAAGAGGAGATTGGCACCGCCAAGTCCATATTGTCTAAATTCTATTCAAAACATGATTTTCTATAAATTCTCGCAATTAAAGTACAAAATGTTTTTATTAAAATCAAAACATTTTTCAGGTTACTTAGGAGATCGGCATCGCCAAGTAATCTTGTATGAGTTTTTCACTCATAAAAACGAAAAACATGAATTTTCTATAATTGGTAAGTACTAAAAGTAAATTAAAAAAAACATTTTTTTCACGTTAAGGAGGAGATGGGCACCGCCGAGTAATTTCGATCGTCGAGTTTTTCATTTAAAACATGGTTTTCTATAATTTCTAACGATTCAAGTGCTAGTGCTAAAAGTAAATGAAAAAGAAACATTTTTTCACGTTAAGGGAGATGGGCACCGCTGAGTAATTTCAATCATAAAAACAATTTTTTTTTTTTCATTTCAACAGATGATTTTCTATAATTTCACATGATTAAGTACAAAAAGTAAATAAAAACAAAACATTTTTACGTACTAAGAGATGAGATGATTAAGCAGGTTCGGAGAAATAATTTCAAAATTTTTCATCCCGAAGTCGTTTAAATTTCATGTCATAAATTAAGATGACTGAAACATTTTTTTTACTCATTCATGATGTTTATTTATTCTTTCATAATGATCACTTTTTTAAAACTGTTTAATTTTGCTAAAGATTTACAGAAGTAACATTTACCTACAAAATAAATCACTTTTCAGTTCAATTTTAAAAAATCATTTTAATTTATCAACAAGTTTAATGTGAAAGTTGAAACAATTGAGATAATATTCAATAAGGGCTAATTTTCTATTCCCAAATCTTTCAGGATAAAATTTTGTTATTTCTGCAAGTAGAAAAGTCTGTTACATTTTTTAAATCTTCAGTTTTTCCACTTTATTTTTTTGTAAGAAAAAAAACTATTCTTAAAACTAAGTGTTATCGTCTTGTCAAGGTAAATATTAAACATTGATTTTAACAGAAAAATCAGGCAGTTTTTCTCTGCAAAACTATTTACATAACATAAGACAAAACATTTCCGAAAAAATGTAAACAAACTGAAAATGACCTATTGACAAAAATTAAATTATTTAACAATTTTATGCCGTTAATTTGTATTTATTTTAACTTAAGATAAAACGAGTTTAGACGATTTTCGAATAGTTTCTTTGTACAAAAATTAAGAATTTTATATTTTATTTTAAAACATGATTGAACTTCACACCTACAACTTCAGGGCATATTTATTAATTTATAGTATTCGGTCGATTAATTTTAAAATGAAACAATACATATTTACTAATCTCACATCTATAATAACGAACAAAATAAATGTTCGATTTTTAGAATTAAGTTAAACCATATCAAATAGAAATAAAGGGACAATCGTGAAAATGTGTATGGCCCTGAAAAGGGCCGTTTTTAAATTGATGATTATCTTTTAAAGATAATTTACTTGGTGCTGGTGTATTTGGTGACAGCTTTGGTTCCCTCAGAGACGGCATGTTTGGCCAATTCTCCGGGCAGAAGGAGACGAACAGCGGTTTGGACTTCGCGGCTACTAATAGTAGATCGTTTGCTGTAATGGGCCAGACGGCTTGCTTCAGAGGCGATTCTTTCAAAAAGATCGTTACAAAAGTTCATGATGGACATGGCTTTGCTAGAAATACCAGTGTCGGGATGAACTTTTCATTACTTTGTAAATGTAGATGGAATAACTTTCTTTCCTCTTCTTCCTCCTTTTCTTTCCATCAGCGGAACGGGAAGCCTTAGCCTTACCGGCCTTCTTTTGCGCCTTTTGAGCTAACTTCAGGAGCCATCGTCGTTTATGTGTTCGAGTTGAAAACACGAAATTCTGAGACCCACGACTCGTTTGCTATTTATATGAAATTCAGAGGCTCCAGCAGCAGCCAAATTATCTACTTGATTCTGATTGGTCAAAAAATAGACAATGTGTTTTTTAAAATAAACGCGCGATAGTATCAGCAGCTGTCAGGAGCCTTACCCGGAGCCTATTTAAAGGAACTTGTGGCGTTAGAGCTTCATTTCATTTATTATCTCAACCTACAAACAACTATCATTATGTCTGGACGTGGCAAAGGAGGAAAAGTTAAGGGAAAGAGCAAGACTCGTTCATCCCGTGCTGGACTTCAGTTCCCAGTTGGTCGTATCCATCGTCTTCTCCGTAAAGGCAACTATGCCCAACGAGTTGGTGCTGGTGCTCCCGTCTACATGGCTGCCGTAATGGAATATTTGGCCGCTGAGGTTCTTGAATTGGCAGGAAATGCTGCCAGAGACAACAAGAAATCTAGAATCATCCCCCGTCACTTGCAATTGGCCATCCGTAATGACGAAGAATTGAACAAATTGTTGTCCGGAGTGACCATTGCCCAAGGTGGTGTCCTCCCCAACATCCAGGCTGTTCTTTTGCCCAAAAAGACCCAGAAAGCCGCCAAGTAAATTTATTTTTACTTCAGTTTTCTATCAATAAAACGGTCCTTTTCAGGACCACCTACATTTTAATGAAATGTCCAAATTTACTAAACTAATGATGTGCGATTTTACATTTTTATTTTCATCAACTGCATGAAGTTAATTTTATCGTCTCATTTCTTGCGAACTTTAATTTTTTAAATAAATTTATGTTGAAATAATTGTCACTACTGATTGGAAAAGTTTTAAGAAACATTGAAAATATGGGATAAACTACTAAGTTTAGCATCAATAAAGAAGCGTAAAAGTTTGACGAACATCACTTATTTTTATCCTTTTAAGTGAATTTCTTGGCGTAATAAATTTAGAAACTTAAAATGTTGGTAAAAAAGAATTTCCTCGTATATTCCTACCATAAAATAAACAACCCTCATTTTATGTCCGTGTTTTTGCAATAAATGTTTTATTTTTCTTGCACCCGTTATTTTACAATACTAAATATATTTTATTTATTTTAATATTCACTTCAATGTGTATATTCTAAAAGTTTTTATTTTGTGAGAATGGTTAGTTTTAAAGTGGGGTTACGTTTTTACACTTCAGTCCCCACTTTAAACTAACCATTCTCACAAAAGAAAAACTTTTAGAATATACACATTGAAGTGGATATTAGAATAAATAAATAAAATATATTTAGTATTGTAAAAATTCATTTATTGCAAAACCACGGACATAAAATGAGGGTTCAGTTTATGGTAGGAATATACGAGGAAATTGTTATTTTTTACCAAAATATTTTTAATGAACTTTACTCTATACGTGAATTTTATGAGCTGCAATGATGTTTTATTCATGATATTTATTATGGCAAAGTAAATATTAAAGTTTACTTACATATTGTTTCGTTTCAATTTAAAAACAAAAGTTAACATTTTCTTACACGTTGAATTAAAATCAGATTTTTGATAAGACACCGAAATTCAGATTTTCTTATTAAAACTAAACTTTCTAAGCTTCGGTTTTGCACGTTACCATATGCTTTTTTTACACTAAACTTGAACTTAATAATCATTTAAAACTGCGAGAATTATCTTTTGGAATTCAGAATTTTTTCCGATGGTTCTCATTGAAGAACAAGTGACAGCAAGTCTTTAATAGCCAACACCACTGTCGTATTGTAAATTTGTTGCGGAGTTATGTACAAAATGAAACCATTTTTTCTCACAGGAAAGTTAATGAATTTTAAATTAGTTAAATATACGATAGAGATAGCAAGAATTATTATCCTTCCTACAAACTATTGTAATTTTTAGGTACCGCCAAAATAGATCACGTGATCAGTTTAAGCCATATTAAAGGAAGAAACGTAAATATTTTTTAACTTTAAAAAAAGTCTCGCAAAAAAGAAATAACGGTCATAAAGAGTTGTTACAATAAAAAACAGTTTTAATTCAAAGATCAAATTATCCGATTGCAGGAAAATTACTCAACGTTATCTTGAAAAATAAGTAAAACAGTCCGTTTTTTACAATAGTCAATTTCTTTATTGATATTTTTTAGCAAAATTCTGTATTTATGATTCTTTTACTAAAAAGCTATCGTATCGACACTTTTAAAAAAGCCGGTAGTCATAAGTTGTTTTTGGATACGTTAAATTTCAATTGATTTAACAGTGCAAAAATGTAAACATGGTTTTTTGTTCATAATTTTCATTATTTCCGTAAGCTGAAAATTTTCTTTTAAATCATCAGGATTTTGTTTAATGGTTCTTTCGAATGGACAAAAAAATTTCAAGATAAAATTAACCTTTGTCCTTTATGCAAAAAAATTGGTGGTATCTAGTAATTTTTAAGTTTTTAATGTTTCTCGTTTTGAAAATCAAGTGACAGCAAGTCACCATATGTACCCAAAAGGTTTTAATCTTGGATTTTAAACCAGTTGAATTTTGGGAGCTCTTCGCAGAAATGCGTCCTGGTTTCCTGCATTAAAAAAACGCTAAGCGGTGTCAGCTAAAAAAACAATCCGCACTACGAATGAAGTCCCTAGCTGAAGCGGTGAACCAGCGCTTAAGGCGTTGAAATAAAAAGGAATATTTAAATATTCAGATTTTTAAAAAATTTGTTTGTCTTGTTGATTTATTTTATCTTCGACAATTACAAATAATAAAAAGATAAAAATATTTAGATATTCTTTTTTTATTTTAACTAAAAAAAAGTAAAAAAAACATCAATGTTTTGTAATATGTAATATTTTCTTTTAGTGATGCTCATTATGTTACTACTCTTCGACTTCGACAAAAATTTGACCTTAAATAATCGATTTAATATAATTCGTTTTTAAAATGAAAAGGACCGATTTTGGTAATGTCTATGGCCATGTTGACAAATAAAAGTACGGCCACGTGGACAAGTCATGATAATTATGAATACAAGTTAATACATTTTGATATAAACATTTGTTCATATTTTCCTTATTTACACGTTCAAAGTTTATTTTGTTTTTAATTTCTCAATGCGACAGGAAATGTATTACTTAGCAAGACACTAGGTGTAGTTATTTTTAAATCTACGATTAGACGAAGTTGATTTTGCAATCATATATCATTTTTTTTAAATGTGACTGTAATTTCATTAATGAAATATTCCTGATAAAAATCCAGTTTTAAACTTTGTATTACCTGAAAATACACTAGTAAAAAAAACTGGAGGTTCAATATAACGTAACCTCATTTATATATTATCATAGTTATACACAGAGCACAAAAACATAAGATAAAATATTCAATAGTTATAGAATGGTAAAATCATTTATCGCTATTTATCGTAATTGTGCTTTTACCTATAGACATTAAATGTAAATACACAACTCTTGCTTTAATTATGTAATGGACAGTAAAAGAGTTCGAAGTATGATCATAAAATATTATATTGACAAAACATATCGTAAGTTGGTTGAGAAAGACGAATCGAATAAAATGAGTGGCCCTTAAAAGGGCCGTTGGGGGTGAAATAAAAAAAAATATCAATAGTTGAAGGAAATATTTAACCTCCGAAACCGTAGAGGGTTCTGCCTTGTCTCTTCAGGGCATAGACGACATCCATAGCGGTGACAGTCTTCCTCTTGGCATGTTCAGTGTAGGTGACGGCATCACGGATGACATTTTCAAGGAAAACCTTCAACACACCACGGGTCTCTTCATAGATGAGGCCAGAGATACGTTTCACACCACCCCTACGGGCCAAACGGCGGATAGCGGGCTTGGTGATACCCTGGATGTTATCACGAAGTACTTTACGATGACGCTTAGCGCCTCCTTTTCCCAAACCTTTTCCTCCTTTACCACGTCCAGACATGTTGATTAATCAAAAAATGAATGAATTGTCAAGTGCCCCAACAAAATCAGTATAAATACACAATCAGATAATAGCTTGTGCGGACGTAGCTGAAAGCATACCACGTGATATAAGGTAGCATTTATTGTCCAATGAAAAACGAATATGGTTTAATGTGTAGAATGCGCGGGATTTACAAACCCAACAGCAGTAGCAGCTAGTATAAAACCCAGTGTTGTGCCCGGTTAATCATTCATCTTTTTGACGATATCAGAAAATGGCTCGTACTAAGCAGACCGCCCGTAAATCCACCGGAGGAAAAGCTCCCGTAAACAATTGGCCACAAAGGCCGCTCGTAAAAGCGCCCCAGCTACTGGTGGAGTGAAAAAACCCCATCGTTACAGGCCCGGTACCGTCGCTCTCCGTGAGATCAGACGTTACCAAAAATCTACCGAGCTTCTCATCAGGAAGCTTCCATTCCAGCGGTTGGTTCGTGAAATCGCCCAAGACTTCAAGACCGATCTCCGTTTCCAGAGTTCTGCTGTGATGGCTTTGCAGGAGGCTAGTGAGGCTTATTTGGTTGGTCTTTTTGAAGATACCAACTTGTGTGCCATCCACGCCAAACGTGTCACCATTATGCCAAAGGACATCCAATTGGCCCGTCGTATCCGTGGCGAGAGAGCTTAAGTTTTATTCTTTTCATTTTTAAAGGATTCCAAACGGCCCTTTTAAGGGCCCCTAAAATTTTCGAAAAGTCATCTTCCAACTTCATGTATTTGCATTTTTATCTTGTCATTGCTATACAATAGTTTTTTTTTTTTACTTTTTAGTGTTATATTTATTTTATTTTATTTTAGAATTAAAAGAAAATAGAAAAAATTGCATTTTCTTCTTAAGTGATATTTATTAAAAAGGAGTAAGGGGAATATTGTTTACATTATATTAAGAGCAAAACTTTCAAATTGGTCGGAAAATTAGGCTGACCCAGAAAGAAACAACCCAAATTATTTACTTTCCCATTAAACTACCCCCTAGTTAAAATTAACAGTTTTATTACAAAATTTGTGAGTTCTATTTTTTCTGGGTCACCCTAATTTTCCGACCGATTTTCAAGTTTAGCTATATTAAGCTATTTTGATAATTTTTTTCAATAAATCGTTTGTATGCTATTGTGTCGGATCCATACGAAGATTCGACAGTGGCAAATGATAACGTGAAATAAAGGTAAATAAGTTAAAGCGGATGGTGGTTGTAATTCAAAGAATTTTGGAAACTGGAAAATTAAAATATTTGTATCAGCGAAATAAATTTTTGTGTTGTGCAAATGGCGTTACATTAGAAAACTTCGGTCGTTACGATTTTCAAAATTAGAAAATTCATACATAAACACTAGGTACCACCAATTTGACCCTGTGAAATTTACCCCCCACCCTATATTTAACACAATGAAACTTACAGAAATTTTAATATTTCCTTGAAAAGTTTTCCATTCCAAAGAAAAAAAAAAATAAACTGAGGATTTTTAAAAAAAATTTTCAGCATACGGAAATAATGAAAATTATGATTGAAAAACAAGGTTTTCATTTTTGCACTGTTAAATCAACTGAAATTTAACGTAGCTAACGTTGTCAATTATACATAGTCACAGTTTTAATTCAATTAATTTAATGTTTGAAAGTGAAGAAAAACTTGTTTTAAAGGCAAGTAGAATTTATTTTTACCGTGTAAGACAATTCAAAAGGAAAAGGGAATATTTATTGAAAAATTGGGACGTGAAAAATATTTACAGAATAATGGGTAATATCTGAATTCAGGAGCGTAAACATTTGCCATGGTCTACCGGACATGTTAGTGGATATTTTTAATTTCTCAACTGGGATTAATAATTGTAATGAAAAAAAAAAAAAAAAAAAAACTTAATACGTTAATTCAGTCTAATGAATTAAGAGTCATTTACATAGAATAAAGCATACAAATGTTTACATAGAATAAAGCATACAACGTTTACTTTTAGCTTTCAGTAAAAAAAAAAAAAAAAAAAAAAACACTACCACAATAAAGGGAAAATATAGTAAAAAAAAAAAAAAAAAAAAAAAAAACTGGTAACCATAGTTGATAATTTTAGATTTTTTCAATGTCGATTTTGTGTGTGGGAGGAGGGGTATTAGTCATTTTTGTTTTACTTTACTGTGTAATTTAACTTACTATTTTAACAAATGAAAAGTGTTAATACATAAAATGTTTGGCACTATTCGCAGAGTTCCGTCCCGGTCTCCTGACTCAAAAACGCCTTCAATGAAATATTTAAATATTCTTGTTTATTTAAACTAAAAACGAGATCTAAGTATTTAGATCTGGTTAAACTTGCAAATTAGTCGGAAAATTAAAAAAGTTTTTTGGTGGTCTCCCATGACAGTTTAACTACAGTGTATGAATGAACGTTTAGCGAATTGGGTTATGGTTTGGGGATTAAGGTTGTTTTTAATGTATTGCTAAAAAAAAAAAAAAAAGATATAATATAAACATTGAAATTAATTATTAAACCCAACGGTAGACACATTAGTCTCAGTTGTTTGTGTCAGTATTATTGCAATGTATAATTTCAATTAAACAGGATTTTTAAAAAATATATATTTTTCAACATTAAATGTATAGTAATTTGGGTTTGTTGATTTGCAATGTAATTAAAAACAACCTTAATCCCAAACCCCTAAACCGTAACCCAATTCGCAAAAAGTTCAGTTTGGTTCTTTAAATGGTTGTTTACAATTTTAATGTAACATACGCAAAAATCAGAGAATTATCCGATTTTAATGAAATTTTCAGTATGGATTTATCAATTAATATAATTGAAAATATAATGCATCAGTTATTTTTATTTCAAAACTTTAAATATTTAAAATAAAAAATATTCTTATGTTAAAGTTTAAAATGTTATATTTTTAGATTCTAGAAATAAATATCTATTTAATGTAAAACCTTATTTTAGTCAAACAAAGTATCTAGGTATAACCAAAATGGTCACGTGATCAGTTTAGGCCATCTTGAATAAAACGGAAATAAATATTTCCGAACTTTGTTTATCAAGTCTCGTAAGAAACAAACATACAGGGTTGTTACAAAGAAACACGGTTAATTCAAAGATCAAATTATCCGATTGGGAAAAATTACATCGTTATAAAAAATAAACCTATCCGTATTACATGCAAAAGGGTAATTTTCAGGCCGCAATTTAAACAGAAAAAAATCTAAATATTCTGATTTTTTATTTGTGTTTAAGGTCTTGTTTGTGAAATTTGTTTTGAATTAAAATAAAGATCTAAATATGTTGATTTTTTATTTGTATAATTATGTATTGTATTGCTTGTATTTCTTTTTTAAATTGTGACAGTTTTGAATTAGAATAAGATGAAAATACCGAAAAAAAAAAAAAAAAAAAAAAGAGAGATGAGGGTAAAATATTTACATGTCGATAAAAATTGTTTTTAATTTTTTTCCCTTCAATAGATTATCAGATTGTAAAAAAAATTCTAAAAAGTTCTTTATTTTTCGAGTTTTCAGGGTGTTCCATCGGAACCACTCTACGTTAACAGATGGGCTGAATTTGCACAAAGGTGTCAAATTAAGGTGACACAAAAAACAGAACCCACAAATTTTGTAATAAAACTTAATTTTAACTAAGGGGGTTTAGGAGTAACCACGTTTTTTGTAACCATTTTTTGAAAGAAAAGAAAGCATCTATTTTTGACAAGTTTTTCACTTTTGTAAAAAAGTCTTTTGCATTCATAAATAAAATAATGTATTCTTCTGTAACAAAAATGCGTCTGTCATTAATATCTTTAACACAACTGTTGGCTGAACTTGCAAAGGTGTCAAAGTTAAGGTGGCCCAGAAAAAAACAGCCCAAATTATTTATTTTCCCCCATTAAACTGAAAAAATGTTTTCATTGTATATACTAGCCAGACATTTCATCAACTTGCTACAAGCAGAAAAAAAGCTTACTTAAAAATTTGCAAGGAGTAGTACCGATGCTTTTCAAATGAAGCAGTTAAAAATAATTACTTTAAACAGTATTTAAAAAAAAAAAAAAAAAGTTATCGCACAATAAGTTAGAGAAGGACAATCGTGAAAATGTGTATGGCCCTGAAAAGGGCCGTTTTTTGTTTATCTTTTAAAGATAATTTACTTTGTGCTGGTGTATTTAGTGACAGCTTTGGTTCCCTCAGAAACGGCATGTTTGGCCAATTCTCCGGGCAGAAGGAGACGAACAGCGGTTTGGACTTCGCGGCTACTAATAGTAGATCGTTTGCTGTAATGGGCCAGACGGCTTGCTTCAGAGGCGATTCTTTCAAAAAGATCGTTTACAAAGCTGTTCATGATGGACATGGCTTTGCTAGAAATACCAGTGTCGGGATGAACTTGCTTCATTACTTTGTAAATGTAGATGGAATAACTTTCTTTCCTCTTCTTCCTCCTTTTCTTTCCATCAGCGGAACGGGAAGCCTTAGCCTTACCGGCCTTCTTTGCGCCTTTTGAGCTAACTTCAGGAGCCATCGTCGTTTATGTGTTCGAGTTGAAAACACGGAATTGTTGAGACAACGACTCGTTTGCTATTTATATGAAATTCAGAGGCTCCAGCAGCAGCCAAATTATCTACTCGATTCTGATTGGTCAAAAAATAGACAATGTGATTTTTAAAATAAACGCGCGATAATATCAGCAGCTGTCAGGAGCCTCACCCGGAGCCTATTTAAGGCTACTTGTGGCTGTTAGAGCAGTTCATTTATTATCTCAACCTACAAACAACTATCATTATGTCTGGACGTGGCAAAGGAGGAAAAGTTAAGGGAAAGAGCAAGACTCGTTCATCCCGTGCTGGACTTCAGTTCCCAGTTGGTCGTATCCATCGTCTTCTCCGTAAAGGCAACTATGCCCAACGAGTTGGTGCTGGTGCTCCCGTCTACATGGCTGCCGTAATGGAATATTTGGCCGCTGAGGTTCTTGAATTGGCAGGAAATGCTGCCAGAGACAACAAGAAATCCAGAATCATCCCCCGTCACTTGCAATTGGCCATCCGTAATGACGAGGAATTGAACAAACTGTTGTCCGGAGTGACCATTGCCCAGGGTGGTGTCCTCCCCAACATCCAAGCTGTTCTTTTGCCCAAGAAAACCCAGAAAGCCGCCAAGTAAATTTTTACTTGTGTACAATCAACAACTAAAAACGGCCCTTTTTAGGGCCACCTACATTTTAATGAAACGTCCAAATTTACTAAACTAATGGTGTGCGATTTTATGAAGGTTTGTATTTTAAAGTATTTGTTTACAAAATAGCTGTGAAAAAAAGATTTTTTCGTATGATCATTATGCTGCAATTAATCTAATATCTATCTTTTGTATCCGGTAAATCTTGTTTTTATGCGAGTATAATACCCATCATAGATGAAAGGATTATTAACGTATATATAGACCTATAGGGACCGATATTTTCGTGAAAATTTGACTTCGTTGATATTTCATAAAACTTTTTAAAATGCCTCTAGTCGTAACTTGTTTTTGTCTGTTAAATTTTAATTGATTTAACGATTTAGCTGAAAAAAAAATTTTCAAATCAATTCTTTTGAATGGTTCAAAAGTTTTCAAGATAATATTAACTTTTAGGGGGGGGGGTAATTTGACACGTCAATTCGGAGGTCCATAGATCGACATTATTTAAGCTTGCTCTCCCTTTATGATTTTTCTTTGTACTCCTCCGTTTTCCAGTATTCCTGTTTACTCAATTTCTTATTACTCCAGTAAGACCTACGTTGCATGACTAGGATTTTGTATCAATTGAATACTTACTATACTAGATATGAACAGTCTGATCCAAGAGTGTCGCCCCCAATTAAGTAAATATTCCCGTAATTATGCTTCGTTTATATTTGACAGTTGATCTGTTTTATTTTTCTTTCCATTTCCAAAAATTATCTTCTACCTAAATGAAAAACTTGCTTGAGGGTCAGGGAATGCATGCATTTTTATTTCCAGTGTAATAATTAAAATTTTAAAATATACTTATTGTATTTACTATTCATTATTAAAGTCAATTGTTTTTGGGTTTTTTTCGACGCCTGTCTTTATCGTAATTATTGTTTATCTATAGAAATTTGTCGTACTTGTTTATCATAATTCTTGTTTAGATATTAAGATGGATATATAGTTTGGAATAAACTGAGATAGATATTTTCGACAAGTGAATGTATTTGGAGGGGGGGGGGTCAATTCTTTTTTGTCGTAATTCTTATTTAAACTAAAAACAAGACATTAAACAAACATGAATAAAATCTTAGTATTTAAAGTAATATAGATAAATATGAACAAATTGAGATAGATATGAAGATTGATAGTTTTGAATAGACTGAGATAGAGGTACCACCAATTTTACCCTGTGAAATTCACACACACACCCCCCCCCTTTATATTTAACACAATGAAACTTGCAGAAAAATTAATATTTTCTTGAAATATTTTTTTCCATTCGAAAGAAAAACATTAAACAAACTCTTAAAATACCTCTTTTCTTTTGTCGTAATTTTTTTTTTTTTTTTTTTTTTATGGATTGATATGAATGAAGATATATATATATATATAGATAAACAATGATATAGATAGATATGAACGAATGGAGATAGATATGATGACTAGACAGAGATGGGTGGTAAAAAATGAACAAATTAGGTAGATAGATGCGATATTTTCCCCCAAAATATCGCATCTATCTACAAAATTGGGGGATAAGAATTACGACAAAAAAAGAAAAATAAGAGGTAATTTATGAGTTTGTTTAATGTTTTTTCTTTCGAATAGAAAAATATTTTTCAAGAAAATATCAAGTTTTCTGCAAGTTTCATTGTGTTAAATATGGGGGGGGGGTAAATTTCACAGGGTAAAATTTGTGGTACCTATGTTTCAAATAGGGATACCCAAAATGAGACTAAATTGCTTTTTTGACAAAATGACTTTAGCCCCCCCCCCCGGAAAATAATTTACCAAAAATCAGGGAATTATCGGATTTTAATGAAATTTTCAGTGTTTATGTATTAATGAATGATCTTTATAATGCATTACTTATTTTATTTCAAAACTTTCTCATTTTCTAGTTGTTCCCCTTTGTTTATGTTAAGACTTCTAGGAAATAACCTTATTAGCTAACAAACATTACTTTGATAGTTTTAACGAAGGCATACTACATAGCTTGTTTTCAACAGCTGTAGGTATTAAACATATTCCACACAGGATATTATATTTATTTTGATTGTTGGCTGCACCACTGCTCATAAATCCGTCAGCGGCTTTACTAAAAAAGGGTCGGTACAGGGATGCGAACCTGAGCACAAGGTCCAAAGTTTTATAAAATCAAAACAAAGGGCAGATAACTCATTGCTTCATTTGCGCTCTAAAATATCCCGTTGTATGTCGTAATTACCATTCATATAAAAACAAGTATCAATAAAAATTTTTACCTTTACGAATTACTCTTAAGCGGAAATGGGACTCATGAGGAATTGATTTTTAAATATTAGGTGACAGAATTTGGGTAATACTTGCAAATCATACTCAAAATCTCATGACCCAGAAAAAACCCATAAATTTTGTAATAAAGCTGTTAATTTTAATTAGGCGAGGTTTAGAGTTAGTATAACTTGGGTTCTGTTTTTTCTGAGTCACCCTGTAATATCGGGATTTTGAGTATGATTTGCATGTTTTACCCGGAATTTGTAACCCAATGAATACTTTTTCGTATTTATGGGATCGAAGAAAGCAAGTAATATTATAAAAATACAATAGGAATTCTAAACATTGAATGACTATGCGGGGACCATAGTAAAAGGGTTCGTAGATTAAAAAAAAAAAATTCAAAATTCAAAAGGTTGAACCTGTTTTAAACCCCCAAAAATCAATATAAAAATGGCAATATAATAAATCTTTTTAAAGTCGTTAAAATATAGAAAAGTTTGAAAACATTTTATTAAATGAAAGTTGTGAGGAGTTAAACCGGAGTGTAAATTAATTATGCACTGATATATGGATAGTAAATGGGGACATCGTTAATTATTAATCTATGTAAAATTCGGAAGTATTATCATTTTAAGATTTTTTTTTTCTTAAATCAACTGCGACAACGTATATCGTAACATGGTTGAGAAAGACATATCGAAAAATGTGAGTGGCCCTAAAAAGGACCGTTGGGGGTGAAATAAAAAAAAATAAATCAGCAAAGTTGAAGGAAATGTTTAACCTCCGAAACCGTAGAGGGTTCTGCCTTGTCTCTTCAGGGCATAGACGACATCCATAGCGGTGACAGTCTTCCTCTTGGCATGTTCAGTGTAGGTGACGGCATCACGGATGACATTTTCAAGGAAAACCTTCAACACACCACGGGTCTCTTCATAGATGAGGCCAGAGATACGTTTCACACCACCTCTACGGGCCAAACGGCGGATAGCGGGCTTGGTGATACCCTGGATGTTATCACGAAGTACTTTACGATGACGCTTAGCGCCTCCTTTTCCTAAACCTTTTCCTCCTTTACCACGTCCAGACATGTTGATTAATCAAATAATGAATGAATTGCCAAGTGCCCCAACAAAATCAGTATAAATACACAATCAGATAATAGCTTGTGCGGACGTAGCTGAAAGCATACCACGTGATATAAGGTAGCATTTATTGTCCAATGAAAAACGAATATGGTTTAATGCGCGGGATTTACAAATATAGCAGCAGCAGCCAGTATAAAACCAGTGTCGGTTGCCCATACAATTTTATTCATCATTTTTTTTGACGAAGATCGACTAAAATGGCTCGTACTAAGCAGACCGCCCGTAAATCCACCGGAGGAAAAGCTCCGCGTAAACAGTTGGCTACAAAGGCCGCTCGTAAAAGCGCCCCAGCTACTGGTGGAGTGAAGAAACCCCATCGTTACAGGCCCGGTACCGTCGCTCTCCGTGAGATCAGACGTTACCAAAAATCTACCGAGCTTCTCATCAGGAAGCTTCCATTCCAGCGGTTGGTTCGTGAAATTGCCCAAGACTTCAAGACCGATCTCCGTTTCCAGAGTTCTGCTGTGATGGCTTTGCAGGAGGCTAGTGAGGCTTACTTAGTTGGTCTTTTTGAAGATACCAACTTGTGTGCCATCCACGCCAAGCGTGTCACCATCATGCCAAAGGACATCCAATTGGCCCGTCGTATCCGTGGGGAAAGAGCTTAAAAACCTGATTTTATTTTCAACAAGTTTCAAACGGCCCTTTTAAGGGCCTCGAAATTCTACGAAAAGTATCTTCCAACTTCAGTTTTGCTACTTAAAAGTTTTCTCTTTATTTAATTTTTTTTTTTTTTTTTTTTTTTTTTTTTTTTTACTTAGATGTTATTAAATGTATTTTATGTGACACTTTAATTTAAAATGAATTTGATTTCTTTCAGAATTGAAAAATGTGTAGCTTTCGCTGCCATCAGAAAACGATGTTATAATGCAATAAGTTATTTTTGGTATTTTTCAAAATTTATTCTTTAAAAAGTTGATATATTTAATGAAACATGCCCAAAATAATTTATTGTAAAAGAAAAAAAAACTTTTCCTGAAATCAGATACAAAGAGCGTACATGACTAACTCCTAATTTGAAGGGAGCATTTCTCTAAGAAGAAAAATCGGGAGTTCGTATCTTGAAAATAACCAAAGAGACTAGTATAGATAGATGTAAACAAACCAGTATGAAATGAATTTATTCGATGAGTTAGTAAAACGGATAAATAGATGCGGATAAAGAAAAAACAACAGTGATGATGATAGACTATCACCTGATTTTCTTTGATGTTGTGATATTAGCTCTAACTGAACTGTTCTTTCCTCTAGCAAAAAAAATACTGAAATTCCTTATCTAATGGTCATAAACAAGTTTAGTGAAATATGTAAGTTTCATTTTCATAAAAATAGTCATAAATTCTTTGAAAAATATGGAAACTAGAACGTGTTCACCATGTGTTTTCAACGGGTGGGAAATGTAATATTTGGGCTTTTCGATAGCGCAAGGGAAAAAAAAACTTACTTAAAACATGATTTTTCTATAAGGTTTCACGATTCAAGTGCAAAAGGGTTTCAAAAGTAAAAACGTACAATTTCCCCCATGTTACTTGGAGAGGAGATGGGCACCGCCAAGCAATCTCCATTGCCAACTAAACAATTTCATTCATTTGTTCTGTGCATTTATTTAATGATCGTGGTATAATGGTTAGTCAAGCTAATTTATCATATCCGTTACTATTGTAATAGTGAGTTCGATCTTCGTTGGATGTCCCAAACTTCCAGATTTACGTTTTTAGTGCACAATGCTTCAAATATTTTATTTTGAAAGGTTTAACAATTTTGTGATTATTTATAAATATGAAAATTAAACCAAAAACATTTACTGTTTATTTTTATTTTTTTTTGTTCTTCCTAATTTTTTCCATTAAAAAAAAAAAAAAAAAAAACTTTGATTTTAAGAGAAACTAAAAACAAAACCATGTAAATATTGTAATTGAACATCTTTCATTTATTAACAATTTACATTTAAATAGAGAAGTGTTTTGAGGTTTTTAATACAAAAAAAATAAGATCAATTTTACATTTTATTGTTCTAAATACATGTAAGTTACTAATAATCTAGTCCATTTTCGGTGATTGATGCTTAAACAATAAAACAAATGTTTAACGATAAAACAGAAAAATTGAGCAACTTATTTTAAAGAGTTTTCCTTTCATAAAAACGAAAGAGAAAAATTTTACTTTAGATTTTCTATAATTTCACGCGATTTAAAGTTTCGAAAGTAAATAAAAAATTTTCATGCTTCTTGGAGAGGAGCTCCATTGACGACCAAAGTTTCAGGAAACTTCTAAATTTCATATGGAAGTCGTTTAAATTCCACATACCATAATAAAAATACAATAACATTCACTCGGTGAAGTTTATTTACATTTTTGGTAATTTTGAAGACTTACAGGATCATCTTTTTATAAAATTAAGCTCTCACGATTAAAATACAAAGTTTCAAAGGTAAAAAAAAAAAACTTTTTCATGCTGTTTGAAAAGGAAATGGGCGCCGCCAAAATAGATTCGGGGAAACAACTTCGTAATTAAATTTTTCAGAGTCGTTTAAATCTTATGACAACAATGTATAATTAACATAATACATATTTTATTCATTTCATGGGTATTTATTGTATTTACAGGATTATCGTTTATTGAAAATTAACAGTTTAGATGTTGGATAAAATTTTATTAATTCTGCAATTCAGTAGAATAAAAATATTCTTGATTTTAAAGCATTAAAACTTTCACTTATTTTACAACAAAAAAAACTCGAATTAGTCTTAAATTTTAAAATGGATGTGTGTATGGTCTCACTGAAAATGGTACTCATCGTTTTAAACATTCAACATTTTAAAGAGAAAAATTGGTTTGAAAAGAAAAAAGGCAATTATGTAGAAGTAAAGGGACAATCATGAAAATGTATTTGGCCCTGAAAAGGGCCGTTTTATATACGTTGATGATTTATCTTTTAAAGATAATTTACTTGGTGCTGGTGTATTTGGTGACAGCTTTGGTTCCCTCAGAAACGGCATGTTTGGCCAATTCTCCGGGCAAAAGGAGACGAACAGCGGTTTGGACTTCGCGGCTACTAATAGTAGATCGTTTGCTGTAATGGGCCAGACGGCTTGCTTCAGAGGCGATTCTTTCAAAAAGATCGTTCACAAAGCTGTTCATGATGGACATGGCTTTGCTAGAAATACCAGTGTCGGGATGAACTTGTTTCATTACTTTGTAAATGTAGATGGAATAACTTTCTTTCCTCTTCTTCCTCCTTTTCTTTCCATCAGCGGAACGGGAAGCCTTAGCCTTACCGGCCTTCTTTGCGCCTTTTGAGCTAACTTCAGGAGCCATCGTCGTTTATGTGTTCGAGGTGAAAATAAGAATGCTGAGACACGACTCGTTTGCTATTTATATGAAATTCAGAGGCTCCAGCAGCAGCCAAATTATCGTCTCTCAATCTGCTCGATTCTGATTGGTCAAAAAATAGACAATGTGATTTTTAAAATAAACGCGCGATAATATCAGCAGCTGCCAGGAGCCTCACCCGGAGCCTATTTAAGGCTACTTGTGGCTGTTAGAGCAGTTCATTTATTATCAACCTTCAAACAACTATCATTATGTCTGGACGTGGCAAAGGAGGAAAAGTTAAGGGAAAGAGCAAGACTCGTTCATCCCGTGCTGGACTTCAGTTCCCAGTTGGTCGTATCCATCGTCTTCTCCGTAAAGGCAACTATGCCCAACGAGTTGGTGCTGGTGCTCCCGTCTACATGGCTGCCGTAATGGAATATTTGGCCGCTGAGGTTCTTGAATTGGCAGGAAATGCTGCCAGAGACAACAAGAAATCCAGAATCATCCCCCGTCACTTGCAATTGGCCATCCGTAATGACGAGGAATTGAACAAACTGTTGTCCGGAGTGACCATTGCCCAGGGTGGTGTCCTCCCTAACATCCAGGCTGTTCTTTTGCCCAAGAAAACCCAGAAAGCCGCCAAGTAAATTTTTACTTGTGTACAATCAACAACTAAAAACGGCCCTTTTTAGGGCCACCTACATTTTAATGAAACGTCCAAATTTACTAAACTAATGGTGTGCGATTTTATGAAGGTTTGTATTTTAAAGTATTTGTTTACAAAATAGCTGTGAAAAAATTTTTTTCGTATGATCATTATGCTGCAATTAATCTAATATCTATCTTTTGTATCCGGTAAGTCTTGTTTTTATGCGAGTATAATACCCATCATAGATGACAGGATTATTAACGTATATATAGACCTATAGGGACCTCATTACCGATATTTTCGTGAAAATTTGACTTCGTTGATATTTCATAAAACTTTTTAAAATGCCTCTAGTCGTAACTTGTTTTTGTCTGTTAAATTTTAATTGATTTAACGATTTAGCTGAAAAAAAAAAATTTCAAATCAATTCTTTTGAATGGTTCAAAAGTTTTCAAGATAATATTAACTTTTAGGCGAGGGGGGGGGGGTAAATTTGACACGTCAATTCGGAGAAAACCCAGAAAGCCGCCAAGTAAATTTTTACTTGTGTACAATCAAACACAAAAAACGGCCCTTTTTAGGGCCACCTACATTTTAATGAAATGTCCAAATTTACCAGAGTAAATGATGTGCGATTTTATAAAGGTTTGTATTTTCATATTATGTTTGTTTACATCGTCTCTTATTTTTGAAAACTTTTCGAACGTGTAATTAAATTGTCACTTATTCATAGAAAATTTTAGTAAATTTTGTTTATTAGTTTTTTTTTGTTGTTTTGTTTTTGTTTTTTTAGCTTGAGTATTCTGATTTAAAGATGAAATTTTATTTTAGGTAATTTCTAATCTTTAGTCAAATTTAGACTGAAAACTTTTCCTGTCATTAGTTTTTTTTGTTTTTTTTTCCATATTCCTGCAAACTTTCTTGTTTGATCAATCTTATTCGAACTTTAAAAAAGATAAATATTGATTATTGGATATAAATAAAAAGTCTTGATTAGTGTATATGTTATCGCTTATTGTAAGTGTCCTCATTTACTAGACTAAATTATGCAATTTTATAAACGTTTGTAATTTCATCGTGTGTTTCTTTATACGTTGAATTTCATGAATTCTATTTTTTTTAAATAACTGATCGGATGCAACTACATTTTTGGGGGACCAGTGTCAAAATATTCTAAACATGATACATGTTTTTAAAACACGAAGTGACTTCTAATTTTGGTTCAATTATCCGTTTTATATACATAAAGCCTGAAATTTTGTTGCAATCATGCTATCTCTCGTATTTAACTTAATTAAATACGATACAGATAGCTGTTGTTGTATACTTACTAATGCTTTCTACAAATTATTGTAATTTTTTCAGAATTTTTAATGTTTCTCTTTGAAAATCATGTGACAGCAAGTCACTCAAAAAGAAAAAAAAAGATTATCAAATATCAAAATTTATTGCTGTGGTTGAATTTGAAAATTTAGCCTTCATTTATTATCCGGGAAATCTTCTGGTTATTTTATTTCATCAAATATAATAGATATTTTTATTTCAACAATTTTGCTTTACTCCTATTTCTTTTCTTTTTTTTACAATCAACCAAATTCAAATAAAAATTTCCTTTACTTTTCTTTCCTCTCCCGATGATAAAAATCTACATTTTTGCATTTTGTTTTTAATTTATTCTTTACTCCTCGTGATACATCTAATATTTATGCTTAGTGATTGACCCAATCAGGATGAATAGGGTATGCTCAGTGGGGGTCAAATATATTTATTTAATGTTTTTTGTTGATTTCTAAGAAAATTTTAGATTAAAAAAAAAAAACATTATGAGTGCCTCATGAATCTTCACTTAGCCATTTTTAGTAAAATTTAATTGTTTAATGTATTAAAAATATAGGGACTGTCAAACAGAGCCTCAAAGTCATTTTCGTCCAAATGACTTTAGCCCCCCCTACAGAATAATTTATCAAAAATCAGGGAATTATCGGATTTTAATGAAATTTTCAGTGTTGATTTATCGAAGAATGATCTTTATAATGCATTATTTATTTTATTTCAAAACTCATTTTTTTCAGGTCACTTAATTTTGACCCCCCTTATGTTGGGGGCGTAAAATTGTTTCAAATTGGTCCTTACCTGATACTAATTACAGTATAAATAAAGAGATAAAAGACCGAAGTTATGAATAGAAACAAACAAAAAAATGTTTTACGGTTGCTCTATGAGAAAATCCGAAAAATCGAAAAATAAAATGTAAAAAAATAATTAATTTTTTGGAGATTTCTTTTTTACTTTTATTTAATTGGCTATTATTTTATAAAAGAAAAAATTATACATCGATGTTTTTTCTGATTAAAAAGGGGAGGGGGTACATTTTCAATAGAGTTTTTCTTCAAAACTTATTACTTTCGTCTAAAAAAATAAGGTTTGCATTAAGTAAATATTTATTTTCAGAATCTAAAAATATAACATTTTAAACTTAACATCGAGTTGGTCTTATATTGTACTAATTACAGTATAAATAAAGAGATAAAAGACCGGTTATGAATAGAAACAAAAAAAAAAAAAATTTTTTACGGTTGCTGTTCTATGAGAAAATAAGTACCGAAAATCGAAAAATAAAATGTAAAAAAATAAATAATTAATTTTTTGGAGATTTCTTTTTTACTCATTTCGATAATTATTTAATTGGCTATTATCTTATAAAAGAAAAAATTATACATCGATATTTTTTCTGATTAAAAAGGGGAGGGGGTACATTTTCAATCGAGTTTTTCTTCAAAACTTATTACTTTATGTATCTAAAATAAGGTTTGCATTGAATAGATATCTATTTCTAGAATCTAAAAATATAACATTTTAAACTTAAAATCTGAATATTTTTATTTTAATTGAATTTTATATATTAATTTTTCATAGCAAAAATACTAAATTAAAGTTTTGAAATAAAATAACTGATGCATTATAAAATTCATTAATTGATAAATCAATACTGAAAATTTCATTAAAATCGGATAATTACCTGATTTTTTTTTTTTTAATTCAGCCCAAATGTTACGTTAAAATTGTAAACAAGCGCCTAAAACCATTGAAAAACAGCCAAAATGGCGTTGGTGAACCAAATTGACCAAAACAAATACTTTTAAAAATAAACTGCATATGTAATGATATTTTTCTTTTTTAATGGTTATTATGGTACTACTTATCGATTTAGACAAAGTTTAACCTTAAATAATAGATTTAATTATTCTTAATTTGCTTTTAAAACTCGTAGTAACCGATTTTTTTTGCTACTCCCTATAAAAATAAATTACATATGTAGCCTTTTTTTTTTTTTTACACTGATGCTCATTATGCTACTACTTTTCGAATTAGACAAAAATTTGACCTTAAATAATCGATTTAATTAACTTTAATTCGTTTTTAAAATGAAAATGAGCGAAGATATTGACAGATCATAATGTATTCAGTCGAGAAATTAAAACTATACATTAGACTTCACTTCATATTCTACTAACATCTGTCCGGTAGACTATGGTAAAAATTTACGCCCCTGAATTCATTGTCTACCACTGAAGTATATTTAAAATATTACAATATAAAATTGAGAGATTTTGGCAGTGCCTGACATACATACACACCAACTGCCCTTTAAGAAAAGTTTTATGAAGACAGATATTTCGGTTCGTTTCTCTTTCTTGTATAAAAAAAAAAACTCATTTTTAATGTTTAAAAATAGTGAAAGTTCCCGCCCAAAGTTGTAGTTTTAGAGCATATCACAAAATTTAGTCTATTTTAATGAAATCAGGTGTTTGTTTAATGTTTCTTTCGAATAGAAAATTTTCAAGATATTAATTTTTATGCAAGTTTCATTGTGTTAAATATAGGAGGGGGGTAAATTTCACAGCGGTACCTAATAAGAAAGGTTTTATTTCTGTTCGTTTCTCTTGTATAAAAATAAAATTCAATTTTAAATGTTAAAAAATAGTGGAATTTCCCAACAAAAGTTGTAGTTATAAAGCATATCAAAAAATAATTTAGTCTATTTTAATGTGATGTATTTAAAATGAAGAAAAAAATGCATTTTAATAATAAAATTTAAACAAACAATTAATCTCACATCTATGATAATGAGCAAAATAAATTAGTGGTCGGGCTGAACTTGCACAACGGTCGGAAAATTAAAACGGAAAGTTTTTTGGTGATCCCCCATGACAGTTTAACTAGTCTATGAATTAACTTTTTGCGAATTGGGTTACGGTTTTAGGGGATTAAGGTTGTTTTTAATTACGTATTGCTTAAAAAAAATTACTATACATTTAATTAATTATTGAACACAACGGTAGACACGACACATTGGTCTCAGTTGTTTGTGTTAGTATTGCAATGTATGATTTCAATTAAACTTGGTTTAAAAAAAATATATTTTTCAACATTAAATATATAGTAATTTGTTGTTTTTTTGTTTTTTTTTTGTTTTTTAAGCAATACGTAATTAATCCCCTAAACCGTAACCCAATTCGCAAAAAGTTCATTCATAGACTGTAGTTAAACTGTCATGGGGGATCACCAAAAAAATTTCCGTTTTACTTTTCCGATCGTTGTGCCAGTTCAGCCAGTGGTCGATCTTTAGGATAAAGTTAAAACCAGCAGAGGTAAGAAGAGACAATCGTGAAAATGTGGTTGGCCCTGAAAAGGGCCGTTTTTATATGTGTTAATGTTTATTTTTAAAGATTTTTCTTAACCAGGGCCCAGACCAAAGGGGTTTTGCTTGATTTAGGTTTATTTCTGTTTGCCATAAAGTTCTTTAAGACAACAGAGCATCTTCCCAAATTCATATGATCCGACTCTTTTCCTCCAGACAAATTCAGAAAGGTACGAGGCAAATGGTATAGGGCTTGTCTCACACCGATCGAGGAAGGTTGTTTTCACCCTCATCCACGTATTTTTTATAAGCTGGGTGTGAACGTCCTTCTTAGCTGGGTCAACGAAATTTCCCTCATGGACTTCATGGATATACATTCCGTCATTTATTTTCCCTATGTCGGCATACTCTGCCCAACCATCGGATATAATTCTGCTTCCTGGTAATATCCATTTTTGGATTATCGGTATCAATGTCTCCTTTTGTCTGTCGGTTACCTCTACCAGGAAGCACCGACCAGACCCCCTCTCTACGGCAGCGAAAACCCAGTGTTCAGAAGGCCATAGTCCGATTTCTACAACAGTAGGAATTCCATCTTCATTCAATCCACCCAGTTTCTGTGGGTATTCTTCGATGTACTGCTTGCATTTTTCTCTCAAAAAACTGCAAAAATCATCAATGGAGTTTTGGCTTGTCACAACCCCATCCCTCTGTATCTCATCAAAAATACGATGATGGAAACCAGGCCACATACACCAAATGTAAGTTATATATAATGATTCATTTATAGACAAGGGACTATCGTGAAAATAAGAATTTGTTCGTATAGAACGACAGATATCATCTTTATTGCAGCGCCATATCCAGCCATCAGTCCCTGTTGAATCTTCGTCAAGTGTGCAAGCTTCATTACACACTTCGCATTTCATTGAATTACACAGAACACCTCGTTTGGCCAACCATTTAATCGTCATAAATACGTCCAGAGTCTGTGGCCCTAACGTCATCAAAGTCATTCTTTCGGTAAGAATAAAAGTGTCGTCAAATACTTCGTCAACAATAGTAGTAGGTCCTGCCATGAGTATTTGAAAAATGAAACTACTTGCGTGGTCAGTTGATACAACCTGTTGTGTGTGTGAATAACAAATGCGACGAATTTTGCTCTGTTTGTGATTTATACAAAATTCAGAGGATCCAGCAGCAGCCAAATTAGCGCCTCTCAACCTGCTCAATTCTGATTGGTCAAAAAATAGACACAGTGCTTGTTTTTTTTTTTTATGAGATAATTTTGAAATTGAGTGCACGCTAATCTCAACAGCAGCAGAGGACGAAACGGTATCATTATTAAAAAAAAAAACGCCTCCAATTTTCCGTATCAAATTTATCCTCACTTTATTTAACGCAATTTGCATAAAGGTTAATAATATCTTGAAAATATTTTAACCATTCAAAAGAAGAAACATCAAAAAAACCTCCTGATTTTTTTAAAATTTTCACCTTACGGAAATAATGAAACTTATGAACGAAAACAATGTTTACATTTTCGCACCGTTAAATCAATTGAAACTTACGTAGCCATGACTACCGGCTTTTTAAAAGTATTATATGAAAAATCAACAAACAGTTAAATTTTCAAGAAAATTTCGGTAATTGCTTACCTTTTAATGAAATTATATTTGAAATAAGATTTTCCAAAAATATATCGGGGGGGGGGAATGTTTTTTACAAAAATAATTGGGGGGGGGGGGCTCATTTTATTTTATGAAATCTGAAAAAAATGAACTGATAACAAACGAGTTTTAGTTTTTTCTATAAAGATAAGAGTCTGAATAATTATATCAAGATTTTTATGAGTTTATATTCGGGATTTTCTAATAAAATAACCATGACTACTGAATTCTGATTTTAAAAAAATGTCATAATATTTCTAGCAGATTTCTATATGCATGGTTCTTTTACTAAAAAAGATACCGTATAGAATAGGGACTGGCAAACGGAGCCTAAAATGCGTTTTTGACAGAATGACTTTAGCCCCCCTACAGAAAATAATTTACCAAAAATCAGGAAATTATTGGATTTTAATGAGATTTTCAGTGTTTATGTATCATAGCCATATGCAATAAATTCGTCTGCTAGGAGTTTTAAAAGCGAATTAAAAATAATTAAATCTATTATTTAAGGTCAAACTTTGTCTAAATCGATAAGTAGTAACATAATGACCATCATTAAAAAAGAAAAATATTATTACAATATGCAATTTATTTTTAATACATTTTATACATTAAAAATCGTCCGAATTTCAACAAAAAGTTACGTTGAATTTATTTTGATTTATCGTGTTCAATAATGGCTTTAAAATATTTTTAAAATACTTATAAACATTTCTTTTTAGAAATAAGTAAAGCGTTACTTTAAATACATAAATGTTACTGAAATTTTACACACTCATTTTTACTTTTAACCAAGTAAAATCCGTTTTTTGTATGTAAAAAAATCAAAAATATATTTAGTTTCATTGAAAATAAAATTTGCATATTATTTACGTTTCGTGTATGGTATTCCATAATTGCCATAATATTTTTAACTTTTTTGTCTTGTTTGATTGACGTAAAATCCGTTTTTTGACAAAATGAATTTAGCACCCTCAAAAAGTAAAGAACTTTTAAGAATTTTAAATGATCTTTTATAATGCATTATTTATTTTATTTCAAAACTCTCATTTTTTTTGGTCGCTTAATTTTGACCCCCTTATGTTGGGGGCGTAAAATGTTTTGCAGTTGATCATTTTTTATACTAATTACAGTATAAATAATGAGATAAAAGACCGAAGTTATGAATAGAAACAAACATTTTTTTTTTACGGTGGCATTTCTATGAGAAAATAAGTATCGAAAAATAAAATGTAAAAAAATAATAAATAATTAATTTTTTAGAGATTTCTTTTTTACTCATTTCGATAATTATTCAATTGGCTATTATTTTATAAAAGAAAAATTATACATCAATGTTTTTTCTGCTTAAAAGGGGGAGGGGGTACATTTTCAATCGAGTTTTTCTTCAAAACTTATTACTTTTAGCGCCTAAAATAAGTTTTTCATTAAGTAGATATTTATTTTTAGAATAAATTTTTGCTATGAAAAATTAATATATAAAAGTCATTTAAAATATGAAAAGCCTGACGTTCAGTTTAAAATCTTACATTTTTAAATTAAAGTTTTGAAATAAAATAACTAATGCATTATAAAATTCATTAATTATTAAATCAATTCTGAAAATCGAATAATTACCTGATTTTTTGGTAATTTTTTTTGCAAACGCGAATGTTACAGTAAAATTGTAACTTGTTTACAATTTTACTGTAACATTCGCGTTTGCAGGCTGACTGGCTGATATCGTCGAAATTGACCAAAATAAATACTTTTAAATCTATTAAAAATAAACTGCATATGTAATGATATTTTTCTTTTTTTAATTATGGTTATTATGTTACTACTTATCGATTTAGACAAAGTTTGACCTTAAATACTAGATTTAATTATTTCTAATTCGCTTTTAAAATTCCTAGCAGACAACAAAATCGCCTATCCCTAGTATAGAAACTTATAAAAATCTTCTTTTTTTTTTTTATGTAAAAATCTTTTGACTGGTCAAAAAATTTTCAAGATCAACCTTTATTCAAGTTTCATGGTGTTAAATATGGCGGCGGGGGTTAAATTTGACACGGCAGATTGTGGGTCCCTATTGAAGAATCATCATGTCTGGACGTTGCAAGGGAGGAAAGAGCAAGACTCGTTCATCCCGTGCCGGACTTCAGTTCTCTGTTATTCGTATTGTATTTACCTCGTACCCCACTTGTACGGGTTAGGCACAAGGCCCTATTAACGTGGGACCACCCACAGACCGAAGCTCATGGGTGGCAGGTGAAAAATTGCGTTGATCCCATCGGCATTCCCCCTCAAAGGGGGCGCTTCAGGCACTGGGCAATAAACCAGCCCTGCCCCTTTAAATTAAGGGGGCAGGTGTTGCCTGTGGGGATGGCCCCCAGGGATTGACGCTATTATTATAACATAACCAGTCCAGCGGCCGAAGCTCACCGGACCCCCGGTCGAAACCGGGTGGATTCATATCCACCAATCTTCTCTGTGTAGGTAAGGTATGCTCAATTTCACGCACCTGCTGATAAGGGTGATCACAGGAAATTCTTCTAAAAATCAATAAAATAAACTATCCGATTTTGATAAAACTTTCGGTATATGAAGTAATAAAAGAACTTTTATTGTAAATAAATGTTTACTAAATTGAAAAGGCTAATTATTTTTTTCGTTAGTTTTTGTTTCGAGCATTGATCCCCCGTACAAATTTCTCGGTAAGTTTTTTTTTTTTTTTTTTTTTTAAATGAAAATGAATTTTACACTTTTGGAAAGATAATTCAATATATATAAAAAAAAATCGATACTCTGACAATTTTGGTAGTAGGACATTAAGGACCTCCAATTTTCCCTGTCAAATTTACCCCCACCCCCTAATACAATGAAACTTGCATAAAGGTTAATAGTATCCTAAAAAAATTTGGACTATTCAAAAGAAGAAACTTAAAAAACTGAAAAATTTTTTTTTTTTTTAAATCTTGATAATCATAAAATAATAATTACAAAAATAATAAATGATTTGGATAACTGATTAACACCTTTCAAGATAACATAAAAAATGTTAGAAAAAAAGAAAACTTGTAAATGATAAGGATTCTAATTTGACAAACCAAATTTGTTTGAATGAAAAGAAGCTGGCCAAATATACATGTATGTATGTATGTATATATTAGATTTACCCAATTTGTCGAAAAATCTGTGTTTTTTACAATTTTAACCCCACTCCCCGTTTGAAAAAATTACCAAAAATCAGGGAATTATCAAATTTTAATGAATTTATCAATGAATGAATTTTATTATGCACCAGTTATTTTATTTCAAAACTTTCTGATTTTTTTATGTCATTTATTTTTAAGGCGCAAAATATCGGTGGGATTATATGTGATTGATACTTTTTTCTGCATAAATAAAAAGACAAAAGACCGAAGGTGTGAATAGAAGAAAAAACAGAACCTGCAAATTTTGTAATAAAACTGTTCATTTTAACTATGGGGTTTAGGGTTAGTTTAATGGGAAAATAAATAAATAATTTGGGTTCTGTTTTTTCTGGGTTACCCTGTAATATGTTTTAATTTTCCGAATGATTTGCAAGTTTAGCCAAAAGTTTTTATTGAACATTTTTGAAACCGCTGAAAAGTGAGTTTTTTTAGGGGTTTTTAAGACAAACGTTGGTCCCCAGACCCCTAAGTAAGGCTTCAAGCAATGGCATTTGAACAAAATTTTTGTTTTTTTTTTTTTGTTTTTTTTAATCAAATGTCAATATCATCTCAGCTAAAAGATAACTGTCCTTTTTACGATGTAAATAGCAATCCCCCACCACCCTCTCCTGGAAAATATTGGTAATTTTAAGGTTTTGCCACCCTGTTTTTACTTGCCATTGTCTGGTGAAACAGATATTTTCTCAGTCGTGCAATTTATCGGCAATTAATGTAAATATTTTACAATATCTCCCACCACCCCAGCTTTTTATCAGCAAGTCAATTTAGATATTTTAACCCCCACCCCACCCTGTTTAAAATATTTTTCAATGAATTTTTACAAAACACAAATTCAAATTTAAAATATTAGGTACTGCCAATTTAGGCCTCACAGACTTATTTTACAAAATAAATTTAATCTCTTCAATTGAAAAAAAAAATCAGGGAATTATCAGATATTAATGAAAATTTCAGTGTTGATTTATCAATCAATGAATTATTTAAAAACTTTCTGACTTTTTTCAGGTCACTTAATTTTGACACCGTCCCTCCTATTTTTGGGGCTCAAAATATCTTTTGAAACTAATTATAGTATGAAAATATACTTTTGAAACTAACAGTATGAATAAAAAGACAAAAGACCGAATGTGTGAATAGAAGAAAAAAATTATTTTAAAGGAGCACCTCTTGTAAAAAAATAAATACTGGAAATCGGTGAAAAAAAAAAGAATTTTGGATTTTTTCTTTACTCTTTTGTTTATATAATTGTCTTTTAGATTATCAATGAAAAAAATTATACATTGATATTTGTTTTGTTAAAAGGGGTGGGCGCCTAACTTTTCAGTTGAGTTTTTTCCAAAAATTATTAGATAAGAATTCTAAAGTAGGCTTGTTATTAAATAATATTTGTTTTTAGAATCGAAAATTATGAAATTTAAAACTTAAATTTAGGAATTTTATATTTTAAATGAATTTTATCTATTTATTAGGTATATGGATTGTTGTTTTCAAGGTGCTTATAGGTGGCATTTATTTTCAAGAATTTCAATTTATTTCCATTGAATCAGTTTGATTGAAATGATTTGGTAATTTAAAAGAATTCATTGATTAATAAGTCAGCACTGAAAATTTTATTAAAATCAGATAATTCTCTGATTTTTGGCAATTTTTTTCTGCAATCTGCGCCTCCGCATTTTTTGACATATTTCTTGGTGACTTTTTGTAAACAAAAACGCCAGATTATTGGAGGACTTTTCTGTATGTTTTGAACAAAAAAAGATATTTCATTTAAATCAGTATTAAAAAGTTAATCATTTTTCTGTACAGAGTGTATCTAATGTTTTCCTATTATTGATTTCTAAGAAGAAACTATCAATTCAGAATGTGGTGGGGGGTGGTTGACCTTTGGCTATTTGAAGAAAAAAAAAAAATTTTCAGTCCCTAATTTTTACATTTCTTGAAAGATCATATCCTGAAGAATATATAGAAAAATAAAAAGATATAAATTCAATACCCTAAAAAAGTGATTTTAAAATTTAAGTTATTTTCTTAAAAATCAAAAAATAAATAATGTAGCATGTTTTTTTTTTTTTCCATAGTTTAAAAAAAAGTATTTTTCTTTAAATTGATGCAAAAAAAAAAAAAAAATTATTCTATCTAAGTTAAATTGAGTTTTTTACTACCTTAAAAATTTCAAGGTCAATTTTATGTCTGTCAATATCTGTGACTAACTTGAAAATTTAACAAAAGATAGCCCTGAATTTTATCTTTGAAAAAATGTAAGTTAAAAAATATGCAATGATATGCTGCATATTTCCGAGATTTTAATTTTTTTTTTTTTAAATAGACAATTATAACTATGGATGACAAAATGGGCTGAATTCTCTCCCAGTCTAAATGAATATCAATTGCAACAGAGAAAAGTCTTTTTGGCTACACTTCAAAGAAAAAATATTTTTAAAGATATTTGAAAGAAAATCCAATATTTATCTTTTACTTTGAAATACTCGGATGTGAAAACATATGAGATAGTAAAAAAAAATTGCAATGTCTGTCCACCATAGGTGTGACTCAGCGGCAAGGGACAAATAATGAGTTATCGCTTCTTGGGATACGCATTTATCTCCCTTACACCCCAAAAATTGAACATGGCTATTAATATACAATAGTATATAAAATATAATACAGATATAAAACAACGGGGGGGGGGGTCATTGTAAAATATCTACATATATTTGCCAATAAAAAATCGAGAAACACAGCACGGTAAATATCTGAAGTTTGAGTTTATTTAAATTTGTACTAATTCAATTAAAAACAAAAAATTATTTGAAATATTGGGTGAGGGTGTAAAATTGATTTGCTAATGAAAAAAATAACCCAGTAATGTTGATCATAGCTAAGCTAAAAAAACAGTAAGCCAGACAATTTTATTGTACAGGGTGTCCATAAAGTCAGAGTGCACTTAAAATAATTTATAATTTTAAAGTCCTTTGTGTACACCCTTGTGTAGTGATTTGATAAATGTAGGCATAATCTATAATAAACCCAAGATAATTCATTAACCCTGCAACATAAAAAAAAGTAACCATAAAACTGTCTAAATGTGTCTATTAGATTAATATTGATTACATTATGAAATTGCCATGAAAAAGTGCTGTCCTGGAAAATGATTTCCTAAAATGAGTGGGAACCCTGTCTTGCAAACTGTAATATTTACATTAAAGAATTTTGATTTATTTCCAGTGAATAAGTTTGATTGAAACTATTAAGTAATTTTTTTTTTTTAAATTAAATTAAAAAAAAAAAGAATTTGTTGATTAATAAGTGAACACTGAACCTTTTTGGTTATTTCCTATGACTCCAACATAAACAAAGGGGAACCACTCTTGACTGATAAATTTATTTATTTATTTATTGATCTACTCGGAAAAAAGAAGACAGGGTTAGGGTTTAGGGTTAGTTTAATGGGAAAATAAATAAATAAGTTATCAGTCAAGAGTGGTTCCCCTTTGTTTATGTTTGAGTTATAGGAAATAACCGATACGGGTACTGAACAGTGGTTCAGATCCTTGAGTGAAAATCTGTCTATTTTGAAAAAGGGGGGGGGTTACTAACTTGTCTTCCATAAAGAAAATAAGATCGTTTGTAATAATTCTTTAAATATATAAGTCACAGAAAATATGTTGTGCAAAATTCTGCATTTTTAAACTTACATTTTTAGATAGATTAAATAAAGTTTTCCTTTTTTTTTTCTTTTTTTTTTTTTTTTTTTTTTTTTTTTTTTTTATGGTAAAATATTAAATGCAACATGTCACCTTCCAGACGGTTAAAATTCACTATCAAATTTTTAAGTGAATAAAAATAGGCCAATTAAATCATAAAAAATATATATATATTTTTTTTTTTTTTTTTTTTTTTTTTTTGCATCAATTCAAATAAAAACATTGTTTTTTTTTTTAAATTATGAAAGAAAAAACACACTACAAATTTTTTTTTTTTTTTAGTTTTAAGAAAATAACTTATTTCGGGTATTGAATTTTTATCTTTATTCTTTAATGTTTTACAGGACTTAATTTTTCTAGAAATGTAAAACTTAGGGACTAGAATTTTTTTCTAATGACCAAAGGTCAAATAACCCTCACAATTTGAATTGCTAAAAAAAATTTACTAATTATTTATTTAGATAATATTTAATAAGATATATATGGTCTTCATTATAAGATTAATCCAATAAATAATAAAATTGGACAATTCACTGACTTTTGGTAATTTAAAATTTAAAAACTCTTTAAAGTTTATTACCTCCCTTCGCGATCTCTTGACATACCTATTATTATTATTATTATTATTATTATTGATGATTATTATTTTAATAATAGTTTTAGTAGAAGCAATCTGTCGTAAATCATGGTTAATAATGAAAAAAAAAACTGTGAAAAGCATAAGGATGCTCAAGTTTAAAGTGGAATAACCATACTATTGTTTATACCACGAGAGTTATTCCCCTTAGTCAATTTATTTTCTCGTAAATCCTTCACTTCTTTTGAGATTCATTCTAAAAGTTTTATCATAAATTTTTAAAAATCAATCTCCACTAAAGGAAATGTTATATTTAAGTTGGTATGGTCACATTGAATCAAGTGAGGTAATAATCTGTTTAAATTTTCAAGACATTACACCCCCCCCCCAAAAAAAACGCGTTGCATCTTGGAAAATTTAATAGAACTCAAATTATGAAATGTCAACCCACTAGTCTTGCATAGTTATTTCCCCTAGACTGTCTACATAAAAAGTGCGAATTTGCGGGTGTATCAAAAAAAGGTTATTTTAAAAATGCTGAATAAATAAATTTGACTGATTACATTTTAAAATCCTTGTGTGTGTGGGTGGGTCTGTCGAACAATGTCTTAGTGTCATTCCAGATGTTTTCCTTGTGTGTGTGTGTGTGTGTGGTTTTTGGGGGGTGAGAGGGCTTTTTCATTGGATGATATTTTTTTTCTACAGAGCCCTGCAAGAGAAATTGGAATTTACCCGGCGCACGTGGAATGGCCAAATAGACCAATCACGGCGTTCCTGGAGGTAACGTGAAACCCTCTATTAATAGAATCAAACGATCTCCCAAATTCTTTTCCTTTTTGCCTCTGGCAGTCCTGCGTCCAATACGGAACCGTGAGACATCGTTTTGTGACAACCAACTGAAGACAGCGTGCCAAACAATGCACCTCACTTCCAATCAGCCACACTGTTTCTACGAAGATACTGAGCCAACTATCTAAACTGCTACTACCACCCGAACTATTATTGAAAAAATAAGGGGTTGATTATCTGTCCGTTTATTGGCGCCTAATTTGACTCCCTTTTCGGGTCACTTGTAATGTTGACATCTTATCCAGTCTCTCTTGCCATATCTTTGGGCTCCTAGTTCTGCCATTTGGAGGTCCGCCCGCAGCTTACCAAGCAAGTTTGTGGGTAATTTTCACCTTTTAGTTGTTAAAATTCCTAGCAAATAAGGCAATTAGAGTAACCTCTCTTGACAATCACTGTGATAGCCGGTAGCTATTTTGAAAATCTCCGTGCGAAATAAACAAATCTTAGAAACTTTTTCGAAAACAATACAACTGCACGCTTTAACACAAAAATATCATAAAATGTGTTCTTAATAACAATTAAGTTGATTTCAGATAATGCGCACGCACAATTTTATGCTAGGAATTTTAACTACTAAAGGTGAAAAATTACCAGTTTGTGCTCAGTAGTCGTTTGAGCCTTGGTTCAAAATAACAACTGCTATTTAATAATACCTATTTTTGTGTAAAGTAACCACAACGAAGTTGTAGTATTGACACTCAATTACCTTATTTAGTATCAAGCATGAATTCAATTTCCCTGTCCTAAGGAATTAATTATTTGCCCTTAGCAGCAAAGCTCAATTATGTACTAGCGTAGATTGGCGCTTAATTTGACTCCCTTTTTAGGGTCACTTGTAGTGTTGACCATCACAGCAGCGAGACGTCTTATCCAGTCTCTCCCAGAACCAAGATGGAATTGCAGCAAATAAGTCTGGCCGCAACGCCATAAAGTTTGCAACTCACGTATTTTTTTAAAATATGTACTTTCATTTGTTTGAGTTTTCTTCACCGAAATTGAACGCCTATCTGTTAATGTGAGGACATACATGGTACTCAGCAAAAAAATACCATACTATGGCACGTGCGGACCAGTTAACATGATAAATCATCTCAATTATCTAAAAAACATTTATAATAATGAAATTTATTGTGTACAGAGCACCACAACTCATCAAAGTCTTATGTCTAGTACATAGAGAATAATGTATTAGTGTCAGGAACATGAATAGCGTACAGTAATAATATACATGTATGTGTGTGCGTGCGTGTATCGGGTATAGTGTTCGCGGATTACAGGAAGCATGGAGGCTTTGAAAGATGCAGTGTTTCGACAACCTACAACGGATGCAGGCAGTTTATTCCATGCCTCATCAATTCTGAGCGTGAAAAAATGTTTCCGAAAGTCATGTGAGCTATGCTGTTTTCTGACTTTGTAGGCATGTCCACGTGTGTAAGAAACATGGAGATCAAAAAGGTGCTCAAGGTTGCTGTTGTTAAGATGAGTAATGACCTTATGAGCATTTACCAGGTCAGTTGCCAGACGCCGGAGTTTCAACGAATATCTTTGGCTGTGTTAACCTGTCTTCAGAACAGCATCCAGTTTCTATCTGCTACCACTCTGATGTTGTGTCAATACCCCTACATTCCTTAAGGGTGTAAATTCTTTACTTAAATTTGTATAAAAATGCTGACAAATGGTATATGCATAAACCAGAATCTATCCTAGAAGATAAGACGCATCAAATTCTCTGTGACTTTGTGACATCATTTGTAGTTTAGTCTTGGTGGATGAGCAGTCACCATGACCTGCAACACTCCACTTAGACCCTTACTTAGGCTAGACGGGAGGTCGAAGAGGCCCCCTCGATCAATCGGCTGGTCACGTCAAGCCCTAGCACCTATATGATTGCCCCAACCCTACTGCCCTTATGGCAAGTCCCAAGCCCTTTTTATTATATGGATAATAGAAGGGGTTGACTGAGAGTCTACATGTCCTGGGAATGACGTTAAACTCTATTTGATGGTGAGGTTCCAGTTTTGGAGGTTTGGGGAATGTGGAGCACCCCTTCATCACCATTGCTCCCTGGTCCACTCTGACCCGGAATGGTAGTACCTGTTAGGGTTCCATTTATGAGTTAAATAGAAAAAATTGAGTATCCATTTAAGAAAGAATTTTAATTCAAAACTTTGTCGGCATTAAATGACACACTGAGGTGGATATGCCGTAAAACAAACCAGACTAAACCAAACCAAACCAAACCATTTGTAGTTTGTTTGTTTGTTGGTTGGTTGGTTAGTTTTACGGTATATCAATCCTTCAATCCTTCTCGGGTCATTTAACGCTATATGGTGCCCAGTAAAAAAGACCATATTTTGCAAACTTAATGGCTTTGCTGCCAGACCTATCTGCTGAGTCCCATTTAGTTCTGGGAGAGACTTGATAATACGTCTTGCTACCGTGATTCACAACACTACAAGTGAATCTAGACAGGGATTCAATTTGGGAACCAATCTACGGTATTGGCTGATTTGCCCCCTGGTACCAAGGGCAGATAATTAATCCCTGATTTTCCAATAATGCCGAATCAAGTAATTTTGATGTACAAGGTGCGTCAAAAAAGTGTCGAGATTTTTTGTACTTTTTGACATATCATAGCAGTAATACCTAATTAAATCAGAAAGTTTTGAAATAAAATAACTGATGCATTATGAAATTCATTCATTAATAAATCAATACTGAAAATTTCATTAAAATCGGATAATTACCTGATTTTTTGGTAATTTTTTTTCAATCGAGAGTGTTAAATTTATTTTGTAAACACGGATTTTATGGCAACCAAAGCGGCCATCTTAAGATGTATTAGATCAAAATTGACCGAAAAAAATAGTTTTAAATCTATTAAAAATAAATTACATGTGTAATATTATTTTGCTGCCTCGCTGGCTTGATCCGAAGGGATGGTGAATTAACATTCGGCGTCAGTTTGGCTGTAGGAGTTGCCAGATAGTGTTTTACACACTGAACTGCCTAACAGAGTCCAAGCCGTGATTTCTGTCTGGATTTTCTCCCTTAGCCTTTTCCTATCCAGAGGATACCCACAAGGCAGCGGGGGTTATTTAGACTATTACGCACCTGGATACCAACCCAGGTATTTCTATGTTCTCGCATTAATGTGCTAGATGGCTGTTGAGCAAGAAGCTTCCTCCGCCCTTTTACAGGTTTTGATTTTCGTCCTGCTAAGGGTATAGCCACCCTCCTCACCAGGCAAGCTTGGTGGGGGTACCAGTTTAGCCGCCGATGATCCGACTATGAAGCAGGTAGTACAGGGTTACATAATACCCATAGCACTTTGTGCGACCTGACTATTCTATCAAACATATCTATTTGACCCATAGATAATAATAATAATAATAATAATAATGAAATTTATTGTGTACAGTGCTCAGGTGCACCACAACTCATCAAAGTCCCATGTCAAGTACACAGAATAATGTAGTGTCAGGAACATGAACAGTTTACAGTAGTAATATGCATGTATGTGTGTGCGTGTGTGCATATGTATGTGGAGAGCGGCATTAGGTATAGTGTCGGCGGACCACAGGAAGCATGGAGGCTTTGAAAGACTCAGTGCTTCGGCAGCCTACAACAGACTAATAGGTGCTACTACTCCAGGTCTGAGTGGTCCTGGGAGTAATGGCAATAAAGGGGTACTCTACATAGCCCAGATCTCAAGAATTTGAGTCTCTTCAATTTTGTGTCATGTCCAGAACACTCATTGGGTGGGATCTTATCCCTCTCCAGTGTGGGGTATTAGAATAAAATTAAAAAGTAAACTCTTATGAGCCTTCACCGGAAGAACCCTCCGTGCATATGCAAGAAAAAAGGACTGACTTACGACCCCCAAGAAAATATCTCGGCCATTCGAGTTGAGGGCTGAACTGTGTGTAGTCGCTTCTTTGCCAGGGAGATATCCCCTTGCCACAGGCGACTATGACCGGGAATAAAGCCTAAGTCATAGAACCACCTTCTCCCTTTGTCTCTTTCATTTTCGTTCCTTGAATTAATTCCTTTTCCGCGCGACCACCAAATGAGATAAACTTGCAAATCGTCGTCAAAATTAAAACGGAAAATTTTGATGACGATTTGCAACGCATCAAACTAAATTTTGATATGAAAATTAATTTTAAAAATACGATTCAAAAATGGTAAAAAAAAATCCCCAAAAAATCTCACAAACTTTTCTTCTAAATTAAAAAAGATCTCTTTTTTTTCTTTTTTTTTTTTTTTTTTTTTTTTTTTTTTTTGGTAAGTCAGGTTACCACTTAACGAATCTTGAAATATTTTCTAAATTGCACATATTTTAGTTTAGAAAATATTTCAAGGTTCGTTAAATAAATGAAAAAAAAATGTATTTTGAATTGGATTTTTAAAATTAATCTTAATTTCAAAATTTAGTTTGATGTGTCGTCGTCAAAATTTTCCCTTTTAATTTTGACGACGATTTGCAAGTTTTTCCCAAGAATACCCAGCTACGTTTAAACTTTAAAACACCCCAAACCTCTTACCACTCCATACCAGTGGCTACAGCGTATTCTGAGCACTATAGTATGTCTTTGAGTTAATAGTTCTCAACGTTTGAGAAAGTATACTTTTGATGTGTTTAACCTATAAATAAATAAACGAACTGTTTAAAATGACACAGTAAAGAACAAACGGTTAAATCGAACTTAACGGACCTAAATTCCTTCCTCGTATGTCACTCCGCCGAAACAAAAAAAACCCCAAAAATCAGGGAATTAACCGAATTTAATGAAATTGTCAGTGTTGATATATTAATGAATAAAAGATTAAATTCAGTAGTTATTTTATTTGAAAACTCTTATATTTTTTCAGCTCAGTTAACTTTGAACCACGTATCTTTGAGGTGTAACACAGATTCTCAATGTTACGTAGTTCAAAGTCAACTAGCCTGAAAAATGTAAAAGTTTTTAAATAAAATAACTTGTGCATTATATCCTTTATTCGTTAATATATCAACACTGAAAAATTCATTAAATTCGGTTAATTCCCGAATCGACGGAGTGACATACGATGGAGGAATTTAGGTCCGTTAAGTTCGATTTAACCGAACAAACTTTATGTTCGTTCCATTTTAAACAGTTCGTTTATTTATTTATTTTATAGGTTTAGCTAAAAGTACGAGAAACTACTCGCCCAGAAGATATGAGGGATCAAGAAGTATACCTCAGCCTCCAATCTAACCATTCCTTAACGCTGACATTTCACTCAGTGACTTAAAATCTAATATGACCTTGTTTCTTTGTTCCGCTAATAAATGTTCTGTGCCGTAATGAACTTTTTTCCCTTCCTTGTCTAACAATAGTACTCGTAACTTTGACGTCCGTTCACGCTGTGTACATGTTTACAATTAATGTTACGCCAGTGTAAAAGTGCAAAGCCGATCTGGTGAGTGGGACAGGAGGCCTATTGGTGGGTGTTAAAGGACAACAAGAAATAACAGCTCTAAGTCGATGGGGTGGGTAGTGAACAAGGAGAAGAAGAAGAAATCGTCAAAATGGGCCGATCAGCGAACAAAATAACCACCTCTTAAATTTGTGTGTACTTTATCGTGTGATTGAGGTACGCATGCATGTCGTGTGTACTAAAGGGAAAGTACATAGATAGGTGGTCTGTTAACCCTGCTTTAGTCTGTTGTGTCATTCAAACCCGGTTGGGTAAACTGTGAATTCAGGGGCGTATAATAATACTATAAGGATAATAGTTAGTAAGCTAGGTTTGCGGACCAATTGTTAATGAGTTCGATTCTCACTAGTGGCACATGACTTTGTATAAACTAAACTTAACTTAAACAATTTACACAAGATATAAAATTCGAACTCCAATGTTTTAAGACATTGTATTTAGGTATACCCAAAATTGACCTAAAATGCGTTTTTGACGTCTTAAATCAATACTGAAAATTTCATTAAAATCGGATAATTCTCTGATTTTTGGTAAATTTTTTTGCAATCACGAATGATACATTAAATTTGTAAACAAGCCCTCTATACCATTTAAAGAGACAAAATGTCGAAAGCGAACGAAATTGACCAAAACAAATCGTTTTAAAAGTATTAAAAATAAATTTCATATGTAATGATATTTTTCTTTTTTTAATGATGGTCATTATGTTACTACTTATCGCTTTAGACAAAAGTTTGACCTTAAATAATAGATTTAATTTTAATTCGTTTTTAAAATGAATAGCAGACGAATTTTTGGGTATAGCTAGTGTATATGAAATAGGTAGACTGTGAATTCAGGGAGGGGTGAATTTTTACCATAGTCGACTGGATAGATGTTTGTGGAATATGAAATGAGGTGCGTGGGGTAATTGTTAGAGTCGTAGGAAATGGACTCGTCGACTCGATTTCAAATCCTGTTTGGATTTCACATAGCGCCTGGGAAAGGTATGAATTCAACTACTCACTCTCCAGCTAGTGGGCAAATAGTAGGGCAGAGTGGGCTCTTTAACCTTAGGTTAAAATGCACTACTTCTAATCAAAGAAAAATACTTCAGACAAGTATAAATCGCCAATAAACCAATATTAACAATTACACACACGCATACACAAATAGAAGACTAACACAAGTAAACAGAAACACATACGCACACATACACAAAAAAAAAACCCAGCAACACAGGAGAACAACACCACTAAACACAAACACACCAATCAATAAAAAAATATATAAACAACTAAAACACACAGACAGGGGAACAACATGACTACACACACACGCACACACAACCAACAAAAACAAACGCTGGGCGATTAAATAATAATAATGATGATGATGATGATAATGATAATAATGATGATAATAATAATAATAATACCTAGACCTTGCCAGAGAATTGAAAAAGCTGTGGAATATGAGAGTGAAAGTGATACCAATTGTAGTTGGTGCACTTGGAACGGTACCAATAAACTTGGAAAAAAGATTGGAGGATCTAGAAATCAGAGGAAGAATAGAGACCATCCAGACTACTGCACTGCTGCAATCGGCTAGAACACTCAGAAGAGTCCTGGAGACTTGAGGAGACTTGTTGTCACTCAGACTCCAGTGAAATACCATCAGCTAACGCTGATGTGAAAAATTCAAAAGGAGTGAAAATAATAAAAACATGCACAGATGTACAATAGACACTATTTTTGATAAAGCAAACGCACCGAAATGACCACTCATACTACCCCACCCCGAGTAGAGCCATAGACGAAAAAGAGGAATAGAAGAGGAACCTATATATATATATATATATATATATATATATATATTATATATATAATGAAATTTATTGTGTACAGTGCTCAGGTGCACCACAACTCATCAAAGTCTCATGTCAAGTACACAGAATAATGTTGTGTCAGGAACATGAACAGTTCACAGTAGTAATATGCATGCATGTATGTGTGTGCATGTATATGTGGAGAGTGGCATCAGGTATAGTGTTGGCGGACTACAGGAAGCATGGAAGCTTTGAAAGATTCAGTGCTCCGGCAGCCTACAACAGATGCAGGCAGTTTATATATTGTAGATTTTGCGTCTCCGTATGCTTCTAGTGCGTATATATATTTTTGTATCTGTATCCATTGTTGGAAATACATATACCAGGTTTGGGCATAGGTGTGAAGCATTAACGTACTATATTATGCTAATGCTGTTACCATAATATGTTAGTCAAGGAATAAATATCAGAACACTCTGTAGTTTTTGTTTGTTTTTTAGTTTCTTTTATTTAGACGTAGTGGTAAATTTTCAGGATAGTGACATCCCTTCTTCCTGACCGTGAATCGTAGTAGTGATCTTCTGGCTTCTCACCATTCCAACTTACCGGACAAGCAGCTAGAAGATCACTACTTCGATTCACGGTCAGGAAGAAGGGATGTCACTATCCTGAAAATGTACTACTACGTCTAAATAAAAGAAACTAAAAAAAAAACTAAAAAAATTACAGAGTGTTCTGATATTTATTCCTTGACTAACATATTATGGTAACAACATTAGCATAATATAGTACGTTAATGCTTCACACCTATGCCCAAACCTGGTATATGTATTTCCAACAACGGATACAGACACAAATATATATATATATATATATATATATATATATATATATATATATATAATAGCATTTGATAATTTGCTTTTGAAGCATTGTCGAGTAAAGTATATTATTATTTATATTTCTGAAGGCAATTACAATACGTATATCGTATAAAATTCGATAATCATTGAAAATAATCATGACAAGCAAACTCGGCGAATAACGCGTGCGACGTGTGGAACACCTTACAGCTGTTTAAACAGGTCTCATCAGCAATCGTGGGTATACACTGCTGATGAGACCTAATAAGGTTGAAACAGCTGTACGGTGTTCCACACGTCACACGCGTTATTCGTCGTTTGCTTGTCATGATTATTTTCAATGATTATCGAATTTTATACGATATACGCATTGTAATTGCCTTCAAGTATATATATATATATATATGAGGTGAGGTAAAAGGAAAAGTGAACGAAAATAATAACTCAAACAAGTAGAAGTAGGAGAGAAATATTTCGTCCTTCTCACGCGAAGAACATCTTCAGTCTGACTTTATTCAAAGCAAAATACCATACAAATGTATTTTGCTTTGAATAAAGTCAGACTGAAGATGTTCTTCGCGTGAGAAGGAAGAAATATTTCTCTTCTACTTGTTTGAGTCATTATTTTTGTTCACTTTTCCTTTTACCTCACCTCATACTGTCGGATTTTATTCCAGCCCTCCTATCTTCACACACACACACACATATATATATATATATATATATATATATATATATTATATATATATATATATGAAATCAGAAAGTATTGAAACAATCCTGAAGAAGGTACTAAAATATGTAGCAAAAATAAAATAAAAAAGTTTTTGGGGGAAAAAAAAGAAAAGAAAATTCCAACCATTTTGCGGCCCTTCTTTCTTATAAGATATTTGATATATATGCCTTAACCGGCAATATAATACTTAGTATAAACATCTCTACATAAAACACATCTTATACAATACACTATCTCTAATTGTCTAAAAAGTTCGAGGTGAACACAATTGAAAGGAGATACCCCTCTCTAATCACCCTGTCATCCTCTTACCCCCCCCCAAAAAAAATAACAAATAATTTACACACCAATACCTAACCCCACTCAATACCTGACATTCAAAAAATCAAAAATTTAATTTACCTACGACTCACCACAATTTAAGAATTATCCAATTTCTTTTTAGTTAAAATATTAAATCCCTTAGTAATATTCCTGGGTAAATAATTTTCTAAATATTTTTCAGCACATAAACATTAGTCTATTTTGAACACCTACACGCAGTTATTCATTCATGCTTAAAAAACAGTATTTCAATTTTTTATCATATATCCACTTCCCCGTCTATAAAACACTTGTATGATACCTTTGATAATCTATAAAACGCCTGATGATGCCGAGCCCAAGGCTCTAGCGAAATATATACTACATACGTTTGTCTGAGTTTTGTCCTTGTGTTCCTCATATCTCTACTACACACACACACACATACATACACACACACACACACACACACACACACACACACATATATATATATATATATATATATATATATATATGAGGTTAAGTAAACAAACAAATGTGTTTATTTTTATATGGCTTTATATAATCGAGATTGAAGCTGTATTAGATAGAAATGAACAATGAATGTAAGTAAAATTTTTTCAGAAAACAAGGTGTGTCAAAAAAAGTACAAAAAATCTTTTTAGACTCACCATATATATATATATATATTATATATATTATATATATATATATGTGTGTGTGTGTGTGTGAAAAGAAGGTAGCTTGTTTTGTGAAAATTTAAACTGAAACCATCTTAATCCATACCCTACCCAGCCTCTCTCTCTCTCTCTCTCTCTCTCTCTCTCTCTCTCTCTCTCTCTCTCTCTCTTGCCAAACTTTAAATTCCAAACAAATTTAAATAGACCCCCCCCAAAAAAAAACAACAACAACAAAAAAAAAACAGGTCATCAACAAACCCACGTGTTTGCCTGACTGTCCGAATATGGCAAGGTTCATCTGAACAGGAGGATTAAAAGAAGCCTCCACCACCACAACATTCATCAGCAAGAAAAAATAAAATATTCAGTATTACCTGTTGTCGCTAATGTCGGGCAAACAAATATGAATATGACCTTTTTACACAGACCGCTGTACACCAACCCATCGCACGCTTTATTTCCCCCTTGAAGTTCATAAAATACGGTTGATTATCCAGAATAGCCCACCCGATTAATATTTTCGTTTATTCTCTGGTAATGTACAAAAATTACATAGGAATTTGATATTTACATTCACCATCCTGATTAGAGTAAGTTTCAGTCTGTTTTCATTATCTCTTTTCTTTTTTACTGAACAGTTAATTCCTCAAAATTTCAAATCAGCCATTGGCCATAACTCGACACCTTCTTAGTGGTTGAAGGAGGAGGAAAAAAATAAATAAACATGGCCGATGATAGAACTGTCGTTAGTTAGAGGCGTACTTTAGTGATTAAACTATATTAAAAAAATATACAATATATATATATTATTCATATTTTTGAAGGCAATTACAATGCGTGTATCGTATAAAATTCGATAATTATTGAAAATAATCATGACAAGCAAACTCGGCGAAAGGTATACATCTACGTACTTGGTTAGGTGACCAGTCTAGGAGAAGGAAAACTCTGATTTCAAACCTGTTAAACTCCGCTTAAAAAAATTGACCTTGCTTGCCATGATTATTTTCAATAATTATCGAATTTTATACGATACACGCCTTCAAAAACATAAATAATAATATACTTTACTTAACAATGCTTCAAAAGCAAATTATCAAATACATATATATATATATATAATATATATATTATATATATATATATATATATAATCAGTCATCCACAGACACGTGTTTCGAAGTTTACTTCTCATCAGTGCGGCTCGACTTTTTAACAGCTATCTCTAGCCGGGATCGAAAACCGACAGAATTTTCGTCTGACAAGTTCCTTACCCTTGCGGCCATCAGAGGCTGTCAGTCTGGGGTGAACAATTAATTGATACATCCCTACGGGGAATGTTTTTACAATCACCAGAGAACTCAAGTTTGTAAACAGCGAACTCAAGTCTGTAAACAGTTTACAGTAAACGGTGAAATTTCAATTAATGTCGCCCCTACTATGCTCACTCAACTATGGGAGTTGGGAGCGTATATTCAGTCATCCACAGACACATAAGTTTATATATATATATATATTTATTATATATTAAAAATTACGGGTCTCCCGTGGATTCAATCGTTACGGACTCATCAGGACCTCAAGTTTTACAAGACTAAGTTAAATTACAGCTATCTTTCTCCCGGGATGTTTATTTTAGTCTGTATACATATTTACCAACACCTCCGCACGAGCAGGATGTGACACAAGGTCAATTTCTTAAGTGGTGTTCAACAGGTTTGAATTCAGAGTTTTCCTTCTCCTAGACTGGTTACCTAACCAAGGTTAAAGAGCTCAGTATGTCCTACTATTTTACCCGTAGCTGGAGGGAGAATACATGGATGTATAACTTTCCCAAGAGTATTAGCGGTATGTGAAATGCAAACAGCCTCGTCCTGGATTTGAACTCGCGTCGACGAGTCTATTTCCTACAACTCTAATTGTACCAGCATTAGGAAGAACAAAGTGGTTTTGATTTTTACAGGTCTTTTATTGGTCTTCTGTACCCTTGAGTCTTTGATACAGTCGACGTCAATTTACCGTAAACTAAGAATATAACAAAACAAAGGATATAACAAATGCATAAATAAACCAGTTAACAAAAGAAAAAATTTCAATTACAATGCGACTTACCAACTTACCAGGGCTGGTAGTGTAATGATTTATTTGTCTCATACCCCACCTGTATGGACTGGGCACAAGGCTCCGTTTTAACGTGGGCCCACCCACAAGCCGAAGCTAATGGGTGGGAGAGAACAAAAATTGCGTCGATCCCATCGGCATTCCCCCTCAAGGGAGGCGCCTCAGGGGCTGGGCAATAAACCCAGCCCTGTCCCCAAAGGGGCAGGTATTGCCTGGAGGGATGGCCCCCTGGGATCGACGCTATTAATTCAAGCCCACCGATCCAGTGACCAAAGCGCACTGGACCCCCGTCCCGAAGGACGGGTTGGAGGTGGAATGATTTATTTGTCTCATACCCCACCTGTATGGACTGGGCACAAGGCTCCGTTTTAACGTGGGCCCACCACAAACCGAAGCTCATGGTGGGAAAGAACAAAATTGCGTCGATCCCATCGGCATTCCCCTCAAGGGGGGCGCCTCAGGCGCTGGGCAATAAACCCAGCCCTGCCCCAAAGGGGCAGGTAATGCCTGGAGGGATGGCCCTCTGGGATCGACGCTATTAATTCAAGCACACCGATCCAGTGGCCGAAGCACACTGGACCCCGTCCCGAAAGACGGGTTGGTTGTGGAAGGTATTTGCCTCATACCCCACTTGTATGGGCTGGGCACAAGGCTCCGTTTTAACGTGGGCCCACCACAAACCGAAGCTCATGGGTGGAAAGAAAAAAATTGCGTCGATCCCATCGGCATTCCCCCTCAAGGGGGGCGCCTCAGGCGCTGGGCAATAAACCCAGCCCTGCCCCTTTAAATCAAGGGGGCAGGTATTGCCTGGGGGGATAGCCCCCTGGGATCGACGCTATTAATTCAAGCACACCGATCCAGTGGCCGAAGCACACTGGACCCCCGTCCCGAAAGACGGGTTGGAGGCGGAATTATATCAAGATCTTCTTTAATGTACAAGATGTACTAATATAGCACATCGCATGCAAATGACCCAGTATACAAACATCGCATGCAAATGATCCAGTATACAAAAAACTGTGCTGCAATTCTGCTTTACTCACAGAAGACCGCGAGTTCGATCCTCGCTGAAACCGCCAACCATGCTGCAACACTAACCATTATGCCACGCGCCTCCATTTTATTATTTTCGTTTGTAAATGGAATCATTTTTACTCCTTATGTCTTTTCTCATGTTTTTCTTTTACAATTGTTATTGCCGTGCCACTGCCTCCGTAAAGTTTGTTAGTCTTCCGTGGCTACGTTGTCAGCACTCACGGGTTCTAGAAGGCAATATAGGTTGGTGCCGTCGGTCGTATGGATTTCCCAGGGGCACTGGGCCAGGTGGTTGTCAGGGAAATTTCACCAGGATAGAGCGATCGGCCGTGAGGGTTTCCCAGGAAGACTGAACCAGGTTGTTGTCAGGGGGATCTTGCTAGGGTAGGGCGTATGGGGGTAGCAAGAGTTTGGGGTGGGGGTTAAAGGTTTAAAGTAGCTGGATATCTTCGGCGCGTATTCTTAGGGTTTTCGCTTTTTACCCCATCACATTTGGTGGTCGCGCTGAAAAGGAAGGAATTTAAGGAACGAAAAGGAAAGAGACAAAGCCAGAAGGTGTTTTTATGATTTAAGTTGTATTCCCGATCATAGTCGTTCGTAGAAGGGGGATATCCCCCTGGCAGTGGTAGTGACTACACTCAGTTAAGACCTAAACTCGAATGGCCGAGATATTCTTTTGGGAGTCGAGAGTCAGTCCTTTTTGTTGCACATGCGCGGAGGGTTCTTCCGATGAAGGCTCATGGGAGTTGGGTTTTTTTTTTAATTCTAATTTTATTTTAATCTCCCACAGGCGCCTCAGGACTGGAACGAATTAGATAGTGGAACTGACAATCGTATATTTATTTCGTAGGTCTTGGCCGTATGCGGCTTAATTCTAATTGTTTATTTATTTCCCTGTTTTTATCTATGTATTGCTTTTTTATTTGAACTTGATTCTCTAAGTTTTTTTTCCCTAGACGCATATAGAAGCTAAGCAACAGTCTGACAAAATGGCGTTTAACATTAAAGTAGAGATTTGTCGTTGAATTCCCCTGTCTACAAAAATGAATCAGCCCTGTCAGGTGGGGTTTTAGAATGCACTTCTGCAGAGTGGTAAGACCCCCCACCACACAATGGGGCTACCTGTAGGCCGTGGGTGACGACCCGTGATGCTTAAGGACGGAATCCTGGTGGACGAGCAGTCCATGACATGCAACACTCCACTTAGACATATAAAAACACTATAGACAATATAAACACTATCACACAATTATCTCTCTTGAACTATACTAGATTATTACCAAGTATAAGACGAAAATTATTAAAGGCAGTGATATAGAATGGGGGGGGGGCGGTCTTGGCCTCTTCGGGGTTCATTTCAATGTTTTATTGCCTCATGTCCGTAAATAAACAACTATTTATTAAGCTTTGTTGGTGTGCAGGTGGCTTCGGCGATCAGGGGGGGGGGTCAAATATCCATTTACTAAACCTACAGAGGGGCAGAAGTAATAAGGCAGTCAGTATAATAGAAAGCAAACACTTTTTTTAGTTGACCGCCCTGTTACTTAAGCCTTCTAAATTAAGAATGGGTCTCTTAAATCCAATTAAAATAAAATTAAAAAAAAAACACATCATCTCTCCATTCGACATAAGACCCATAACGTAACATTACGTTCATTTTTAGACTGATACCATTAGGAAAGGTATGAACTTCCTCATCCTCCCTGCTATGGGTTAGATAGTACCACTACTGTTCATCTACAAGGATGGTTTGGCATTAATTAATCTACGAATGTTGATACGCCATTAAACAAAGAAAGAAATCTACGAAGTGAAGAGCACTTCGATCAGCTCATCTTTACAAATCAGGCCGGTTAAAGATGGATTACCCGGACAACATTTTGCTGACAACGACACTGTCATCGGTGCCACGAAAAAGTTGGTCACCTAGGCTGGTGAAGAATTTTACGAGCGCTGCATGCTGGTCCATATTTATCGCTGGTAAATATTTATAGTCAATAATGGTGGCAATAGGAAAAATAATGTTTTGTAGCTGAAAAATTGCTCTATCCAAGCGTGTTACTATCCTTCCTCCATGAAAAATAAAACGGAGTTATTACTTTCCAAGCGTCTTAATATGCGCACTCTACACATACACACGCACACACACATATATATATATATATATATATATATATATATATATAAGAAAAAAAATGAAAAGACCAAGAGAGCTGCACCAAACGAAAATAATTGATTAACACTATATTACTTGGCCAAAAGAAAAAATATATATATAGTCAGATTCTTGCCCTGATGGGCTAGTAAGTGAAACTATTAGTTGGTATATCCGACTCGTTAGGATATATATATATATATATATATATATATATATAGGGTGACTTTAACACGCGATTAATAACAGAATTTAAACTTTACAATGTAGAATCTTTTTTAGAAAAATAGATTTGTTTCAAAACACTCACGAGTTTATGAGTACATTTTTCAAATAATATTTTGAATTTAAACAAACAAAAAAATCATAAAGTGACTGAACATTGTGATACACGAATTCTTGCTAAATTATTTCAACTTACTCTCTCACCTTTCTCTTGACTCCGTTGTGTTCCTAAATTCCTTTTAGTCCGGTCATGGACCGAGTACTTCTGCTAGTATATATATATATATATATATATATATATATATATATATATATGTGTGTGTGTGTGTATTCTAAATTAACTCTATATTGAAATCGATGCAGTGAATATTAAAAATATAATTATTTCTACTCGCTATATATTTATTTTGTAATTTCTTGAGGCAGTAACGATAAGTATTGCGAAATGTCGGTCGTTGTTGCTAGGTTACGCCCGAATAGGCCAATGAAAAAGCAAAGATCAAAAATTACAATTACACTATGGAAAATGGAAAAGGAAGAAAAAAAATATACAAAAGAAAAAAAGAAACAAAAACTGTTGTTGCTGCATAGTATATGTTATTTCTTAATTACTTATGTTGTAAAAGTATAGAAAACGGCCATTATTCCTTTCAAACTTTGCTTTTGTGCCCTGGATAACACTATGCAAGACAAAGTTTGTTCCTGTAGTGTGTGTGTTATTTCTTAATTGCTTAAGTATAGAAAACGGCCATTATTCCTTTCAAACGTTGCTTTTGTGCCCTGGATAACACTATGTAGCACAGATTTTGTTTCGGGGTAGTATGTGTTATTTCTTAATTGCTTCTGTTGTAAAAGTATAGAAAACAGCCATTATTTATTTCAAACTTTGCTTTTGTGCCCCGGATAACACTATGCAACATATCTTGTTTCTCTGTCGTCTGTGTTATTTTTATTTTTTATCTTTATTGCTTATGTTATAAAATATAAGAAATGGCAATTATTTCCTACAAAATTTGATTTTGCGGTCTAGATAATTAAATAAAAAATTAACCTATTTCCGTGTAAAAACAAGCAAATTTGCACATTTTTTATAAAGTCTTAATAAAACGACATGAATTTGTAAAAAAAATACATGTATCTAACAATATATATAGGATTGGAACGAAAGTCTTGTCCGATACAAAGTAACATTTATTCAACCAATAAAGAAGAGTGTTCGGCTAAAAACCACAAGGTTCCTAGTTCGATACCGGTCCCCGCCAACTCAGCGTATGAGTAGCACAGGGATCTGTGCGGTAAAGTAAGGAGCTGATGGTAGTGTGGCGCTCCACCTCAGATGCTAAAACAATCTCCTTGGTTTAGCGCTATTGAAGAGGGGATAGACTCCCTCGCTAACTGGCTGATACCGACTTTAGGCCGCCCGTCGACTTTACTTACTTACATTGGTTAAATAAATACTATTTTGTATGGTACAAGACTATCGTTCCAATCCTATATAAAAGAAATATTTTGTCTGTATGTTTGTATGTACAAACTGTAGTTTTATAAAGGAAAATCTGTTGGGTATTGGAAGTCACCCCTTGGTCACTAACTGACCGTCCGCTCTCACTGTCTCTGGTTGTTAGTTTCAAGTGACAACCGCAATAATCAATTTCTGACTTCAGCTCACAGGGGTGACAGAAATCTCATCACTCATGAACAGGAGGTTGCGAATTCAATCTTGAATCACTCGCTATACCCCCCCTCGCACAGGCTAGACATATACGGACGCGTCTACATTATTTAGATATGTCCAACATATCTAACACCGGTTTCGACCAGGGGTCCAGTGAGCTTCGGCCGCTGGACCTTACAAGTTAATAGCGTCGATCCCAGGGGGCTATCCCCCCAGGCAATACCTGCCCCCTTGGGGCGGGGCTGGGTTTATTGCCCAGCGCCTGAGGCGCCCCCTTGAGGGGAAATGCCGATGGGATCGACGCAATTTTTGTTCTTTCCCACCCATGAACGAGGTCTTGTACCCAGCCCATACAAGTGGGGTATGAGGCAAATACCTCTAACTCCGGTTTCGACCGAGGTGTCCAGTGGCTTCGGCCCTTATATGAGAACGAGTGGGAACTTAGCAGAGAGTAGGAGAATGAATCACAAAGACAGAAAGTTTAAGAAAAAGAATGAATGAGAGCAAGAAAAAGAAATTGTTGGGGACTCGTCGTCTAATGGTTAGAGTCGTAGGAAATGGACTCGTCGACCATAGTTCAAATCCTGACCGAAGCTACAGTTCGCATAGCGCTAATACCCTTGGGAAATGTATGCATCCAGCTACTCTCCCTCCAGCTATGGGTAAATAGCAGGACAGACTGGGCTCTTTAACATTGGTTAGGTAACTAGTCTAGGAGAGGTAAAACTCTGAATTCAAACCTGTTAAACTCCACTAATGAGAATGCATTGCGTGTAACTCTCGCTAAATTGACTAGTTAGTTATATTTTATTTTTGTTTATAAATTTAACTACAATCACAATATTCAGTCTTAGAGTAGTTTAGTGGGTTTTATTAATTCCATTTTGTGCTGACCATTAGTTGCTGCGGTCTATGAGTCTCCAAACGAAAATTGGTAAGGGGAATTTACCGTATTTGACGGAATATAGGACGCACTTTTTTCCAAAATTTTGGCTTAAAAGATTGCCCTGCGTCTTATACATCGTAGGTGAAGTTTGAGACCTCCCGTATGTCTAGGCTAATCTTCTCTATGATGCTCATTAACCCAGCTTACGCTCAGTACTTTTACCTACCCTAAACTCCATGCATCCTTATTTTATTGCTGGTATTGTTATAATCAATGTTAACAGGAGCATATGGTGGCGAAGAAAAAACAATATATGCTTAAATACACTAAAAACTTTTTTTTCCTGAATCTGACCTGCTGAAATGGGGGTGCGTCTTATATGCCGTAAAAATACGGTATATACGAACCTATTTAGTTTACGCTGCTGGTTAGGGCAGGCGACACGTTGAGATTTGAGCCATTTTTTTCTATTTCTTTTGAAAAATATTTGCTGTTATCTTTTTGAATGTTATTGGTTTCTTCTTTGTACAGTTTCATGGTGTTTATTGAAATAAATTTGATGACATCAGTAAGAAGCCTCAAGCGTTCTTTGTATGAAAACCAGCGGCAGTAAAACTGCGTGATAGACCTCCATTTCGACCAAGAATGAATCACCTTAATTTTGTCTGGTGTTCTCTCTCACAGGGGGCAGTTCAAATCGAGGACAACAGTGGAGTCCAGACCATGCAGACGAGCTCGACCAACGAAGCGATCACGGCGGCTTTAGATGAAACTTACGGTGCGAATCGGACAAAGAAATCAACTCGTCCACAACGATAACGATCGGACATATGCACTAACACCCGTCTGGGGGTGAGGTCCATATTGTCAATTTCAATGCTATTTTATGTATATCTTCATTTTTAAATATCTTCGAATATAAATCACATCTTAATTTTTGGACAAAAAAAAAAAAAAAAAAAAAAAAAAAAAGGCAAAAACCGGCGATATTTAATGTGTATATACATTTACTTTATCTTTGTATTTTCATAGTTTCATCCGGACATACATAGCAACTGCCCTTTATATATGTACTAGCAGAAGTACCCGGTCATGACCGGACTATAATGATTTTAGAAACACCAGGAAAGGAGAGAGAAAGGTGGTCGACAGGAATATGAGCATAATAATTTTGCAATTTTTTTTTATTAAAAAAAAAAAAAAAAAAAATCTATTACAATATTCACTTATTTTAGAATTAAAATTTTTTTTAGAAAATGTAACCCTAAACTCGAAAGTGTTTTGAAACAGTTTTATTTTTCTAAAAATCGTTTGCACACATGAAAAATATTAAATTTAAATTCAGTTCTTAATTGGTTGTTGAGTAAATGCGATGAAAATATATTCGTTTAATTCATTTTACGTGAATATATGAGAAGTTATATAAATAAATATTTAAAGTATTTGAATATTAAAAAAAGTTAGATTTATTCTAACCAGTCTATGGCTATTTTTATGCCTAGAAGTAAAAGAACCCCGTTCATATTTTCACTTTTTTTATATTGTTAGGGGTGTTTTTGTACACCCCTATTGAATAAGAATAGTGGTACCTTCACTTAGGAGTTCTTAATTTGTTCCGGACGTGAAGCAGTTTCCCCGAATATCAAATCAACCCCTCCTTATTGAAATAAACTAAGATACCATTAATCTGTTCTCTACCGCACCAGAAAACACCATTACTTAAAAATAAAGAAAAAGTAAAAGATAAAAATAATGTTTTATAAAAAAAACAAAAAATAGAATGATGAATCATCTGCTGTAATGTTTTTTGGAGATTGTCGTACCGGCCTCCTGTCCTAAAAATACGCTAGGCGGTACCTGCTGAAAAAGTGAACCGTGCTAGTTATGAACCGTATAGCGTTTTGAAGGCGTTTTTATCAACAAGTTAATGCGATATTTTACAGCCTATGTGGTTCATAACTAGCACGGTTCACTTTTTCAGCAGGCACCGCCTAGCGTATTTTAGGGCAGAAAGCTGAATTGACAGCATCTGAAAATCACTTTTTTTTTTTAAATGGATTTAATAATTTATAATTTTTCTTTGGTGAAATAAATTTGGAAATTTAAGCGTTTTTATTGACCTTATTAATATGAGCGCATCTAAAACTCGCTCGTACCTCAAATGTTAGACTTACACACACACACACACACACAAAAAATCAACCGGACCATATGACCTTTAGGCACCCCTTTTTGATCTAGATTAAGAAAGGACATGTTTTTCATTTACACCGTCAATATCCGGTTGTTTTAACAGACGATTTTTAGTTTTTTTAATATAAAAGTAACCCCCAACCTTAACCCCTAACAAACAACCGGATATTGATGGTGTAAATGAAAAACATATCCTTTCTTAATTGAGATCAAAAAGGGGTGCCTAAAGGTAATATGGTCCAATCAACCGAGTGACAACTCAACTTGGAAAACTCGTAAGTTAAAAGAACCACTGTAACTAGATAAATCTATTTGACTCATGACCCTAACATGAACTACCACTCCGGGTCAGAGTGGACTAGGGAGTAATAGCAAGAAAGTTATTCCACACTCCCGAGAACTGGAGCCTCGATATCAGATGCAGTTTAGTGTCGCACTTAGTGCACCACCCTTCTGCAGGGATTGCAGTTAGCGAATTCTAAATACGTTGTTGACACCAGCATCAAACTATTTTACTCCCTTAGTAGAGACAAAGAACTGGTTTGCATTTAAAAATTTATAGAAATAAAAATAAATTACTTCTGAAGAATACCAACCGTATATAATAGTCATGGTTAATTTCTTTGCCTCGAGTTTAGATACTAGTCCTTCATTAGGCATATATTTAAGAAAAATGGGTTATTTCCTATAACTCTAACCTAAAAAAGGAGGAACCACTCCAAATTAATTTTATCTGTTAATTAATCTACCCATTATTTTCCCATTAAACTAACCCTAAACCCCTTTTTTAGGTTAGAGTTATAGGAAATAACCGGGGAAAAAAAAGGCCCAATGTTTTGGTTTGATTTTGTGGATTTTACGGTATGTCAACTCTTGTTGGGTTATTTTATGCCGAAGTCGTTTTGTTAAATTCATAATTGATAGATATTCAATTTTTTTTTTAAACTCAATTTTCAAACACATTTTTTCTTCTATTTAGCCCATAGATAGGACCCTAACACGTACTAGCACCCAGAGTCAAAGTAGACTTTGGAGTAATGATGATGAAGAGGTACTCCACATACTTCAGAATTGCAGAAGTGGAACTTCACCATTAAATGCAGTTTAATGTCCTATCCAGGACACTAAGACCCCCACCCACCGGATTCTATCACATATAGGATAAAAAGTGTTGAGACTTGCCATAAGGTAGGGAAAATCAGATAGGTGCTAGGGATTGACGTGACCAGACGATTTATCCCCACTACAACTGCCCGTCTAGCCTAAGTAAGGGCCAAAACCAATATTTTGATATACAGATCGAATCGTTGAATTTTGACCTATCCACTAGTACATAGGTCTATTGTTTTATTTGGTTTGATTTTATGCCTCAAACGTTTTTATTTTATTCAGTCTTATTTATTTAATCTATAGATGGAAGCCTAACATATACTACCACTCCAGATCAGAGTTGACCTGGGAGTAATGGCAAGGAATGAATACTACACACTTCCCAGATCTCCAAAATTGGAACCTCACCATTAGATGCAGTTTAACGCCATACCCAGGACGGTAAATTCCTTGGAAGCAAAGACGATTCCAAGACCACAAGAAATGTTTTAATTACATTTCTATAAGAGAGACTCTTGGTTTTACCCCAAAACAATTGGTGGCATCGATTTTGGCTCCAGTGTAAATAAGAAGCAGGCGTATATCAACCTTGTTTGGAAAATGGTCAGGTTGTTCTGCTAGTAAGTGAAGGGGTGTATTTTGAAGGTCATCCCTGGCATTGACATCCGCCCCAACTGCAGTCAAATGTAATACAGTCTTAAATGAAAAACCCTTTTCAATTGCTATTAGAAGAATACTCGTTGGGTAAGAGAATAAATATAGTTTAGCAATCTTCTCAATACTTGAATTGAGTTTATTATCATCAGAGCACCCCACATCTACAACGTATTCTATTAAGTGAAGCAGGCAGAGCAGCAGTTGTTTATAAACCTTAAACACATGCCCATTGCTTGGCCACAGTTTCATAATTGGGGAAAAGTCCTCAGTTATCAATCCCACCATTTGTTCTATAAATAAGACAATCGCGTCAACGTCCCCAGTGTTTTCCAATAATTGCTTTTCACACATTGAAACAGCCCCTGTCATCCCAATAAAAACACCGTTACACAATGGTATGAGTGAGGCAGAATTAATTTGGCCGAAATCTCTCAGGTTATCAAAAGTCATAGGGGCACTTAGAAAAGTTGGGTTGAGGGACAATAAAGCAAACGATTTCCACACAAACGGGTGGTTTACCTCAATGATTCGACACACGGTGTTCAACGACACTTGAAAGCATTTAGCCATTGACATATTGCCAGAAGCAAATTCCCCCGTCGCTATGTCAGAACGCATATCCAGCGCTGGGTTGTCTTTGACTAAAAGTGAAATAGTAGCATAGTGTTTAGTGCACAGCTTCTCAGAGATACTCCAAAATTTTAAAGCCATTTCAACATCATTTTGTATTAGAATACACAGTGCACCACATAAATCATAGCTTATAACTTTGTCCGCTAAAGAGTGGACAGAATTCATTTTGAAGCAATCCAAAACACCATCCTTCTCTAAAATGTGGGCAATGTCCAGGGCATTTGTACCAATCAAATAACCCCTCAAGTAAAAGTTGGCCTTCTTTTTTAAGAGCAGGTTCACGATATCAACGTTATCATTCACAACGGCCCTCATGAGAATCGTCTCCCCGTTCTCATCGATATAATCTACATCGGCCCCCAATTTTAGCGCCCTTTTAAAATAAGACAAACTATTAGAGCATAAAATCAGGTTTGTATCGTCGTTGATATTCGCCCCGCGTTTTTTCAGCGTGTGTGCCGCTTCCATCTTGTTGTGATAGCAAGCGTAGACGATGGCGGATCTATTTTCAGGATCGCGCCAGTTTATATCAGCGCCGTGGTTTAGCAACAAATTGATTAGATCATTGTTGCAAGTTTTTATAGCTATGAACAAAGCTGTTAGGGTTTCGTGCCCTTTTTTAGTGACCTCGTTTACGTCGACCTTATTTTTCACTATCAAGTATTCGACAATCTTCGTAGCTTTTGAGAAGCAAGCTTGAAACAGATTTTTGTTAGTCTTGAATTTGCTTATAAGTTCTTTGTCCGTTTCTTCCGGTGGCTGATCCATTGCACCGCGGGGTTCTTCGAAATCTTTAGTATTAACAAGATGAGTAAACCTCTTAAACATACACTCCATTTCTTCCTTCGATGGAATAAGCTGAAAAAAAAAAAAAAAAAAAAAAAAAAAAAAAAGTGTTAGAACATTGTCATTAACATTATCATTTGTCGTAAAATTATTGGAGGCCGTGGTGTAATGGTTAGACTCGTTGACCAGAGTTCAAATCTTTGACGAAGCTACAGTTCACATAGCGCTAATACCCTTGGGAAAGGTATGACTCCAACTACTCTCCATCCAGCTATGATTAAATAGTAAGGCAGACTGGGCTTTTAAAACTTGGTTAGGCAACTAGGCTAGGAGAAGGAAAACTCCTAATTAAAACCTGTTAAACTCCGCTTGGGGTGGTTATTACTAGCATAGGCTCAGTCCTAATTAGTGGACCTGGGAGTAATGGTGATGAAGGAGTGCTCCACATTCCCCATACCTCCAGAACTGGGAACCTCAGAGTTTAACGTCATTCCCAGGACATGAAGACCCTCAGCCACCGCCTTCTAGCTCATTATAACAAAAAAAGGTTTGGGGGTTGCCATAAGAGGACAATCATATAGGTGCTAGGGTTTGACGTGACCAGCCGATTGATCGGGAGGGGGCTCTTCTACTGCCCGTATAACCTAAATAAGTGCTGCATATCAGACTGTTCAGCCACCAGGATTCCGTCCTTGAGCACCACGGGTCACTACCTACGGTCAACAGGTGGCCTCATTGGAGGAGGGGGGGCTACACTGCAGTCAGTGTATTCTATAGCCTCACCTGACAGGGTGATATTTCATTTATATTAAAGTTATACCATTGAATTATTACAATTTTTTTTCCATATAAAATTCTTTCTCTATTATTATTTACTAGAAGTGGCTACCCGGCGTAGTTAATCTCGCAGATCCATTCTTACTGAAAATGTAAGAAAAAAAAAAAAAAAAAAAAAAAAAACTTGAATTGAACCAGCTGCTCTGAAAATAAAAATTCATCTCTATTTAGAATATCAAATAAAATAAAAAATTAATGCTGTTATTTAAATTTCAGGGCTTTATTTTTGAGCAAAAATAATAGATTTGATTTATATTCGTGAAGATAATTAAAAAATAAAATTTAGATGATAACAGCGTGGATTTTTTTTTTCATTTAATATTTTAGATATTAACATTACTTTTCAGAGTAGCTGGATCAATGCAAGGTCTTTTTACATAAGGATTCAACTCACGATCCAGTAATAATGGATCTGCGGGACTAACTTTAAAAAATCCCCCTCTAACCAGCCGCTGCTAGTATTTTATATAGAGTTTAAGATTTTAATGTTTCAATATTCTATAAGTGACGGATCTTTGAAAATGACATAATAGGCTACAGTCCCAAGCCGATTATCGTTCAATTGTGTCAGATGTAAAAAGTGGCCGAATAAATTGTCCTTTATTATTAAAATGATATCACCCCAAAATTCCAATTTTTTTTTCGCGCATGTTTATTGTCGCAAGAATTAATAAAATAAGTTTTAAGTGATTAAAATACGTATAGAACGAAAATAGCTCCGAATTCAATTAGCCAATGAGATTACAGATTTTATCTGGAATGTAAACATCAGCTGGTGTTCTGTGTTTATGAAATAAAAAAATGACCCTCAAACCCCCCCCCCCAAAATTCCTAATAATATGCTTTAGTAACTCAAGCAAACAATAATAATGCTTTAGTAACTAAAGTAAACAATTTTTTTTCTTCAGGAAAAATTTCAAAATATAATTTTCAATTAAAGAACTGGCTTTTTAGAAAATTTTTTTTAATTTTTTAATGAACCTAAAAAAGCGTATGACTTTAGCCCACCTACAGAAAATAATTTGCCAAAAATCAGGGAATTATCGGATTTTAATGAAACTTTCAGTGTTTATTTATCAATGAATGATCTTTATAATACATTATTTATTTTATTTCAAAACTTTCTCATTTTTTCAGGTCACTTAATTTTGACCCACCTTATGTTGGGGGCGTAAATTGTTTTGGTCATTTTCGATACTAATTACAGTATAAATAAAGAGATAAAAGACCGAACTTATGAATAGAAACAACAAAAATTTACGCGATATGCGAAATACTATTATTTTTTTTATTTTTCTAAAAAGCAAATTCGCTTATTACTCATTTTATTTACGTGACTTGTTGTCACATGATGCGAAATACTTTTTTTTCTTCTAAAAAGCAAATTCGCTTATTACTTATTTTTATTTACGTGACTTGTTGTCACATGATGCGAAATACTATTATTTTTTCTAAAAAGCAAATTCGCTTATTACTCATTTTATTTACGTGATTTGTTGTCACATGATGAGTCCACGTTTTCTTAGAAAATTTTATGCTTTTTGGAAGGTAAAATGCACATAAAACATTTTTTGTCGCTAACAACTGTTGCTTCTTCTTCGCTGGAGGTGGCCATTTTTACTTATTCGTATTCCGAACACACGATTCTCATTCGCTTATTCCGTTTTCGGAGTTACTCCATTTTGATTCGTATTTTTTTTACAAAGAAGTCCGTTTAAATTTTACTTTTCGCAAAATATCAAGATATGCCACCGATTGCGAAAACTTTTTATCAGCCTTTTTTGATTTTTAATTAATAATTACGCTAAAATTATTACCGCTAATTGTAGAGCATCGTAACTCGAAAACTAAGCCCTTTTTGACGCCTGGGACTGTAGCCTATAAGTCGAAACGACGTAAATAGGAGACATGATTGTACCCTCCCACACACACTATACGAGATGAATAAGCATGGAATCGATTTTTTAAAATTACCACTACAAAATTATTTATAACCATTCATGGGCCAATTTTTATTGTTGGCTTGCACTTTCGATTTAACCCCTACACCTCCAACAAAAACAAAGTATTAAAAATATATCAAATTAAAATTATTAAACAAGCAAGTTACCTTATCTGAAGTTGCACCTGCTTCTGCCATTATTTAATAAAGATTTTCACCGAGGAGTCCTTAATATCACCTTCAATATGTCTCCTCACAAAAGGTGATATTGAAAAATTTTAAATCTAGCGTTCAAAAAACCTGATAGGCTAGCAACTGAGTTGAACGCTGTGCAACTATTCGTCTGATTTCGTTTCGAAGTTACTTCTCTTTCAAATTTATTACAACGGGTTGTATAAGGTTATTCCATCTTGCCTAAAAATATGGTACGTTCCAGTCATGCAGCCTTCACCCCCCCCCCGCTACAAAAGTTTACTTTAGTACGGTACAATGCTACTCATGGAAAAAATTATGGAATAAGCACATATTCTTATCTATTAATTAATTAATAATGGAGATTCGACCTCTATTTGTCTGTAACCGAAACTACGTCACTGCCGACGTCAAATTACCCAAAATCGTCTGTACACAGAATAAAGAACAACCTTGTTTGAATTAATTTGAACTTAACTGAGAAATAAATAAAAACTACACGCTTTTATACTAAAATAGTTTTTATTTAACCAGAAGAGAAATGCAGACAGTTTTTTTTTTTTTTTTTACAAAATATTTTTTATGTTTATTTGTGATATCATTTCTGAACAATCCTTTTATTTAAAGGATGTTGTTCAGAAATGATATCACAGGGTTTTAAAAATTTGTTTTTGTCCGATACAATATAGGTACAAAAGATCGTCAGTTTGTTTGTTTATAAATGTTTGAAGCGAAAATTATCGGTGACGAGTTAAAATATGAACCATTGACTATCTTAAGAAGCTAGGCTGTTAATTGGATCCGACCTGTTCTCTTTCGATACAAAATCTTCGGTTAAAATTGCAAATCGTCGTCAAAATTAAAACAGAAAAATTTGGCTTGGGCATAAATTTTAATGAATCTAATCATTACTAAGGACGCGATTTATGTTATTTTTTACTTAAATTTTAACCGTTAGTTGTGTTTAAGGAAAAAATAGATAAAATAAAACAGATAAATGATAAGACTAGTCAGAATTAATAAACATGTACAAAAAAGTACTTTCTATTTCAATATTACAGGTGACGCGGGCTTTTCTTAAGTGTGGATGATCAAAAGTGTAATATTCCGTGTTTTTTATGTTAATAAATTCTCGGAAAATATTTATCTCCCTTAAAAATTAGTTCTCTTGTGACCCTCTGTAGGAAAATAACTTCCTGTGAAAAAACAGTTAAAAACACAACTAACGGTTAAAATTCAAATAAAAAATAACATAAATCGTGTCCTTAATAATAATTAAATTGATTAAAATCTATGCCCAAGCCAAATTTTTCCGTCTTAATTTTGACGACGATTTGCAATTTTACCAAGTCTTCTACTACCTAGGCAAGGGATATCTGTTATTGTTACTGTTACTACTGCGACATTCACAGTGTCAATTGAGCCGGCTCCACCCAATAAATTCACCGTATCCCGAATGAATGCAGACCATGCGTGGCGATCCAACGCAGTTGAGGTTATGAATGTCAGCCATTCACGATTCTATCAACGAACTCCATAAAGCCCAGGATCAGCTCGGTATCTTGCTTGGCTATTTTCAGTTTTTCAGTCGACCCAATTGGCGTTTCTTCCATCCTTGAGATGGCACAGGGTCAATGGATTCACTGATGATGTCACCGGGTTGTCGACGTAGAGCATGGCCGAGCCAGCGAAGACGCCTCCCAAGAAGAGCCTGCTGGAGGGAGGAGATTCTGCATCTTGCCCGAACAGTGGTGTTTGAGATGAATTGCCGCCATCAAATACGGATGATACGGTAATGCTCAAATACCTGAAGTTTGCACAGGTCCCAGCCCTCACCGGCCAAGTTTCGTAGCCGTATAGGAGGATGGTGCAAACGAATACTAATCTCTCTCGAACCGAGTGAACTGAAATACTATCGGAAATTGGGTTATCTGCCCCTATTAGTTCCTGGAATCAGACGCCAGGGGCAGACCCCTAAAATTCCACAGAACAGACCCGACAGGCAACAGGGGCAGTACTAGCTGATACTAGCAGAAGAATAGAACTACCGCGACTTTACCGGACAACGTAGAGACATTGCAAAGATTAATATAATTAAGATAAGTGTATTTGAATCCCTTGTATTACCTATAAATATATCCCCGCCAGGAGAAATTCCTCTGGCAACTCTAAAAGACAATTACACTACTCTTAAAGACATTTACAAAAGAAATGTATATACTCTAACACATTACTACTAACCCAGAATAAACTGTTAACCCAAATATACATCCTATATTTGCCTTGTACCTTTCCTTTATACAACAGTCATATTGTAACGTTATTTGTCTACTTTATTTCTGTTAATACAAGTAAGCGCTACACTAATAAGACTTTGTAAGAAGGAAAATTCGTTAACCAAATCACATCTTTGTACTTTGTTGTTCATTTGATACAATTTATAATACACATATAAATAGCTATGTGCAAATTATCGCTGGCTCTAAAAAAGGGTGATCAGAGGAAATTCTTCTAAAAATCATATAAAATAAACTAACTATCCGATTTTAATAAAACTTTCGGTATATGAAGCAATAAAAGACGAACTTTTATTGTAAATAAATGCTTACTAAATTAAAAAGGCTAATTTTTTTTTCGTTAGTTTTTGTTTCGCGCATTGATCCCTCGTACAAAGATCTTCTTTTTTTCTTTTTTTTTTATATAAATGATTTTTACATTTTTGGAAAGATAATTTAATGACGGAACATATGTAAAAAAAACTAAATCGCTATTAATTCGGTTTTGGTAATAGGCATCTTTAACATTGAAACTTAAATCTCGTAAATAAGAAAAAATATGAATCTTTTTTTTTCTTTTTTTTTTTCTAAATTGTTAGGTTATTTTCAAAAGAATTTTATATTAAAAATTCCTATTGTCTACTTGTTTATTTTTTTTCAGGGATTTTTTAAAATTTATAAAATGTAAAATAAATACTTTTCTTTAGCGGATATTAAAATCGTATTTATTGGTAAAAAAATTATAAAAAAATTGTATAAAAAATATCTAGCTAAAAATAATGACATAACATATTTCGGTTTTTATTTTTTTTTAAATTGAAAATAATGTTTGAATTACAAATTGTCGTCATCTTTATTAATGGGGGGCGCTAAGGGATATAAAAAAAATCTGTTTTTGGGGTATTGTTGTTATTGTTATTTTTTGCTTCAGCGATAATAGGTTCAAATCTGTGACGCTAGTATAATTATACTTTGTAGAACTCAAACAAACAGTGTTTGAAGAAATTTATTATTTTATTTGTTTGAAAACATATTACGTATAATCCTCCATACAAAAAATAGTGAACACGTCAAATGCGAAAATTTTGTCAACAAAGATTAAGAAATTGCGCTATTTTACGTAAATTTACTTTTAAATGCAAACATTTAGGTTTTATGTAAGAGAAATTTCTTTTTTCTTTTTTATAACACATAAACTTGGAATTGTTCTTTATATTAAACGTAAAATAAAACATTAAAAAGTTAATTTTCCATTTTTTATTGACGTTTTAAAATATTTTTTAACAATCTCCGTGCCTATTAAAAGAGCGTGTTTTGCGCAAAGCTACATATAAAGGACAATTTTGTTATGACTCAAACTTCTTTGTTCATTATTTGTAGTGTTTTTCTTGTTTCTTTGATGTTATATTTCACATAAAAATTACCTCCAACCAACATACAACATTCAGGAACATTTTTGGAATAAAGTAAAAAATACTATTTCTCTGAATTTTTGAGATGAGGCTTGATAATTAGTATTATTTGTATTATTCGGACTATCGTCCTCATCTTCATTGTTATCTGTACAACGTTGTACAAATAATAATGAATATCAAGACAATAGTCCGAATAATACAAATAATACTAAAGTCAAAAATCTACCCTGATATGATATTTTTACAATTAAACAATTTTCTTCTGTCAAGAATGAAGATTAAATGATCTATTGATTTTAATGGCATGTCAACCCGTCTAGGATCATTCTAAGTTAGGGAATCGAACAAGGCCTCAAGAAAGGGGCATCCAGTGAGAATCGAACTCACTGTTCGGTAGCAATGGATCTGTAAGGCTAGCTTGCTCACCACTACACCATGGCGAGATGCCTGGCTTACAGCACACACATTTCCAAATGGTTACTCATCCAAGTACTGACCAGGTTCGACTTTGCTTAACTTTGGTAATCGAATGAGAACCGGTGTATGCGACCTTATATGACCGTAAGCATGTATGTGTGTCTAGAAGGTTGTTTACATTACAATGGGGTTCATCTGCCCTTTAACAAGTCTTATTTTTTGTCCTGTTGGGTTTGTGGTATGTCGGGGTATCGAAGAAAGTTGACGGAGACAAAGAAGTGACGAAAAGTTGATGACGAATTCACATCAAGCAAAGGAAAAGGTCAGACACGCGATCACACAAAAAAAATGCCACTCACTTTATTGTTATGATGTAGCAACTACCCTCTAGACTGGTCTCAAGAACGTGATTATTAGTACAAATTTATATATTAGATTATAAACATATTATATTATTAAACATATAATAATACATATTATATTATCATATATTATTATATATAATACATATTATATTAATATATTGATATATATTAATATTATTATATTATTATACAGTTTATCTCAATTGCTACTATTTTTCCTCAAGAATAGTTTTGATATTATATTAATATATTAATATCATATCAATATTATTATATATTATATAATAATATAAGCATTATAATGTGTATGTATATTATTATATTAATATTATTATATTAATTATTATTACTAGCAAATATATGCACCCTCCGGGTGCAAGTATTTAAGTTTTAATGTAATAGAATATCGCATTAAATTAGAAAGTCTAATAAGAAGGCAGATAAAAAGATTTGAAACAGAGTGGGGGTATAATAGAAAAATAGAAATGAAACTTCCTCTTCCATCTCTCCCGTCTTTCATTGCTGAATTTTACTTATATAACTATTTAGTTAAATTAGGAAATAAAGAATAAAATGACAGTTATTTTTTCTTGTTAATGGATTTCATTTAAGATTCATTGGGGAGATTTTTGCTTATATTCATTAAAATAAAACCAAACAGTTAGAAATCAATAATACTAAGTACATATTTAATAAAATAACATTTTTAATATCAATATGCAAATTAGCCTTCCCATTCACACTGTAAACCGCTATTTCTTGTATATATAAATACAATTGCATGTTATTTGTTTGTAGATATGAACAACACTAATAAAAAGGTGAAGCAATTTTATTAATAATTGAGGTTTAAATATAAATAAAATCATGGAGAATGTGATGTAAATAACGAAGGGAATTGTGACTTGAGTAGTAATATAGTTTCGGTTACAGACAGAAAAACACACAATCTCCATTATTATATTAATTATTATTATATTAATTATTATTATATTAATATTATATTAATACATATTATATATAATACATATTATATTATTAAACATATAATAATACATATTATTATACATATATTATTAAACAATTTATATATTAGATTATTAGTATAAAGACGTGAAGTTGTATTTTCGAGTTGATGAAGATCTATTGTTTGACAAATCGTAGGCCACCCTCAATGGGAGGGTCAGTTTCGCGAGCCCTAAAATGTAGGTTGTCACTTGTCACTTTGCCAGTAGCTAACTGACTGCACCTCTGCAGAGGGGTAAGACTCCCCCAATGGAGCCACATATTGGCCGTGGGTGGCGATCCATGATGCTTTAGGACGGAATCCTGGTGGCTGAGCAGTCCATGGCATGCAACACTCCACTTAGACCCTTACTTAGGCGAGACAAGCAGTCGGAGAGGCCCCCCTCAGATTAATCGGCTAGTCATGTCAAGCTCTTGTACCTATATGATTGCACCAGCTCTATTGCCCTTATGGCAAGCCCCCTTTTATCATATGGGTACTAGAAGGCAGTGGCTGAGGTCTTCATGTCCTGGGAATGATGTTAAACTCTATCATCATCCTTCATCACCATTGCTCCCTGGTCCACCTTGACCCGGAGCAGTAGTACCTATTAGGTCCCATCTATGGGTTAAATAGAAAAATGTGTTTATAAAAAAGATTGAATATCCAGTAAGAATTAATTTATTTCAAACCTTTATCGGCATTAAATGACCCACTGAGGTTGATATGCCGTAAAACAAAACAAACCAAAGCAAACCTAAAAAAATTCGAACTGTAATTAAATTAATTTTACCCGAAATGTTAAATGCAAACAATAGTGACACTGAAGTTAAACTTGAATATATATATATATATATATATATATATATATATATATATATATATGTTATCAAATTTACTGTGGTCATCTTTTCTGTAACATTAACAAAAAAACAAACACTATTTAATCATCATCATCATCATCAAGTCGTGGTGACAGTACGGATTTCCTTAATTTTCTCTTACCATCCATCTCTATTGGTTATCGCTCCTGGCAAGTCCTTGACACTGCATCCAGTGTCCGTACAGCTGATGAATGTAAGTTTTTGCAGGTCGGACAACATTGGTGTGTCCATATCTGGGAGTCCAAAGGAGAACATCACGTATGAGTTCGTCCTTATTTCACCAGCAGTGCCCAAACACGTCTTGTACATCTTGGAGAGTTTGTGTGATAGGAGGTGCTGTTTCCCGGGATTTGTTCAAAACTGCATGCGACATCCTTGTATAATTTTCATCTAGTTTTTTTCTCTCTCCAGATATAACCCTAACAGCCACTGCTACTCTGAATCAGAGTGGACCTGGGAGTAATGGCACTAAAGTCGTGACTCCTAACACTCGATCTTCAGGACTGGAGCTCCATCGCAGGATACAGTTTAGTGTCATACCAAGGCAAATAGATCACTAATTAGGAATGAGCCTATTATAGTAGTGACCACCCCAAGCGGAATTTTAATAGGTTTGAATTCAGAGTTTCCCTTCTCCAAGACTAGTTGGTTAAAGAGACCAGTTTGCCCTACTATTTACCCATAGCTGGAAGGAGAGTAGTTGGATTCATACTTTTCCCAAGGGTATTAGCGTTATGTGAACTGTAGCTTCAACCAGGATTTGAACTCGGGTCGACGAGTCCATTTCCTACGACTCTAACCATTAGACCACGGGCCTCTTTTGGGTGGGGTTACCTCTCTACAGGGGATGCAATCGGTGTATTCTAAGCCCCACTGATTGGCAGGTTGACTTTCATGTGTTAAGCCACCGACTAAAGATGATTCCTTAGACAAATCAACAGGGGATAGAATAAAAGAAAAAAGAAGAAAGAAAGAAAAAACAATTTGCCCAACACGTAACACACATGTCAAAACAGGAAACGTGAATTCAATAGGTTTATTTTATGACAATAGGAATATCCATAGTTCATTTTTAGTACATTTTGATAGAAGTGTGTGTGTGTGTTGTGTGAGTGAGAGAGAGAGAGAGAGAGAGAGAGAGAGAGAGAGAGAGAGAGAGAATGTGTGTGTGAGAGAGAGAGAGAGAGAGAGACGGGGAGGGAGAGAGAGAAGTGAGAGAGAGTGTGTGTGTGAGAGAGAAAGAGGGAGAGAGAGGGCATGTGATATATATATATATATATATATATATATTAGAGAGAGAGAGAGAGAGAGAGTGTGTGTGTGTGTGTGCTTGTGTTTGTGTGAGAGAGAAAGTGTGTGTGTGTGAGAGATAGATATATAGAGAGAAATAGAGAGGGAGAGAGAGAAGGAGAGTGTGTGTGTGCGTGTGAGAGAGAAGTGTGTGTGTGAGAGAGAAGGTGTGTGTGTGTGAGAGAAAGAGAGAGAGATGGCGTGTGTGATATATATATATATATATATATATATATATATATATATAGAGAGAGAGAGAGAGGGTGTGTGTGTGTGTGTGTGTGGTGTGTGCAAGAAAAGAAACCAAACCATGCCTTTCCCAATGACATTAGCACAAACTGAAACGCAAACAGTTTCGTCTAGGATTTGAACTCGGGTCGCCGATATCATTTCCTACGACGATAACCGTTACGCTAAGTGACTTTTCGTTTATGGTGAGAAATTTTGCACTGATATGAAATCATATCTAAACTTATTCTTTGTCCACATGAAGAAAATTCAATTATCAATGTACCTCACCAACCTAACATCTGAGGGGGGAAATGTTCTCGATATTTTGCTGGGTGTTGACTATTGCCCATTAGAAAAAAGTCATTTACAAATTTAGCTTAGTTAGACACAAAGCTAGAAATATGGGGCACTCAGTGAGAATCGAACTCACTAACAAAAGTCTACTAGCCTATCTCGCTAACCATTAACGCACCATGGGAGGTGCCGTAGTTGTAAAAAATAAATTAGTCATTTACGAAGCTTAGCTTAGTTTGACACAAGGTCAGAAGTATGGGTCACTCAGTGAGAATCGAATTCACTAACAATAGCCTTATAGCCAAATTCAGTAACCCTTACACCACGTGAGGTGCACTGATTTACCGAATAGTTATCATTTACCAAGTTTAGCTTGGCACAATCAATTAGAAGTATGGGGCACTCAGTGAGATCGAGCTCACTTATAATAGTCTGTACTGGACACTGCTAGAGACGTAAGGATGAACTCATAAATTACATTCTCCTATGGACACCTACACACGGACACACAAATGTATACCAATCATCAAAAACGTACACCAATCAGCTCTGTACGGATTCTGGATGTCATGCGGAGGACTAGCCAGGGCAATGGTTGCTGGTTTCGACCGGGTGTCTGGTGGCTTCGGCCCTGACCGCATAAGTTAACATCGTTGATCCCAGGGTGCCATCCACCTAGGCAACAACTGCCCCCTCGATTCAAAGGGGCAGGGTTGGGTTTATTGCCCGATGCCTGAGGCGCCCCCTTGAGGGGGAATTTTGACGGGATGAACGCATTTTTTGTACCCACCTCCCATGAGCTTCGGTTCGTGGGTGGTCCCACATTAATAGAGCCTTGTGCCTAACTTGTACAACGTGGGGTACGTGATAAATATCAATAAGAACGGTTGGTGTGTGTGTGTGTGTGAGAGAGAGAGAGAGAGAGAGAGAGAGAGAGAGAGAGAGAGAGAATGTCACCAGAGTAAAATGTAAGTTATCTTTAGATCGATAGAGATAGAGAGATAGATAGATAGAGTGATCGAAATAAATAGATAGATAGATGTAGAAGGGTGGAGGAGAGAGAGAGAGGAGAGAGAGAGAGAGAGAGAGAGAGAGTAAAATGTAAGTTATCTTTAGATCGATAAAGATAGAGAGATAGATAGATAGAGTGATCGAAATAAATAGATAGATAGATGTAGAAGGGCGGAGGAGAGAGAGAGAGAGAGAGAGAGAGAGAGAGAGAGAGAGAGAGAGAGAGAGAGAGAGAGAGAGTTATGGGTGTCAGCGCGACCCGATGATGATGACACCAGGCAAGTTGCCCTATTTGTAATTAGAAATTACTGAAGTAGTTATTTACGAATCTTAACTTAGTTTGGCACAAGGCTATAAGTATGGAGCACTCAGAAAAAAGCAAACTTATTAATAACTAGAAGTAGCTACCCAGCGTCGCTGGAGTAGAGGGGCATTAATTTTGAGATTTACAAATGCTGGACATTTTTAAGTAGAACTTCAATGCTATTTCTATGTATATTTTAATTTTTGAATATCTTCGAATATAAATCAAATCTTTACACTAAAAGCAAAAACCGGTGATATTTAATGTCCCGGTTTAGTTCAGTCGGTAGAGCGTTCGACTAGGAACCACAAGGTTCCTGGTTCGATACGAGCCCTCGTCCAACTCAGCGTATGAGTAGCACAGGGATCTGTGCTACTCATACCTCAGACGCCTACACAATCTCCTTGGCCTAGCGCTAGTGAAAAGGGGATGACTCCCTCGCTGTCTGGCTGATACCGACTTTAGGCCACGCCGACGACTTTTCTTACTTTGTCGTTAATTTTTTATTTTCGTAGTTTCCTCCGGACATACACACACATGTACACACACACAGTTGCCCTTTATAGATAGACTAGAATCGGCTACCCGACATCGCCTGGGTAGAATGAAGGGTAAAAAAGTTAGTCTCGCGGATCCGTTATTGTTGAATCGCGGGTTGGATCCTCGCACGAAGCTTCATTAAAATCCCTACATAAAAAAGACCTTGCATTGATCCAGACACTCTGAAAAGAAGAAAAATTAATGTCTTCTATATAAAATATCAAATACAAAAACAAATTCTGTGCTGTCAGCATTTGGATTTTATTTATTAATTATCTTCATGAATACAATGCTTATGTTCGTTATTTTTGCTCAAAAATCAAGATCTGGTGATAGTGAATGTGTAATTATTTTGTCGTTAATTGTTTTATTTTCGTAGTTTCATCCGGACATACATACGTACACACAACTGCCCTTTATGCATGTATGTATGTATAGATAGATAGATAGATAGATAGCCTGCTAACCAAACATTACACTGCGGGAGGCGCCCTAATTCTAACTAGAGGAGAGGGCGGAGGAGACAGATCGCCCAGACACAAGACACAAGACACAAGAGAAAATGGCTTTTCTTTCGATCTTGTACCTTTTGTATGCAGTCACTGCACCAAAGATTGCCATCCAAAAATTGGCCTTCCGCAAGATGCAGTTTAAAACAAAATGGACACTACGCCATCTTCTTTAGCAGACGGAAGGATGCCAACATGTACCTGACAATAAATTAGACATTTAAACAGTGAAGTGATACGTTTAGTAATGAACATCACTAACCCGCCACTAGTGCGTCAAAATATAGAACATAGCAACGAGACTGGCATTTTTTTACGCTTATATTATGGTAGGCTGTGAATTAAGGGGCGTAAATCTTTATCATGGTCTACCGGACAGATGTTAGTGGAATATGAAATGAAGTCCAATGTATATATTTTTCATTTAATATTTTTGATAAAAATAAAACTCCGAGGAAAACATAACTTTCATTTATAAGTTGTTTATTTTTTTAATTATTATTATTAAAGGAAAATATTAATTGATGTTGTGTAGATTTAAACTAGTTGCGTAGTGATTCAGTTATACATTTTTTTAACCTCAGGACTGCAAAAGTAGACCGTTTTAATTTCGTTATTATTGTTACTCTGAAATATTAACGTGAATTAACGTATTAAGTCATATTTTCCTTCGAGTTTCATTTTTGTTAAAAGTATTAATCCCAATTCAGAAATTAAAAATATATACATTGGACTTTATTTCATATTCCACTAACACCTATCCAGTAGACTATGATAAAAATTTACGTCCCTGAATTCACTGTCCACCTATATTATACAAACAGTCTTAAAACATTGGAGTTTGAATCTTACACCTTTTGTAAACATTTAAGTTTAGCTTACTTTATACAAATTCAGGAATGTGCCACCCGGTGAGAATCGAACTCATTAACAATTGGTCCGTGAGCCTAGCTCGCTAACTATTATTCTTGCACCAGACGAGACGCTCGTTTTACACATTATACAATAGATGTATGACAGAAACAGACATCTAATGTGTACAGTGTACCACTGTACATATACATGGTGCAATGTGTAGATACCTTACAACTAAAACTATATTCCTTTAAGGAAAGCTAATGAACGTGATCTAACGAACCTCGCCAACTCAGCACTGAGAATAGGGCATCCTTGTAGTAGCAGTAGTCGTTTCGTTAGTGTGGGCCCGGGTAAATGTATGAAATATATAACCAATTTCTAATTCCGGCCAATGTATGTAACCGCTGCAAGGCTCGGGAAGATGTATAAAATGCCAGTGTCTATTATTTTTCAAACATTTTCACCTTGTGAATGTACAAATACTCCGTGATAAACGTATTTATTTACTTTTGTATATACGTCCACGTGTGTGTGTGTACTGTTCTCTCGTCTTCCCCAGGTTAGTTTTTTTTATACTTTTGTTTGTTTTTGTTTTTGTTTACACAACATACCACAAAATGTACTAAATATAATAAGTCTCCTTTTCTTTCTTTCTTTTTTTCTTCTTCTTTTTTTTAAAAATCGCATTGAACACTTTTTATCCACTCCTATTTTTAAAATAATTTTGTGGAGTCTGAACGTCTTTTTTCTTAAGCATCTTGATATAACATAGATAACTATAAAATTCATAGAATCATTCATTCTTTTCGTAGATATCTTAGCATCGATATTATTATGGGCCGCTTATTACAGTGGGATAGTGGGAACCCAACGAATTCGAGGGTCGTCTAGTTGAATAACGATGTAGGTGCTTGTTATTTTATGTATATAATTTCTCAGTTGTTTTTGTTTTTAACCCTTATCATTTATTTTTTTTAATTAGAGCTTAGATCCCACTTAGTCTATCATAAGACCTCAGAGCATATACTAAAATTCGAACTTATTTGCAGTTCTGAGTTCATAGTCAACTTACTAATAATGGTCTGCGAAAATATTTTGCCCATTCAATTATCCATGGTTCTGGGCGGCGCCTGTATTATTTTTCAAAATAACAGAGTCAGCTTTTCTTTGTACAATGTACAAAAAAACATCAATCTAGCAAAAAACACCATTGCAATTGAATTTTAAACTAAACCATTACTAGACGAATCGTGTAACTGTTGGGTTCTCGCTGTAATAAGCGATCCATGATGATATCAATGCTTTTATTCTATATTTATTCATTCAGGAAGGAGTAAATAAATTCTAGTATTTCATTTTTATTTCTGATTTATCGAAATTTTGGATGATTAAAAAAAATACGTTCAGCGCGCCAACGACGCAAACCCACCAGATTATCATTCATTTTCAAATTGGACTGGAAATGCTTTTATTCTCCAAGAGCATTTTAAGTGTATCGTTTTATTTAAAATATCACTTTGGTGTGTGTGTGTGTGTGTGTGTGTGTGTGTTAGGGAGGAAGGTTACGGTCGACTCACACACACACACACACACACACACACACTATTGACAATAATGAGAATTTTAGTTATGTATACAATATATACATTTATTCATACTTATTTTAATATATTATCAATTAATTTCCTCTTGAGTTAAAAACGTATCTGTTTCGGGTCACCGAAATTCGAACGTAAATATATTTTCATCAGCTTTTTCATTTATTTGTTTAAAAAATAAAAATATATATAAAGCCGTCTCTAATAACTTGGTTAAAGTATTACATTCACCACATAACTCTCACGATAAATAAACACTTTATCTATTTTGTAGTTGTTGTTTTTTAAAATTATTTTCAGTTAGTTCACCTTAATTTTGCCTAACAACAGGTTTTTCTTTCTTTCTCAATTATTTCATTCAAATAGGAATTGTAAAAAAAAATAGGTCAGAAGATAAAATACTCGGTGAATGTACATTGTACAAAGCAACAAAAAATATTAATGAAAATTATATATATATATATATATATATATATATATATATATATATTGGTTGGCATCCTTCCGTCTACAAGAGACGATGGAGTAGTGTCAAGGTTTTTTATTCATTTTTTTTTGTTAACTTGAACTACATAGCCTGGGCGGGTTCATATGGAGGATGAGCTGTTGCCCATGTAGCAACCCCCCCCTCTCCACACTGCCGCTGTGATCCAAAGGAAAGGTAAGGTACCAATGCAGTTTGGCAACGGTAGTGTCGCAGGAGTTGATGAGTAATACTGGATTTCAGCATCATACCACCTTAGGGACTCCGGCTCCTGATTTATTTTTGGGGTTTGTATATTTTTACTAAGCTTAGCCTTAGCAAGGCCAGAAGTATGGGGCACCAGTGAGAATCAAACTCACTAATCATGGTCCGCTAATCTAACTTCCTAAAAATTGCACTACGTGAGGCCCCCAATACACACACACACACACACACACACACACACACACATAATCACACATCACCCCCATATATAATCACACACACATATATATCACACACACACAAATATATATAATATATAAATGTATATCACACACACGTGTGCATGTGATATATATATATATATATATATATATATATATATATATATATATATATATGTGTGCGTGATGTGTGTGTGATTATCAACACACACACACTATATATATATGTGTGTGTCTGTGATTTATATATATATATATATATATATATATATATATATATATATAAAATCACAGACACACACATATATATATAGTGTGTGTGTGTGTGTGTGTGATAATCACACACATATATCACACACATACACTATATATATATGTGTGTGTGTCTGTGATTTTATATATATATATATATATATATATATATAAAATCACAGACACACACACACACACACACACATATATATATATATATATATATATATATATATATATATATATAGTGTGTGTGTGTGTGTGTGTGTGTGTGTGTGTGATATTTTGTAACTAAAATGAAAACTTTATTGTTAAAGGATTTATTATAGCAATGAAATATTTATCATTTATTTGGGTTAAGTGTATCTAGTCAGTTGTGTTTTCATTAGTTTAAAATAAGTTTTGGGATCTTAGTAGTAATGATGATCCGGAAAAACCACAAAAAAAACTTTAGCTCTTGTGAAATAAAATAATCGAGATTTTTCATTTGCTCTAAAACATTACGTTATCTTTTTTTCTTCTTCTTTTTTCCGGCAAGCTTCTTGTTCTTTTTTTTTTTTTTAAGCACAAATAATAATAGCTTAAACTTTTAAGTGATTCGGTTAATTATTACTTTTCAAGATAAAAAAGGACATGGAAGATTAATACGCTAAGTTTTAAGTTTGTTTGATAGAAGCTTCTTGAACTAATTGGTCTTATAGTGGAACTTGAGACTATTACTTTGCAGCGGTTGAACAATTGTAAAAGTGTTGACAGGTGCTCTTCCTAGAAAGAAAGCGTGGGGGGGGGGGTAAATAAAAGGGGTAGGGTATTTGGCATTATATACGGAGCATATTATTTGGCATTTAAAAATATATATATATTAATTATAATTAATTTAGAGCTTCCTGTAAATATTTTTGTTGTCACTTGAAAAATCTGGTCTCTTGGTGTTTCGTTTTACCCTTGCTTTTAGATTTTTAGACGGAGAATTATAAGGAACTCCAATTTTACCTGTCAAATTTACCCGTCCCCCTATATATGACAAAATGAAACATGCATAAAGGTTAATATTGTCTTAAAATTTTTTGAACCATTCAAAAGAGGAAACAAAAAAAAAATCTCCTGATGATTAAAAAAAAAAAAATCAGCTTACGGAAATAATGATAATTATGAACGAAAACAATGTTTACATTTTCGCACTGTTACTACTATTTATTTCAGTGGTTCTCAACCGGGTCCTTTATGGTTCCTGTGGAGTCCATTTGATATTTATTAGGGTCCACGTAAGCAAAATGGTAAGGTAGGGGTCCACAATAGTATTTTAGTGATCAATATACAGGGTCGTAACAGAATTTTTTTTTTTTTTTTGGTGGGCATTTTTTCTTTCCTGTATTTCTTTCTTTCTTGTATTTTGTTGAAATAAAACTTTAAAAAAAAAAATGTAAAAGTGTAAAAAATATTACAAGTGGTTAAAATTAGGGAGGGGCAGGCTTCAGCCTGTTACAGCCCTGATATATAATAAAATAATGACATTTATTGTGTACAATGCTCAGGTGCACCACAACTTATCAAAGTCTCGTGTCTAGTACATAGAATAATGTATTAGTGTCAGGAACATGAACAGCGTACAGTAATAATATACATGTATGTATGCGCGTTACGTGCATATGTGTGTATCAGGTATAGTGTTGGCGGACTACAGGAAGCATGGAGGCAGTGTTTCGGCAGCCTACAACGGATGCAGGCAGTTTATTCCATGCCTCGGCAATTCTGAGCGTGAAAAAATGTTTCCGAAAGTCATGTGAGTTATGCTGTTTTCTGACTTTGTAGGCATGCCCACGTGTGTTAGAAACATGGAGATCAAAAAGGTTATCTTATATATTTATGCCTTATTTTACTAGAAGTAAATATCATAGAATTCAGTTAGTTGTTAAAGTTTATCTGTAATTAATTAGTTATACTTAACTTTTACAATACACAAACTATTTATCAATCTTTTGATACAATTCCTGATAATATAAAAATATAATAGGATTTTTAAACGTTTAATAGCCATGTGTGTCCACCAGTGTACAATGGGGTTCTACCAGAGTTAAAGTTTATATACAATAAATTAGCTATACTTAACTTCTACAATACACAAACTATTTTAACCAGGCACTGCCAAAGTCGCAGAAAAATCCGTGTTTTACGAAACAAATTTACCCGATCGAAAAAAAAATTACCAAAATCAGGGAATTATCCAATTTTAATGAAATTTTCAGTGTTGATTTATCAATCAATGAATTATATAATGCATCAGTTATTTTATTTCAAAACTTTATGATTCAATTAGGTATTTCTGATTTCATAAAACAAAATAGGGGGGGGGGGCTATGTTGTTTTATGAAATCTGAAAAAAATGAACTGAGAAGAAACAATTTTTCTTTTTTTCTGTAAAGATAGATAAAATCTGAATAAAAAGTCGTCGGGGTGGCCTAAAGTCGGTATCAGCCAATCAGCGAGGGAGTCTATCCCCTTTTCACAAGCGCTAGACGGAGATTGTTTTTGAGTCTGAGGTGGAGCGCCACACCTACCACCAGCTCCTTACTTTACCGCACATGATCCCTGTGTTACTCATACGCTGAGTTGGCCAGGGCCGGTATCGAACTAGGAACCTTGTGGTTTCTAGCCGAACGCTCTACTAACTGAGCTAACCCGGCCAGTCTTAATAATTATATCAGAAGATTTTCATAAGTTTTTATACGGGATTAAAAAAAAAATTATACATCTATTTTTTATTAACAGATAATATTGAGGGTTTACTTGGGAATTACAATGGCAATGAATCAGATGATTTATATCTCGAGAAGGAATTCTGCTGCCCCCCAGATTCCAGCATGGCGGATATACATTACAAATTTGGAGAATCTTGTGAGTATACCTTGAAAATTTTTCTTCATTTCATTGATCTTATTTAATAAATTTTTCAAAAGCTTGAAGATAAAAGTTGATGGGAACTAACTACACAAGGAAGCAGCACCCTAAAAAACAGCAATTGTACGTCCACTTACCTCCTTGCAAATCTTGCAAATCATCCGAGTAAAACAAACAAAACATGCTGGAGAAGTAAGGACGAACTAATAGGTGACATTTTCCTGTAGCCTAATGAGCAATATCATTAGCGCTAACCCTTATTTTAATGAACTAGTATACTGAAACATTCTATGTTCCTGTATACAACACAAACCCAATGAGATCCCCCACTCCAGATGACACTGGGTTCAAGGCTGTTGCTATTCAAACTTTTTTTTTTTAATTATTTTATAAAAAAAAAATAGTTTTTTACTATTTAAAAAAAAAAATTTATAAAAAATAAATAATTTTTTAATAAAAAATATTATATATCTATAATATATATAAATTTTTTTATAAAAAATATTATATATTTATAATATATATATTATTTTATATTATATCATTTTCATAAAATATTTTTTTTCTATTTAAAAATTTTTTTTATAAAAAATAAAGTTTTTTATAAACAATATTATATATCTATAATATATATAAATATATAAAAAAAATTTATAAAAAAATATTATATATTTATAATATATATAATATTTTATATAATATTATTTTTATAAAATAGTTTTTTACTATTTAAAAAAATTTTTTTTTTTATAAAAGAATAGTTTGAATAGCAACAGCCTTGAATCCAGTGTCATCTGGAGTGGGGGGTCTCATTGGCTTTTTGTTGTATACAGGAACATAGAATGTTTCAGTATACTAGTTCATCAAAATAAGGGTTTGCGCTAATAATATTGCTCAGTATGCTACAGGAAAATGTCACCTATTAGTTCGTCTTTACTTCTCCATTCATTTTCCGCTTGAAAGTTGCATTGTGGAAAGCTAGCACTGGAAATAGATCTTCTGCCATGACACTCTTGGATTGGTATATTTCTCTAACCTGTGTTAAATAAAATCTTGTTAATTTCTAACAACCTAATCTTGCATTTTCATTCAGTGCTCCATATTCTATTTGTATGTAAAAACCTAACGAATACTTTACACTACCTGCCAAAAATGATAGGCTATGCCTATTCATTATGTACCACTAATTTTTTTTAAAAAATTGTTATTTATTATTTTCAGGGAAAGTCAGACCTGAAGAGAGACTGTTCTCTAGCATTCCTGGGCCTAAAAATGAAGACACATATCAACCAGTTTTTATCGACACGCTCGATGAAAGCAACCTTCGAAATGGGACAACTGAACTTTGTGGAGATGTCCTGCCATGCAAGTTTGAATTATCAACTAATTGGAAAGCCATCAATCGCTTTGGCACAAAAAAATTTGTGGACAAATTTGATGCATTGAAAAAGGACATTAAAAATGGTAAGATACTTTTTTTATTTCATTGAGGCACTTCTTGTGTAATGGTTATCATAATAGAAAATGGACAATGGTGACCCAAGTTCAAATCCAGGATGAGGCTGTTTGCATTTCACATGGTGTCTTAGAAATCACATCATCCCTTGCTACCAAGTTTTGGATACCACACACACCACACACACACACATATATATATATATATATATATATATATATATATTATACTAAAGCAGAAATAAAATGCAACCAGCTTTATCTAGGTTTTGAACTTGTATCCCCATGTGTATATATACAAGATAGTTTTTGTGAAATGAGTGATGTATTTACTATTGCAATTTGAATAATTCAAAATTATAGTGGAAATCAGGTTATTTAATTAAGAAATAGTTCTAAACATTTTAATTTTTTTTATTTCCCAATTGTATTTTGGCTCTATCCATAATTTTAAAATTCCTTTTTTTTATTTTGCCTCTTCCACTTAAAAAAAATTTTTAAATAAATAAATAAAAGGAAAAATGATTCCTGCAGATTTTATAAAGAATTTTGGGTAATTTTCATCTTTAGTTGGCTAAGTTCCTAGCAAATAAGGCAATTAGAGTAACCTCCCTTGACTTTCACTTTGAAACAAGCCGGTAGCTATTTTGAAAGTCTCTGTGCAAAATAAACACATCTTAGAAACTTTTTCGAAAACAATATAACTGTATGCTTTAACACAAAAATATCATAAAATGTGTTCTTAATAACAATTAAGTTCATATCAGAATATTTTATGCTAGGAATTTAGCCAACTGACTTTCACTTTGAAACAAGCCGGTAGCCATTTTGAAAATCTCCATGCGAAATACACAAATCTTAGAAATTTTTCAAAAAACAATACAACTGCATGCTTTAACACAAAAATATCATAAAATGTGTTCTTAATAACAATTAAGTTCATTTCAGATAATGTGCACAACCAATTTTATGCTAGGAATTTAGCCAACTAAAGGTGAAAATTACCTCTTATCTTCTGTATGGCTGTTATCTTACCTCTGGATTCTGTTGTCCACTCCGGGCTGCTTCGTCTGTTTCTAGATGAATTTTATATTGATTTTTTTCATTTTCAGTGAATCTTTGTCCTCATATTCGATACTTGGAAAATGGGAACATGACGATCACTGGAAACCTCCCTGGGGATTATGCAACGTTCCAGTGTAATCCGGACTACATTCGGCTGGACTCTGAGAAAGTCACCTGCTTGAAAAACGGCACCTGGGATCGAACCATTCCAAAATGCGTGAAAAAAGGTATATTCAATGTGTTTTATCTTTTCTTTAACACCTTGTTGGTTATTTTGGTAATTGGACACTTAATAAAGTAAAGTTCTTTGTCCAGTTAGATAAGTTCGAAGATTAGTAGCACTAGTAAAAAAAAAAAAAACTGCCTTCCAGGCGGTGTAAAAATTAATTTTTACCTCCTGAGTATAAAATATTACCTGAGGGAGGGTTTAAAAATTCAATATCGGTGGGTTTGTATCATAAGTAAGTAAAATCATCAAATTTATTAAAGGAGTAAAAATGTAATAATATAATTTGAAATGAAAACTCAGTTCTATCCCTCTCAAATGAAATGTTGTGGGTATCGATTAATTATTAATTAAATAATTATTTTGAATATTTTACACTTGAATTTTACTCAAAATCGTAAGTATTTATTTATTTGTAAACTTTTTAGTTAACTTCTTGTTACTGAAAAAAGTGAGAGAGTAAAAGATAATTTTTAAGATTGATTACAAATTTCACAAATATTTTTTTCCATTTGAAGTGATAATACAATTTTTTAATTTTCCTAGTTTATGTAGTTTATTTATTTAAATTGCTATTTCTCGATAGGCTTGATAATTAGTATTATTTGTATCATTCAGACTATTGTCCTCATCTTTATTGTTATCTACACTATTTCTCTAAATTTTTTAGATGAGGCTTGATAATTAGTATTATTTGTATCATTTGGACTATTGTCCTCATCTTTATTGTTATCTACACTATTTCTCTAAATTTTTTAGATGAGGCTTGATAATTAGTATTATTTGTATCATTCGGACTATTGTCTTCATCTTTATTGTTATCTACACTATTTCTCTAAATTTTTTAGATGAGGCTTGATAATTAGTATTATTTGTATCATTCGGACTATTGTCTTCATCTTTATTGTTATCTACACTATTTCTCTAAATTTTTTAGATGAGGCTTGATAATTAGTATTATTTGTATCATTTGGACTATTGTCCTCATCTTTATTGTTATCTACACTATTTCTCTAAATTTTTTAGATGAGGCTTGATAATTAGTATTATTTGTATCATTCGGACTATTGTCCTCATCTTCATTGTTATCTGTACAACGTTTCATCTGATGTGCCTTCTGACCTTCTTCAGAAGACAAGAAATACCTGAAAAAAGCCAGATGGCACATTGGCTGAAACCTTGTACAGATAGCAATAAAGATGAGGACAATAGTCCGATTAATACAGATATTACTAAATTGCAATTATTACATATAATATAAATAAAACTGAGTATCCATTAAGAGTAAATTTATTTCAAAACTCTGTCGGCATTAAATTACCCACTGAGGTTGATATGCCATATAAAAAAAATAAACCACACCTAATTACATTAGCACAACAATCTCAGAGACAGTTGTAATGTTTCCCAATAAAGAAAAAAGACAACTTGGCAGTTTCTGTCTGAGAATCAATCAACTTGATAAAATTTTTGAAATGATGTTTTTAAAGCAAATGTTTATTTCTTTGTTTTTCAGTATCAAGTCCTGTTTGGCACAGTTGGATTGCATATGGAATTGGTGTAATTCTTGCGCTGATTTGTATCATGGCATTTGTATGTTCCAAATGTCGAAGATCACATCTATCCCATGCATTTAGGTAAGTAAATGACTTTTTTTTTTTAAAAGGAACAGCAGCAGCTTTTCTTCTTTCTTTTTTTTTTTTTGTATTTATTGTGTACAGTACTCAGGTGCACACAACTCATCAAAGTTTCATGTCTAGTACAGAGAATAATATTAGTGTCAGGAACATGAATAGCATACAGTAATAATATACATGTATGTGTATGGTGCTCAGGTGCACCACAACTCATCAAAGTCTCATGTCTAGTACAGAGAATAATGTATTAGTGTCAGGAACATGAATAGCATACAGTAATAATATACATGTATGTGTATGGTGCTCAGGTGCACCACAACTCATCAAAGTTTCATGTCTAGTACAGAGAATAATGTATTAGTGTCAGGAACATGAATAGCATACAGTAATAATATACATGTATGTGTATGGTGCTCAGGTGCACCACAACTCATCAAAGTTTCATGTCTAGTACAGAGAATAATGTATTAGTGTCAGGAACATGAATAGCATACAGTAATAATATACATGTATGTGTATGGTGCTCAGGTGCACCACAACTCATCAAAGTTTCATGTCTAGTACAGAGAATAATGTATTAGTGTCAGGAACATGAATAGCATACAGTAATAATATACATGTATGTGTATGGTGCTCAGGTGCACCACAACTCATCAAAGTCTCATGTCTAGTACAGAGATAATGTATTAGTGTCAGGAACATGAATAGCATACAGTAATAATATACATGTATGTGTATGGTGCTCAGGTGCACCACAACTCATCAAAGTCTTATGTCTAGTACATAGAATATGTATTAGTGTCAGGAACATGAATAGCATACAGTAATAATATACATGTATGTGTATGGTGCTCAGGTGCACCACAACTCATCAAAGTCTTATGTCTAGTACAGAGAATAATGTATTAGTGTCAGGAACATGAATAGCATACAGTAATAATATACATGTATGTGTATGGTGCTCAGGTGCACCACAACTCATCAAAGTCTCATGTCTAGTACAGAGAATAATGTATTAGTGTCAGGAACATGAATAGCATACAGTAATAATATACATGTATGTGTATGGTGCTCAGGTGCACCACAACTCATCAAAGTCTCATGTCTAGTACAGAGAATAATGTATTAGTGTCAGGAACATGAATAGCATACAGTATAATATACATGTATGTGTATGGTGCTCAGGTGCACCACAACTCATCAAAGTCTCATGTCTAGTACAGAGAATAATGTATTAGTGTCAGGAACTGAACAGTTTACAGTAATAATATACATGTATGTGTGTGCATGCGTGCGGAGAGGGGTATCAGGTATAATGTTGGCGTTCTACAGGAAGCATGGAGGCATTGAAAGATGCAGTGTTTCAGCAGCCTACAATGGATGCAGGCAGCTTATTCCATGCCTCGGCAATTCTGAGCGTTAAAAAATGTTTCTGAAAGTCATGTGAGCTATGCTGTTTTCTGACTTTGTAGGCATACCCACACGTGTTAGAAACATGGAAATCAAAAAGGTGTTCAAGGTTGCTGTTGTTAAGATGATTAATGACCTTATGAGCGTTTATGCAGTGATGTTGATACCTTTTTGATTTAGTGCATCCTTGGACGCACATATTTGCTTTGAATGAGCCCCCGGGAAAATTTATGGGTCCCAACTAAAGCCATCTAACTCCTACCTTGTAACCTATCCTGTGTAATTTGTTTCTAAGAAACTAATGAAATGTATTTACAGTTAGCTTGAAATGGTGGGGGATGAAAATAGAAAAACACTGGGATGAATGGATATGATTTTACTGCGTCTTTTTAGATTTTTGTGTGTCAAGGACGCAGGACACGTACCTAGCAGCATCTCTGTTTATGTATATGTCTACATTGGAGGTGCGTGGTGTAATGGTTAGTCATAGGAAATGGACTCATTAAGTTCAAATCCTGGACAAGGCTGTTTGCATTTCCTGTAGCGCTAATACCTTTGACATAGGAGCTTCAGCTATTGTCTGTGAGATATATAATATTAGCGTGATTCCATGGGTTAGTTGATGCAAGATTCACAAAATCGCAAAAAAATACACATGTGCAATCAACTGCAATTAATCAATATCTTGATTAATCCAGTGGATTTAACCCTGAAGATCCTTATGGTGAAACTCAAGTAGGTTATTATCGTGCACCATTATTATAATATATGTATATATGTATGTTTTTTCAATTTTTACAATATTACATACCGTCGGATTCACTTCCATTTTTTCTTCACACATATGTATGTCTACATTTCTATAAATGATTTTATATTTGATTTTTTTTTCTTTTTTATTTCAGCAAAGATGATATCTCATTACCACCAATTTTACATATAGAAGCAATACCACAACCGATCTTTACTAATCCGCACTTCTTACAAAGGTTTGTGCCATTAAATCTTCATTATTTCATGTTAGTGATAGGATCAATCCTAATGAAATATCTAGATTTACACTCCTTGTTTAGTATTGGCCCTTTATTCTGCCTTTTTATTGCTTACTAGACCTTTAACTGCCTTTCAACTTTCAGACGACTGTCTGCTAGGAGGAATTATCACAATATCTATCTATTCTAATTCTCTACCCTATTTTAATGGTCCTTCTGACCTCCCATCGACAATTATACCACACATACACTTATTGGTTATTTCCTAGTTGAGTAACATGATATTACAGGGTGACCAGAAAAAAACAGAACCCACATTATTAATTATTTTCCCATTAAACTAACACTAACCCCACCCCCAGTTGAGTAACATGATATTACAGGGTGACCAGAAAAAACAGAACCCACAAAATTCTGTAATAAAACTGTTAATTTTAACTAGAAGTGGTAGTACCTAGGGTCCCATCTATGGGTTAAATAGAAAATTTGTTTACAAAAAAAAGTTGAGTTTAAAACATTTTCTTCCAAAACTATCGCTACAAATCTTTCAAAACTTTACTGGCATCGTTGATATGCCATAAAACAAAACAAACAAACATTGATTGATTTTAATGGTACATCAACCTGTCTAGGGTTATTTGATGCTGAGCTGTAAATTATAAGGGATGGTCAGATTATTATGTTTCTTTTTCTTTTTTTATAATGTATTTTTTTATCACTTTTCAGTTTACAAAGACTAAACGATGGTGGATCTTTCCGAATACCTAGACCAACATACATTGATCCCAAATATACGAGGAATATTTCTAGTCATGTATTGTAAGAGACATCCTGAAGATGGAGGAGAAGAAATTTTTACCAAAAAAAAAATGTTTTGGTCTCTTCAGATCTCATCTTAAACTGCTGATTTGGAATCCTGACCCCACCCCTGTAAGTCTGGGCGACAGATGAGGCTCAGCTTCCATGACTGATTGAAAACACAGGAATTGATTTTACAAAAGAAAAACAAAACAAAAATATTTTCCCAAACAAAAAAGGAGAATCTCTCTTCTTAAAACGACTGTCTACTCGGAAACAAAAAGCAAACCAAACCAAAAAACAAACACAAAAACGGAATCACAGGAAAACGGCAAATGGAGTTCCTGCTTGACTGTGTGTATCTTTCTAGTCAAAATAATCGGCCCAAAATGTAACGAATGAGCTGATTTTGTTTCTTTCAGGAAGATAAAACAAAGATAAAAAAAAAAAAAAAAAAAAAAAAAAAAAAGGCAGAGCCAAAGGAACAAAAATAGAAAAAATAATGAGAGGAGAGAAGAGAGATAAGATAGAGAGGGAGAGAGAAGAAATCAGAGAGAGAGAGAGACAGATGGTTTCTTAGCAAGTCAATCGGTACATTGATGAAAGAAAGACACTGTTAATATTAAGTGGATGGGATTAAATGATGGAATTTATGTAGATAATGTTCTCAGTTGATGGCATGGAATTTAGCTAGGATATTCATCTAGATGAAATATTTATATAAACAAAATTGCTAATAAGTTACAGAAAGAGGAAATATATATATATATATATATATATATATATATGATGTTGGCTAATAGAAGGTTAGGAGAAAAAATGTCAATTTAAGAACTATATATTCTTAATGTATTGAACACTTTCTTACACATGAAAACTCACTGGTGTGAAAAACCCAGTATTCGGTTTTTCAAAATTTAAATTTT
>CM042165.1:58375347-58400347 GCA_023376005.1 Doryteuthis pealeii
CTACGTAGCCCAATACACACACAACAACACACATAATACACAACATATATACCCCTCAATATATATCACCACACACACACATATATATCACACACACACACAATATATATAATATATAAATGTATATCACACACACGTGTGCATGTGATAATATATATATATGTGTGTGTGTGTGTGTGTGCGTGATATATATGTGTGTGATTATCACACACACACACACACACATATATAGTGTGTGTCTGTGATTTTATATATATATATATATATATATATATATATATGTGTTGTGTGTGTGGTGTGTGTGTGTGTGTGTGTGTGTGTGTGTGATATTTAACTAAAATGAAAACTTTATTGTTAAAGGATTTATTATAGCAATGAAATATTTATCATTTATTTGGGTTTATTTGGATTAAGTGTATCTAGTCAGTTGTGTTTTCATTAGTTTAAAATAAGTTTTGGGATGATCCGGAAAAACCACCAAAAAAAAAAATTGCTCTTGTGAAATAAAATAATCGAGATTTTTCATTTGCTCTAAAACATTACGTTATCTTTTTTTCTTCTTTTTTTTCGGGCAAGCTTCTTGTTCTTTTTTTTTTAAGCACAAATAATAATAGCTTAAACTTTTAAGTGATTCGGTTAATTATTACTTTTCAAGATAAAAAAGGACATGGAAGATTAATACGCTAAGTTTTAAGTTTGTTTGATAGAAGCTTCTTGAACTAATTGGTCTTATAGTGGAACTTGAGACTATTACTTTGCAGCGGTTGAACAATTGTAAAAGTGTTGACAGGTGCTCTTCCTAGAAAGAAAGCGGGGGGGGGGGGTAAATAAAGGGGTAGGGTATTTGGCATTATATACGGAGCATATTATTTGGCATTTAAAAATATATATATAATTAATTATAATTAATTTAGAGCTTCCTGTAAATATTTTTGTTGTCACTTGAAAAATCTGGTCTCTTGGTGTTTCGTTTTACCCTTGCTTTTAGATTTTTAGACGGAGAATTATAAGGAACTCCAATTTACCTGTCAAATTTACCCGTCCCCCTATATATGACAAAATGAAACATGCATAAAGGTTAATATTGTCTTAAAATTTTTGAACCATTCAAAAGAAGAAACAAAAAAAAATCTCCTGATGATTAAAAAAAAAAATCAGCTTACGGAAATAATGATAATTATGAACGAAAACAATGTTTACATTTTCGCACTGTTACTACTATTTATTTCAGTGGTTCTCAACCGGGTCCTTTATGGTTCCTGTGGAGTCCATTTGATATTTATTAGGGTCCACGTAAGCAAAATGGTAAGGTAGGGGTCCACAATAGTATTTAGTGATCAATATACAGGGTCGTAACAGAATTTTTTTTTTTTTTTTTTGGTGGGCATTTTTTTCTTTCTGTATTTCTTTCTTTCTTGTATTTTGTTGAAATAAAACTTTTTAAAAAAACCTGTAAAAGTGTAAAAAATATTACAAGTGGTTAAAATTAGGGAGGGGCAGGCTTCAGCCTGTTACAGCCCTGATATATAATAAAATAATGACATTTATTGTGTACAGTGCTCAGGTGCACCACAACTTATCAAAGTCTCATGTCTAGTACATAGAATAATGTATTAGTGTCAGGAACATGAACAGCGTACAGTAATAATATACATGTATGTATGCGCGTTACGTGCATATGTGTGTATCAGGTATAGTGTTGGCGGACTACAGGAAGCATGGAGGCAGTGTTTCGGCAGCCTACAACGGATGCAGGCAGTTTATTCCATGCCTCGGCAACTCTGAGCGTGAAAAAATGTTTCCGAAAGTCATGTGAGCTATGCTGTTTTCTGACTTTGTAGGCATGCTCACGTGTGTTAGAAACATGGAGATCAAAAAGGTTATATTATATATTTATGACTTATTTTACTAGAAGTAAATATCAATTTCCCATAGAATTCAGTTAGTTCTTAAAGTTTATCTGTAATTAATTAGTTATACTTAACTTTTACAATACACAAACTATTTATCAATCTTTTGATACAATTCCTGAAAATATTATAAAAATATAATAGGATTTTTAAACGTTTAATAGCCATGTGTGTCCACCAGTGTACAATGGGGTTCTACCAGAGTTAAAGTTTATATACAATAAATTAGCTATACTTAACTTCTACAATGCACAAACTATTTTAACCAGGCACTGCCAAAGTCGCAGAAAAATCCGTGTTTTACGAAACAAATTTACCCGATCGAAAAAAAAAATTACCAAAATCAGGGAATTATCCGATTTTAATGAAATTTTCAGTGTTGATTTATCAATCAATGAATTATATAATGCATCAGTTATTTTATTTCAAAACTTTATGATTCAATTAGGTATTTCTGATTTCATAAAACAAAATAGGGGGGGGGGCTATGTTGTTTTATGAAATCTGAAAAAAATGAACTGAGAAGAAACAATTTTTATTTTTTTCTGTAAAGATAGATAAAATCTGAATAAAAAGTCGTCGGGGTGGCCTAAAGTCGGTATCAGCCAATCAGCGAGGGAGTCTATCCCCTTTTCACAAGCGCTAGACGGAGATTGTTTTTGAGTCTGAGGTGGAGCGCCACACCTACCACCAGCTCCTTACTTTACCGCACATGATCCCTGTGCTACTCATACGCTGAGTTGGCCAGGGCCGGTATCGAACTAGGAACCTTGTGGTTTCTAGCCGAACGCTCTACCAAACTGAGCTAACCCAGCCAGTCTTAATAATTATATCAGAAGATTTTCATAAGTTTTTATACGGGATTTTTTTTTAGTAAAAGAATCATGGAATACCGAATGTCATAATATTGACATTTTTAGCAGAATTCCGTTTTCATATTAAATGTTAAATATAGGGGGTGGGGGTAAATTTGACACGGCTGATTGGACATCTATAAGAACCACTGATTTAAACCCAATCTCCAAGTGTGTGTTGTTTTATCACTAGTTTCATTCTTACTCGAAAAGGGAAAAACAAAAGGTAGATATTTTCTCTTCTCCCTCACGCTCTTTCTTTACAGACCCGGCTGAATTGGTACTTTGTGTCGATTTAATTGCTTGGTGAGTGAGTTAGTTGTCATGTAGAACTGCGACGATGACGACGAAGACGACAACCTGTCTTGTCTTTTCGGAATAATATACATACAAATATAAAGGAGAAGAGTCCATAGCTAGATAATCATGTATGTATGTACTCAACAGTTTCTTTTCCCTCCTCTTACTTTAAAATTAGGGTTGGGTGGGTGGGGGTACCCAGCTCCAGTTTTACTTACTCTTTTATACTTACTAAGTACTAATGAAAAGTGGATGTGCCCAATTGAAGTGAAAAAAAAAGCATTTCACACGTGGTTAGTGTTCTTTATTTCTCTCTCTTTTTTTTTCAACTACTTAAAAAAATAGATGAACTTTGTCATGTACAAACAACGTACTTGTTTTAAAGAAAGGGTTAGTAGTATTAACTTAGTTAGTAGTACTAACTTTTATACATTTTACTTTACTAACTAACCTTTGATTTCTATCTTGTCACGATTACTACACGTGAAGTAATTGTTTGTTTGTTTTTGTTTATTTTTATAAACAATTTTCGGTAGACTGTGAATTCAGGGGCGTAAATTTTTTACTATAGTTTACTGGACAGATATTAGTGGAATATGAAATGAAGTCCAATGTATATATTTTTAATTTTTCAATTGGGATTAATACTCTTAAGAAAAAAGTAATACGTTTTATTTAATTAATTTATAATTTTTTTTAATAAATAAAACGATAGCATTAATTGATGTTGTATAGATTTAAAGTTGTTGCGTAGTGATTCAGTTATACACTTTTTTCATCTCTGCGTTGTTATTCTAAGGGAATTGAGATCATCAGAAACTTATCAAGTTCTACCTATTGAAATAAACGGAAAAATACTAATAAAAAACTATTTGCTGGTAATTTTGCCGAATATTTAACGATATTTCTATTTTAGAGTCACAATGAAAAAAAACAAAAAAAAACAACAAAAAAAAAAACAAACAGTCCACTTTTGCACTTCTGAGTTCAAAAAAGTGTATAACGGAATCACTACGCAGCGACTTTAAATATTTTAAAAATAATTTTATTTGTTTTTAATTCAAAAATAATATTTCGCATTCCATTTGTTTTTATAATCTTTATCATTCTTTTTATCTTTAAAAAATTTTATTTTAAAAATCTAAACTAATTTATTTATTTATCTATTTTTTGTATTTTCACTCCATGATATTTTGGTCATAAAAAAAATGTTTGTTTTCATCTACTTGTAACATTTTGGCACTTCTGAATCAGACTGGTCCCACCTAAAAAAGTTGAATACATTTTTTACGACTCCTTTTTATTGCTTTTGTTTTATTGTTATATATTTTTTTTCTTTTATAAGATAATAATCAATTAAATAATTATCGAAAAGAGTAAAAAAAAAAAAAAGATCTCCAAAAATTATTTTTTTAGTTTTTATTTTAAATCTAATTTTCCGATTTTCGGTACTTGTTTTCTTCCAGGATAGCTCCCTTAAATATTTTTTTCCTTCAATTCACAGCTTCGGTCTTTTGTCTTTTTATTGGTACTCAGTGTACGATCTTTAATTGTTTTTTACGAGATTTTTGATAAACAAAGTCCGGAAATATTTATTTCCGTTTTATTCAAGATGGCCTAAACTGATCAATTGGTGGTCCCTATGGTACTGTAATTAGTTTCAACTTTATATACCCCCCACTGATATTTTGCGCCTCAAAAATAAGGGTGTAGTCAAAGTTAAGTGACCTGAAAAAAGAAATCAGTTTTGAAATAAAATAACTGATGCATTATAAAATTCATTCATTGATAAATCAACACTGAAAATTTCGTTAAAATCGGATAATTCCCTGATTTTTGGTAAAATTATTTTCAATAAATGTATTTTGTAAAATACGGATTTTACGGCAACTTTGGCAGTAGCTAATTAACCACACCGATATTTTGCAACCCAAAAAATAAGGAGGTGGGGACAAAGTTAAGTGACCTGGAAAAAATCAGAAAGTTTTGAAATAGAATAACTGATGCATTATAAAATTCATTCATTGATAAATCAAGCAACATTGAAAATTTTATTAAAATCGGATAATTCCCTGATTTTTAGTAAATTTTTTTTCAAACAGGGGTGGGGGTAAATTTATTTTGTAAAATACGGGTTTTACGTCATCTTTGACAGTGCCTAGTTTGATTCATGTTGTTGATTTTAAGAAATATTGATTTTCTTCTGTTTTAGACGTGGGGTTGAGAGGAGAGGGGGTCCAATTAAAATTCCACAACAATATCGTAACAATTTCTGAATTTCCGACATGCATGTACACGATTTATCTTTTCCTTGGTTTTATTTTCAAATGTCAACTTTCGACATTGTAAAATACGATGACTGATAGAAAATCAATATTTTAAAAAATCTGACAAATTTTCTGAGTAGATGAAGGGGTTCATATCGCACAAATGTGTCCTGGCCTCCTGCCATAAAAAAAAAAAAATGCTAAGCTGTGCCTGTTGAAAATCCGACCCTTGCTACTTATGAACTCCCTAGCTGTTTGAAGGCGTATTCCCTGAAAAGTTAATGCGATATGAAAGTGATATTTTACCCCCTCTCCAAGATCTAATAAAATTTCCGTAAGATCTAATAAAATGTAATGCTTTTTATACATAATCTAATGCTATTGCTCCCAGGTCCACTCTGACCCGGAGTGGTGGTACCTGTTAGTACTATCTATGTGTTAAATAGAAAAACCTGAGTTTATAAAAAAAAATTGAGTATCCATTAAGAATGAATTTATTTCAAAACTTTGTCTGCATTAAATGACCCAGTGAGGTTGATATGCCGTAAAACAAACCAAACCAAACTAAATACCTTTGGGGGGACTTAAATGTATCTCTTCTGTTAAAAAAAAGAAGAAAAAAAAGAAAGAAATTAGTTAAACTTACTCTTGTGTGTCAGAATTTTTTGGATGTGACTTGATAATTTAGATTTTTCAAACTTGTCCTCATCTTTATTGTTATATATACACAATGTTTCGGTTGAGGTGCCCTTTGGTCTTCTTCAGGTGTTTCTTGTTAAACTCAGTAACCTTCATGATGTAATCTGGAGCGTACACAGAACTTCAAACCGAAGCATTTAATTCATTGGGGTAGCTTGTTCTCATTCCGTTAACCATGACTGGGTAAATTTTTGGTAATCTGAACATTAGCTACATAAATAAGAGTAACCTCCCTTTGTTTCTTTCACTTTGAGGAAGCCGTCTGATTTGGTAGGCCATTTTCATTTCACCGTAATCAATACAACTGCATGTTTTAGCACAAAAATATCATAAAATGTGTTCTTAATAACAATTAAGTTCATTGCAAATAATGCACAAGCACAATTAAGAACACATTTTTTGATATTTTCGTGTTAAAACATTCAGTTGTATTAATTTGAACAAATTCGTATTTTCAGTGTAGATTTATGGTGAAATGAAAATGGCCTACCAAAACAGACAGCTTCCTCAAAGTGAGATAAAAAAGGGGAGGTTACTCTCGTTTATGTAGCTAATATTCAGATTACCACATTTTTTTTTGTAAATAATTTTTGAAGTGTCTTATGTATGTAGGTATTACCTTTCAACTAGTTTTGTGGTTAGTCATAATTAGAAGATATTTTATGTGAAAGAAGGCAGAACACCAAGGATTTCCAATGGTGTAAAATCCATCCATCCCTCCATCCTGATTGATAAATAAGGTCTCCAATCCTATAGGACAAGTTCTAGATCAGATAGAATAATGACATTTGTATCAAAATGAAGGAAATTTATTTTTCTTAAAAATTTCTAGGATTGATAAATAAGGTCTCTAAATTTTATACCAGATAGAATAATGAGACAGGTATAAAAATGTATTAGATTTATATCTGGTAAGAATTCCGAGGTTTGATTGATAAATAAGGTCTCCAATCGAATAAAATAAGTTTTAGACCAGATAGAATAATGAAACTGGTATCAAAATGAAGTAAATTTATTTTACTTTCAAATTATGACAGTTGATTGATAAATAAGGTTTCCAAACATATAAAAGATGTTTTATGTCAGATACAATAATGAAACTTGTATAAAAATGAATTAAATCTATTTTTCTTTAAAATTACAAGGATTGATTAATAAATAAGGTCTCCAATCCTAAGGGTATAGGGAAATAAGTTTTAAACCAGATAGAATAATGAAACTGGTATCAAAATGAAGTAAATAATTTCTCTTCAAAATTATGAGAATTGATTGATAAATAAGGTCTTCAATCTTATAAAACAAATTTTTTTACCTTTTTTTTTTTTTTTTTTTCAGGAATAAAAATTCAAGAAAACAACCAAAATGGCGGCAATGACTCCTTCCAAAGAAAAATTCAAGGAAATAATTCTTACTTTACTCCAAACGAAGAATCACAATTGTATTTCTCTCTCGAACAGTCAATATGCAGAAATTGTGAAAACATTGAAACGGGTTAAAGAATCCGGTCCGAAATGTTGCAAAGACTATTACCGTAAAAACCGTTTTCACCTTCAACTTGTTAACGGTGAAGAGCGCCTAATGAAAAGTGGAACCAACCTAGAATTCGTTTCGACGGATGACCTGTTTGATGTGATCCACCAGGCGCACCTCATGACAAATCATGGACGCAGGGGAACGATGGTGAAATTATTGGCGACAAAATATGCTAACATAACGCAAGAACAAGTGATGGTCTACCTGAAATTGTGCAACGACTGCCGGGTCAGCCAGAAAACAAAAGTCTGGAAGGGATTTAACTTGACCCCTGTTCAATCTCCAGTTTCAATTGTAAGTAACTTTTCTTGACTTTTTCTTTTTCCAGCTTTTTTTTTTTTTCGTATCATTATGACCATCACCTGTGGGAGATTCTAAGCATATGTTGACTGGGATGGTGAACATGTGGAGACTGTTTGAAAATATATTAATGGTATTCCTATGAGGGTGTTAACATTTTTAAATTGATTTAAAAAAAAAAAACAGATGTTGATATTTCTATGAGTGTACCTGTATATTAGAAAAGTATACCCAATTTGTTGACAAATCCGTGCTTTTAAAAAACAAAACACACGTCTTCCTCAAAGTGAAAAAAAAGACAATGTGAGGTTACTCTCATTTATGTAGCTAATGTTCAGATTACCAATGTGTTAACCAATGTTAAGTATGTTATTTTTGCATATAGTCAGGATTGAACCTGCAACCTAGAGATGATTGTCACTTAGAACTGTATTAACTTAACCCTTTTATCCATTGCACCATGTGTCCAACTAGACCAGTCAATTTTTTAAGCAGGGGCCATTTTAGCTCAGTCGGTAAATCTCCCGCCAAAGAATCGCAAGGTCCTCAAGTTTTATACCAGTCCATGCAGGTGTTACCAAGGGTTTGGTTTGGTTTGTTTTATGGCATATCAACCTCAGTGGGTCATTTAATGCCGACAAAGTTGTGAAATAAATTCATTCTTAATGGATACTCAATTTTTTTTATAAACTCATGTTTTTCTATCTAGCCCATAGATGGGACCCTAACAGGTACTACCACTCCAGTTCAGAGTGGACCTGGGAGCAATCGTGATAAAGGGGTACTCTGCTTTCTCCAGACCTCCAGAACTGGAATCTCACCATCAGATAAAGTTTAACGTCATACCCAGGACATGAAGACTCTCAGCCACCACTTTCTAGCACCCATATGATAAAAAGGGTTGGGGCTTGCCATAAAGGCAATAGGGTTGGGGCCATCATATAGGTGCTAGGGCTTGATGTGATCAGCTCGTCTAGCCTAAGTAAGGACCAAAGTGGAATGTTGCATGTCATGGACTACTCAGCACCCAGGTTTCCGTCCTTAAGCATTATGGGTCACCACCCACAGCCAACAGGAAGCCCCATTGGGGGAGTTTTACCCCTCTGCAGAGGTGCTGTCGGTGTATTCTAATGCCCCAGCCAACAGGGTGGTGATGCTGGAGTGGGGTGGGGGATGGTCCCCATAGAACATGCGGGAAGAATTTGTTTCTTAGCCAACAGGCCGATGGAAGGGGTTGCACAGACATTGGACTATATGACCTTTAGGCAACCCTTTTGCAATTTCGTTTCATAAGGACATTTTTTTCATTTACACCGTCAGCATCTGGTTGTTTGTTAGGGGTTAGTTTTATCATTAAAAAAAAACCCTCTAAAAATCGTCTGTTAACAAACAATTTTCACGGTGTAAATGAAAAAAATGTCGGATTTTCATCACAAAAGGGGTGCCTAAAGGTCATATGGTCCCAGACATTATGCATTGCATAGATAGACTCCAGTCAAAAGTTGAAGTCTGCCTCCACATAAATACACCAAGGTTTGTTTTAGGGTTGTCTCCCTTAGCCTTCTGTCTTCCAAACTCACTAACTCACGAGGGGAATAAATAATTAAAAAGATAATAATGAAATTTATTGAGTACAGTGCTCAAGTGCACCACAACTCATCAAAATCTCATGTATAGTACACAGAATAATGTACTAATGTCAGGAACATGAATAGCTTACAGTGCTCAGGTGCACCACAACTTACCAAAGTCTCATGTCTAGTACATAGAATAATGTATTAGTGTCAGGAACATGAACAGCATACAGTAATGATATACATGTATGCGTACAGTGCTCAGGTGCATCACAACTCATCAAAATCTCATGTATAGTACATAGAATAATGGACTAATGTCAGGAATATGAACAGTGTACAGTAATAATATACATGTATGTGTACAGTGCTCAGGTGCATCACAACTCATCAAAGTCTCATGTCTAGTACATAGAATAATGTACTAATGTCAGGAGTATGAACAGCATACAGTAATGATATACATGTATGCGTACAGTGCTCAGGTGCACTACAAATCATCAAAGTCTTATGTATAAATACATAGAATAATGTACTAATGACAGGAACACGAATAGCACACAGTAATAATATACAGGTATGTGTGCGCGTGTGTACATGTGTGTGGAGGGTGGTATCAGGTATAGTGTTGGCAGATTACAGGAAGCACGGAGGCTTTAAAAGATGCAATGTTTTGACAGCCTACAACGGATGCAGGCAGTTTATTCCATGTTTAGGTAACTCTGAGCGTGAAAAAATGTTTCCGAAAGTCATGTGAGCTGATAGACAATATCATACTTCTGGGGGCACATTCAACTGCAAAATCTCTTGCAAGATACTCAGTTATTTTATAGTAATTTTACAGGGCGGGTTTAGCTCAGTTGGTTATGTCTGGCTAGGAATCACAAGGTACCTGGCTTGATACCGGCCCTCGCCAACTCAGCATATGAGTAGCACAGGGATCTGTGCGGTAAAGTGGGGAGCTGATGGTAGCTGTGGTGCTCCACCTTAGATGCTAAAATAATCTCTTTGGTCTAGCGCTAGTGAAAAGGGAATAGACTCCCTCGCTGTATGGCTCATATTAACATTAGGCTGCCCTGATGACTTTACTACTACTACTTATAATAATTTTTAAATAAAATTTACCTCATTAAAAAAAACAAAAAACAAGAAAAAATACTGTTAATTTAAGTCCCAGTAGGTAAATTACAGTGAAGTCATGTTGAAGACATTGGTTCTTGTTAAGTTAAGCAGCAATGAGCCTGTTCAATACTAAATTGGGTGACCACTTAAGCAACACCAGGTACTGTAAGCAACTGAGTTGAATGTCACAGTTAAACCTTTACTATGAAAGTAACTTTTTTTCAGCTTATGCTGGTCGAATTTTCACCAGTTCAAATAAAAATTCTCTTAAAAATACTAATATATCTTGTTTGAGTTCATCTGATTTCTAAAATTCAGTGTTATATTATCTTAAAAGATTAGAGAAAAATTGGATTCCTTTATAAAAAAAAAAAAAAATTAAAAATCTCTTAAAAATAATTTCTTTAAAAATGTTTTTTTCTTGGCAATTCAATAGAATAAAGGGTTATTTCCTATAAATCTAACATAAACAAAGGGGAACCACTCTTGACTGATAAATTATTTATTTTCCCATTAAACTAACCCTGTCTTTTTTTTCCTCATAGATCAATAGATAGATAAATAATTTATCAGTCAAGAGTGGTTCCCCTTTGTTTATGTTAGACTTATAGGAACTAACCGAATATAGTATATATTAATTTAAAAAGCAAGTAAAAGTTTTCCAAGCATAATATTATGACATTTTTTAGCACTTTTTATTTCAGAATTAATGGAATTTTTACTAAAAAAATGAATATGTAAAAATTTCTAAAATTTTCTGATATACTTATTCAGACTCTTATTTTTTATAGAAAAATTTAAAAATCATATGGTCAAAATATATTTTGTTCAGATTTCATAAAATGAAATAGGGGGGGGGGGGTCAACCTAGTAGAAAAAAGTATTTCCCCCCAATATATTTTAGGAAAAAACTATTTTAAACATAAATTAATCTAAAGGTGAATAAGTATAAAAAATTTTGGGAAAATTTGACTCTTAATTGAATTTTCATAGAATAAAAAAAAAAAAGTCTGTAGGCGTAATTTTTGACAAGTTTAAAATTCAATTGATTCAATGGTGTGAAAATTTAAACATTGTTTTCGTTCATAATTTTCATTATTTCTGTGAGCTGAAATATTTTTTAAAAAATCATCAGGAGTTTTTTTTTAATGTTTCTTCTTTTGATAGTCCAAAACCTTTGATGATCATATTAACTTTTATTCAAGTTTCATCATGTTGAATATAGAGGGGGTGAATTTTACACATCAAATTGGAGGTCTCTAATTTTCAGAAACAAAAAAATACAAAGAAATTTACTGTTCACTATATGGAGGATCAATACACAAAACAGAAACTAAGGAAAAATACTTTGCCTTTTTAATTTAGAGTAAAAGCTCTTCTTTTATTACTTCATATACCATTTTTTATTATAATGGAGATTGTGTGTTTGTCTGTCTGTAACCGAAACTATATCACTATCCAAGTCACAATTCCCTTAGTTATTTACGTCACATTTTCCATGATTTTATTTTTATTTAAACCTCAATTATTAATAAAATTGTTTTACATTATTAATTTGTTGGCCTTATCTACAGGTATTTGCCTCTCATCCCACTTATGAGGGCATGACACAAGGACATTTTTATGTGGGCCTATAAACCCGTCGGTCACTACTGAGCTAAAGGGCTCACAAAATTTCCGAAATTGCCCTCAAGATCGGATCTTCTGCATCAACCATGGATTGCAGGGTCTCTATACTTTCTAAAGTCTAGCCGAATGCCCATGTTGTGTTCAGATCTCAAACGACTAGAAATCTGCTATAGAAACTGATATTCCATGGTTAACAGCGGTTAGAAACAACGACTCTTTTTCTTTTTTTAAAACTTAACAAACATTTATATTCAATAAGAGAATACAAAACAATTATTTCTCAAGGCAGTGGGAGCGATGGACCTCTAATTAATAACTTCTTGTTGGAATATAATCGGGGCCCTGCAAAGATATTGCTCAAAACAGTTTGTAAAGGTGACTAAGTTTTTCAATAGCCTTGGCTGAAGTCAGTTTTCTGTCGGCTCTCGGTATTTGCGTCCACTGTTAAATACAGCCTCAATCTTTACTTGCTAGCCTGCTCAGCTAATCTGCCCATCTGGCTTTCTCAGCTTCATCTGACCATCAAGCTTTCTCAGCTTCATCTGTTTTATCGTCAAAAACGTCTCAGTTAAATAATATCTCAACCGGACATTCTGATTTCTGGCTGGCGTGAAGATGTCAGAAACTTTCTCTGGACATCCCACTTTGGCAAAAGTACCGCCTTCTTTTTAGTTCTAACTACCAATAGAATTCACTTCCACTAAATCGCCAAATGGCCAGCTTTTCTGGTATCCTTAAGTGTTTCCCAACAAAATGTGGGGTCTTACAACATCTGGTTTTAATTCATTTCTTCCGGCCATCTATAAGATATTCAACAAAGAGTCTATCTCTTTCTTAAGTGGAAAAAAAGACAAAATTTTTCTTTCTTTAGATCCAATCCAAGTCGTGGTCAACCGACCTGTCCTGGTGCCTAATGGTCTCACACATCAGAAGATAACTACCGCTGATTCGAGTGGATTCGCTCCAGGGGTTTTCTGACCCACTTGTGATCCACTTTCGATACAGACATTCCGATCACATTGTGTGGCCTTATGATCGCCACCATTTGTTTTGATTCTACTCCAACCCAAGCCACCGGACGATTTACATTTCCATTTTTTTTTCTTATCTTTTTTTTCTTCTAATTTCAAACAATGAATCAGGTCACAGGCCCACCCACAAGCCGAAGCTCATGGGTGGTAAGTGGAAAAAATTGCGTCGATCCTGTTGGCATTCCCCCTCAAGGGGATCCTGGGATCGACGCTATTAACTTGTAAAGATCCAGGGCCGAATCCACTGGACCCCCACCCCGTTGGCCGGATCTACATATTAATAACATGCAATTGTATTTATATATAAAACAAAATAGCGGTTTATAGTGTGAACAGGAAGGCTAATTTGCATATTAATATAAAAAAATTTGACTTTAATAAATATGTGCTTAGTATTATTGATTTCTAATTGTTTGGTCTTATCTTAATGAATATGAGCAAAAATCTTGGGGATAAATTTTAAAAGAAATCCATTAACAAGAAATAAGTAATTTTATTGCTTCCTTCCTGATTTAACTAAATAGTTAAATTAGGAAAATTTAGCAATGAAAGATGGGAGTGATGGAAAATGATGGAAGAGTTGTTCTATTTTTTAGATTATACCCCCTCTGTTTCAAATTGTTATCTGCATTCTTATTTAGTTTCATTAGCCTTTCTAATTTAATATAATATTTTATTACATCAAAACTTAAATACTTGCACCCAGAGGGTGCACATATTTGCTAGTTTTATTAAAATCGGATTATTAGTTTATTTTTTAAGAATTTCCTGTGACCCCCACCCCATTAGCAGGTGTGCGAATTTGTACACCCCTATTATTATCATTATTATAATCCTCATCATCATCATCATCATATCATTATTATGATAGTGATAATAAGAATTATTATATTAATAATAATCATCATAATAATAGAAGACCAGACCTAGTATTGATTAACAAAAAAAGAGAACTTGTCATGTGGTAGATTTTGAAGTTCCAGCAGATCACAGGGTGAAGATGAAAGGAAATGAAAAGATAGACAAATACCTAGACCTTGCTAGAGAATTGACCCCCCCCCAAAAAAAAACCCTTTGAATATGAGGGTGAAAGTTATACCAATAGTAGTTGGGGGACTTGGAACTGTCCCCAAAAGCTTAGAAAAAGACTAGATGTACTAGAAATCAGAGGAAGAATTGAGACCATCCAGACAACAACATTATTGAAATCAGCTGGAATACTCAGGAGAGTTCTGGAGACCTGAGGAGACTTGTTGTCACTCAAACTCCAATGAAAGACCATCAGCTAACATTTATTTATTTATTAAAATCTTTATCACATGCATTGCATATGGACTATCATTGGAGCATTAAAAGTGAGAAAATCCTGGGAAAAAATAAAAACATTGAAAAAACAAAAAACAAAAACAAAACAATTGAGTAAACCTGTCCAAATTTGTATAATGGTAAAGTTGAGGTCCCGTTTTTCATGCCATCTGAAGTCTTTTCAAATTTAAGTTATATAATTACGAATTATCCTAGGTATACCCGAATTTTCGTCTGTTTTTCATTTTAAAAAGGAATTAGAATTAATTAAATCGATTATCTAAGGTGAAATTTTTGTCCAAGTCGAAAAGTACTAACATAATGATTATCAGTGAAAAAAAAAATTTTTTAAATAAAAAAAGCAAAATAATGTTACACATGTAATTTTTCTTTAATACATTTAAAACTATTTTTTCGGCCAAGTTTGCACATTTATAGCCGTAACCGTTATATGAAGATAGCGTAAAATCCGTGTTTACAAAATAAATTTAACACTCCTGACTGAAATTTTCTTTTCAATATTTCAAGTTTTGAAATAAAATAACTAATGGAATGCATTATAAAAAACATTCATTCATTGACAAATCAACACTGAAAATTTCATTAAAATCGGATAATTCCCTGATTTTTGGTAAAAAATTTTAAAAGGGGGGTAAATTGGTTTTGTAAAAACACGGATTTTTCGACACATGGGATCATTTTAAACGTAAATTTTATCTATGGATAATTATAATCCAATGATAAATTTAAGTTTAAAGTTACTCTTTTTTTCTTTCTCTCTCCCAAGAACACTGTGATAAATTTAATAGGTAACAAAAAATAACTTAATTGAAAAAATTAAAGAAGACTGTGTAGGTATTTTAGCAGTTTGACAATTATTATTGGTGTGGGAGAAGACTTCACAAAAATCGATGACTAAAAATGGGACCGTGGCTGTCTGAATATCATTGTACCGTCCAAGGTTTTTATTAACTTTCAGAAAAAAAATAGTGCAGAGGTGAAGACTTCACAACAACAACAAAAATGAATGAATAAAAAAATAAAAATCAATGATTCCTACTTCCTCTAAATGCAAACATTTAGCTGCGCCTCCAAATGTTAACTATTTGCTGCAATAGCCGTTGTTATTGTTGTAGTAAGTTTGTGGAATGTGATGCAGGTTGTGTAATGTGCACATTTCGCTGAAAGGATAAATTAACTGTTCGAGCAAGTACTTGTTGTTGCTAGGCAACCGGCCCGGTAGTGTGCATGATTTATACGCAGTTGAGGCTGCTACTTCCCCTACAACTTTTATTCTATTATTACATAGCTCAGATTTCACGACTTTCCCGGGCATGAACTTTATGACTATTCGTTCATATGCAAGGACTAGTATACTTTTTCATTGTGGAGTATCTTTTTAATATTTCTGATTACTGAAATACTTCTTTTAAAAAAAAGGAGAAAATGTGGATATGATTAGATACGCACACACTCACACATATTAAACATCCCCAACGTGAGATTCGGACAAAGAGGTCGGCATAATTTTAAATGGCATGATCTTGTCTCTCTTCTATGGTCCAAGGCTTTTACAATCGTAAAACTGCGAGGTATTTTAAAATAATAGATAGATCTTTCTATTGCTATCTGTATTTATTTAATTTAAATATATATATATATATATAAGTTGAACTGACCAATAATTACGATACACAGGAAGTAAAAAAGGGTTGTAATTATTATTCATTACGTACTAATATTCACTTTTGATTTTTTCCCCCTCTTAATTGATTTTTTTCCCCTCTTAATTCTTAATTAACGGTTTGTTTCTTAAAGGTTTTATTTTAATGTTTTTAAATAGTATAAACACAGTCGTGTTTCTAATTAGCTTAGCAAGAAACATATAAAAAAAACTATTTAAAAAAAATCGCGCCTTTTTTTTATTATTGTAGGAACACCATTTTATTTTTTACGGAAGACCTTAAAAGTGAACAGGAATTTATTTATTTATTTTTTTTTTTGAGAAAATTTTAATTTTAAAACTCTTTTGAATTTATTATTTCACTTATTTAGTTTTTCTTAGTCATTTACTAATTTTTTAAATAATTTAAGTTTTGTTAGACTAATCAAGTTTTTTATTTTTCACTAATAGAATACGAAAAAAAAAACTTAATTATTTTCAATTCATACATAGTACTTTTCTTTTATGTAAAAAAAAAAAAAATTACTGAAATTCTTTACTTTAGCTACTACTACTTAAGTGCCTGTAATGTAAAATTACTTTTTATTTTTGTACATTACACAAAAGTTTTGTATATTATTAATAACGGTGCGAATATTCATTTTGAATAAAATTCCGTACTTTTCTCTTTTCATTCAATAACCCATTCTTTCATCTAAAAACAATAGATGGATATTTTCTTCTGGGAATGATAGTCAGGACCGGTACTTTCAACTAATTAAAGGTGGTAATTATTTGGTTATATTTAGGTTCGTTAACCATAACAAGTGTTCTTCAAGCCACTGAATCAAAGATTCTCTAAGTACCTACCGTTGTGTATTCGTAAACTGGAAGATATCAAAAAGATAATTTAATGTGATCTATCCCTAAAGGATAAAACCTTGCAAATTATTCATTGATGAAATTTAGGTTAAAAATTAATACGTTTACTACGACGTAAATAGTGAAAAGTAAAATACAAATTCATCACATTGTTTTGATTTTTAACTTAAAAAATCTGTTGATCGTTTTTTTTTTTTTTTTTTAATAAATCTAGTGCTTCACGTGGTCGTGATATATCTTTTTAATTTTTAATTTTAATTTCTTTTTAAATATTAGGTACCACCAAAATACGTCACGTGATCAGTTTAGAAGAAACGTAAATATTTTTTAACTTTTTTTTTTTTTAATCTCGCAAAAAAAGAAGAAATAACGAACAAAGATTTGTTGCAAAGAAAAACAGTTGATTCAAAGATCAAATTATCCGATTGGGAAAAATCACTCACTGTTATCTTGAAAAATAAGTAAAACAGTCCGTTTTTAAAATTTTTTTTTTATCACAGGGTCAGTTTCTTTATTTATATTTTTTAGCAAAATTCTGTATTCATGGTTCTTTTACTCTCGCACAGAAACTTATAAAAATATTCTGATATAATTTCACTGGGAAAATTGGTCGTACATATTTAAATTTTTAGACCTAATTTTTTTCTAAAAGTATCAAGGTACGTAGTTTATTTTTGCTTAACATTTTAAAAAGTTTTCTGGATAACTTTTTTAATTACTATTTTTTAATTATTTTTACTATTTCTTAAATTTTAGAATTCCTTATTTTGATTAAAAATTTTTAGAGTTTTTAATTTTAATAAAAAAAAAATGTCGATCGAATCGAAGTTTCTCAGTCGGTGGCGAAACCAAAAGAAAGATAAAATAGGTAAAAATCTAATGAGCATAACTAAAAAACAGTACAATAAATATGTACAGATGCTCAAAGGAGCCTGGGACAAGAAAACTGTATGGACCAGTAAAGAGTACAATGTGACTCGCCGGTTCGACCTGTTTATGGACGGGCAAGAAGAAAAACTTGTAAAGAAATGGAGATTGCAAGGTTCTGACTCGGTGCGGACCTACGTCGCCGATGAAGATCTCTTTGAAACTATTAAGGCTGTCCATTTGAGCCATGGTCACGCTGGTATCAACAGAATTCAAAATATCACCCGTCATCTGTATGCGAATGTCACATCTGAGGCTATAAAAATTTATATTTCTCTCTGTCCACGCTGTAGCAACCGAAGACCTGGTAAAAGTAAAAATGAACCGAATAAAAGTGCTGACAAGAACAAAACAAGGATAACCTCGATAGACAATGCTACTACTTCTGTTGCTAATAATTGTGATGATGATGGACCCCTGGCAGTTGGGACCATATTTGAACCTGAAGTGACTGTTTTAGATACGCTTCCAGTAATTAAAGTGAGTACAGTACTTTTTTTTTTATCTTCGTATTTTTTTTAAATTTCCTTGTTACTCATAAAAAGGTTTGTTTGTTTTAGCGATTTTTCGGATTATGTCGGTAAGATGGGAGGTTACTTACAGTTGTGCTATGCGTGCAATTTGGAGGGTGCCACCAAAAGTTTCAGTCTCGTGAAACTGGGCATCGGTAAAAAAAATAAAAAAAGCAATGTTAGACAAAACAATGTGAGACAGTCTGTTTAATGTGGGGGTGCCCAGTAGGAAGCAAGTCACCTGTTGGATTCCGTTGGCATTCCCTTCTAGGTACTGGGCAATAAACCAAGCCCTTACAGTGAGGAGGCAGGTGCTGGGTAGAGAAGGTCCTCTAGAACTAGGGAGTGCCAAAGATGACGTAAAATCCGTATTTTACAAAATTAATTTACACCCCTCTCCCGATTGAAAAAAAAAAAAAATCAGGGAATTATCTGATTTTAATGAAATTTTCCGTGTTGATTTATCAATAAATGAATTTTATAATGCATCAGTTATTTTATTTAAAAATGTGCATCACTACAACCACTCTTACTGTCACGCTTTCTAGCAAATCCGGGGGGGGGGGGTAAAACGAGACTGACAACTTATGCTACCAACCGGTTCTCGGAAAAGAAAAAAATACTTTTACCTAGCAATACCCAATTTGTCGTCTACTACGAATTTTAAAAACGAATTAAAATTAATTAAATCTATTATTTAAGGTCAGAATTTTGTCTAAAACGATAAGTAGTAACATAATGACCATCATTAAAAAAAGAAAAATATAATTACATTAGCAATTTATTTTTAATATATTTAAAACGATTTGTTTTGGTCAATTTTGTTCGCCGACGCCATTTTGGTTCTTTTTAAGTGGTTTTATTGGCTTGTTTACAAATTTAATGTAACATTCGCTATTGCAAAAAAACTGACCAAAAATCAGGGAATTATCAGATTTTAATGAAATTTTCAGTATTGATTTATCAATTAATGAATTTTATAATGCATCAGTTATTTTATTTCAAAACTTTAATTAAATATTTTTGTTATGAAAAATTAATATATAAAATTCATTTGAAATAAAAATATTGGATTTTAAGTTTAAAAGGTTATATTTTTAGATTCTAGAAATAAATATCTATTTAATGCAAACCTTATTTTAGCCAATCAAAGTATACGTTTTGAAGAAAAACTCTATTGAAAATGTAGCTCCCCCTTTTTTTAAGCAGAAAAAATATCGATGTATAATTTCTTTTATAAGATAATAGCCAATTAAATAATTATCGAAACGAGTAAAAAAGAAATCTCCATAAAATGAATTATTTTTTTACATTTTATTTTCCGATTTTCGGTACTTATTTTCTTATAAAATATTCCACTTAAAAATTTTTTTTTTAATATTTACAACTTCGGTCTTTTATCTTTTTATTTTTACTGTAATTAGTATCAATCAAGGACCAACTCGCCAATATTTTACACTCCCAAAGTAAGGGGGGGGGGTCAAAATTAAGTGACATGAAAAAAATCAGAACGTTTCGAAATAAAATAAATAATGCATTATAAAGATCATTCATTGATAAATTAACACTGAAAATTTCATTAAAAGCCGATAATTCCCTGATTTTTGGTAAATTATTTTCTGTAGGGGGGGGGGGGCTAAATTCATTTTGTCAAAAACGCATTTTAGGTATACCTACTTTTACCCAATCCATTTACCACGAGTAGGATTTGACACAAGGTCACGTGTATGAGGGACATCTTGCGAAGATCAAGCTCGCTTTTCAGTCGTAATGGATCTGTGAGACTAGCCTGCTAACCATTAACGAAAATTCGATTCTCGGAACAAATGAAATTCCAAGAATCGGTGCGAACCAGCTGAATCCTATCACTGTCTTTCAATAATAATTAAAAATACGGTAGAGTTTCCGAATAAACTATAAATATCAACAATTTTTTTTTATTCATTACGATTACAATTTAGAAAAAAAATATTTGGCGCTATGTTTTTTTTTTTTTTTTTTTTTTTTTCCCAGGAAAATATTTTAAAAGAAATTTTTTAAATTTACAATGTGCCCCCTACCCACCCGGATAAAATACAAATAAGGAGTGAGACAACATGAATAAATTCAAAACAAAATATTAACCTTTTTTTTCCAAAACAAAACTCAACTTTCCAAACAAAAAAACAAGAAGTTTAAATTATTATTAAATTAAAAAGGTGATATTTGTTTTAAGTAAATACAACAACAAATATCTAAATGTATATAGGTAAATACCTTGGTTGGCATTGTAAATAAAATAAAAAATTGCATAGCGCTATTAAAGGCAGGAACCCCGGGACGATTTTATACCATATCCACAAATATTTTTTAAGCTATGGAAATTCAGAATTTTAAATTTTTGGCACATTTTAAAAAAATAAAGAATTGCGAATGATTTTGACTGTCATTTCCGTGATAATTGGTGTATCTATAATTACAACCAACGATCAAATTATTCGTACACCCTAATCTATCTAATGCTCGTATGCCATTTAATTTTTTTTTTTTTTTTTTTAGATATATGTTGATAGGCACAAAAAAGAATATAAAACTCAATTTTCAGAACAATAGGTGTTAGATACGACAATTTTGACTGGCGAATTATACAAAATAGGAAAAGTCAAAATTATTCATACAGTAGAAATTTTCTTATTCATTGGTTCACGTAAAATATTTATGATAATTCCATGGTCACGTGGTAAATAGAGTATCTCCATTGTTATTCGTACGTTTAACAAAGACGATGGCGAAGAAAAAGGAGCTTACCGTTGATGCAAGACAAAAAATTATTAACTTCCACAAGTCGGGAAATAGTTACAGTGTCATTTCGAACCGGCTAGATATCCCCAGGTCTACGGTACAATACGTTTTAAAGAAATTTAAACGGTTTGGCACGACTGAGAATTTGCCCGGGCGTGGAAGAAAACCCAAATTGTTATCGAAAAAAACTGAAGACACAAAAAATGTGTTGCATACAAAATACCCCAAATGGTCACTAAAAACTGAAGATATTGCCAAAAATTTGGATACAAAGAATAATATCATCAGCGTAAGTACTCGCTCATTATAACGTTGTTTAGAAATGGGTTGTATGGAAAAACCAACCACGACGAACCCCTCTTCACAAATCATGTATTGTTATTCGGTTTAATTTTGCTAACTAAAACGTTCTTGGACAAATACACGAAACATCTTTAGAGGTTTTGTTACCATTTTTAAGCGTGCTATTTATACTATACTATAGTATCCCGGATTCCTGTCCTTAATAACGCTGTGCCACTTCCTTTTCTTTTCTTTGTCGGTTACCAGCGTAAAAACTTAACTCCCTACAAATTTACCGTGCGCTCTTTCTCTTTTGATATGCTTTCTATCGGGAAAATAATTTAGATTTTACCCGGGGATTGCATTATAAATGAAAAAACTATCTAAATTATATTCCCAATAAAAAGCATACCGAAAGAGCGCACGGTAAATTTCTAAGGAGGTACATTTTTACGCCGGTAACCGGTAAAGAAAAAAAAAAAAAGAAAGAAGGAAGTAACAGTAGGAATCCGGGACCACTTCAGTATAAGCCAGCATTAAAGAAATAATAGTTTTGAACTCTGACTAAGATATCTACTCTTATTTTTGTTTTGAATCATTAGAGGGTCTAATAACATTTTGTCGTCCTGGATTCCTGCCCTTCTTTAAGCTATGTTTTTCCTTGACGGTGTCAAGTGTAATCCGGTCAAACTTAGATATTTACTAGGTATAATTCATCGAAAGATCCGTGTTTCTTCAATACAATTTTGAAAAAAAAAAATTACCAAAAATCAGGGAATTATCCGATTTTAATGAAATTTTCAATGGTGATTTATCAATGAAGGGATTTTATAATGCATCAATTATTTTATTTAAAAACTTACTGATTTTTTTCAGGTCACTTAACTTTGACCCCCCCCCCTTGGGGGCGCAAAATATCGATGTGGTATATGTGATTGATACTTTTTTCTGCATAAATAAAAAGACAAAAGATCCAAGGTGTGAATAGAGGAAAAAACACATTTTTTAAAGAATCTGCTCAGGTAGTAAATAAGTATCGGAAAATAAAATGAAAATAAAAACTAGAAAAATAATTTTTGGAGATTTTTTTTTTTTTTTTTTTTTTTTTTTTTACTCATTTCGATAATTATTTAATTGGCTATTATTTTATAAAAGAAAAAATATACATCAATATTTATTCCGTTTAAGGCAGGGGACTAAATTTCCTATACAGTTTTCGACCAACTGCACCACTTGGACTCTAACAAAACACTTTGAGAAAAAGCTAGATGGGAACTACATAAGGATGTTGTGTTCTGTCTTGAACAAATCCTGGAAGCAGCACCCAACAAAAAACAAAAAAAGCAACTGTATGGCCACTTACCTCCTATCACACAAACCATTAAAGTAAAATATGCTCAACACCTACACATGGCCGTTCTGTTGGCTGGGGCGTTAAAATGCACCGACTGCACCTCTGCAGAGGGGTAAGACTCCCCCAATGGGGCCATCTGTTGGCCATGGTGGCGACCTGTGATGCTTAAGGATAGAACCTAGGTAGCTGAGCAGTCCATGACTTGCAAAACTCCACTTTGGCCCTTACTTGGGCTAGACGGGCGGTCGGAGAGGCCCCCTCCGATCAATCAGCTGGTCATGGCAAGCCCTAGCACCTATATGATTGCCCCAACCTATTGCCCTTATGGCAAACCCCAACCTTTTTATCATATGGGTGCTAGAAGGCGGTGGCTGAGGGTCTACATGTCCTGGGAATGACGTTAAAGTTTATCTGATGGTGAGGTTCCAGTTTTGGAGGTTTGGGGAATGTGGAGCACCCCTTCATCACTATTGCTCCCTGGTCCACTCTGACCTGGAGTGGTAGTACCTGTTAGGGTCCCATCTATGGGTTAAATAGAAACTGTGTTTATAAAAAAATTGTATTATCCATTTAAGAATGAATTTATTTTGAAACTTTGTTGGCATTAAATGACCCACTGAGGTGGATATGCCGTAAAATAAAACAAAACAAAACAAACCAAACCAAACCAAACCATGCTCGACACCTACACATGGACACACGAGTGTAGGTCAGCTAACAAAAACCTACATCAATTAGCTCTGCGCGGATACTGGATGTTATGCTGAAAACCTGCAAGGAGTGATGAATGACAGGGAGGGGTGGTGAGAGATGGGAATCTGTACTGTCAGCACAATATGATGATAATAAAATAATAATAATGAAATTTATTGTGTACAGTGCTCAGGTGCACCACAACTCATCAAAGTCTCATGTCAAGTACACAGAATAATGTTGTGTCAGGAACATGAACAGTTCACAGTAGTAATATGCATGTATGTATGTGTATGTGGAGAGTGGCATCAGGTATAGTGTTGGCGGACTACAGGAAGCATGGAGGCTTTGAAAGATTCAGTGCTCCGGCAGCCTACAACAGATGCAGGCAGTTTATTCCATGTCTCCGCAATTCTGAGCGTGAAAAAATGTTTCCGAAAGTCACGTGAACAGTGCTGTTTTCTGACTTTGTAGGCATGCCCGCGTGTATTGGAGAGATGGAGATCAAAAAGGTGCTCAAGGTTGCTGTTGTTAAGATAATTAATGACCTTATGAGCATTTCCGATGATGATAATAGGTGCAAATTATTTTATTTTCTCCTCTGTTCTTGCTAATGGTGTACAGATTAAATGAAAATATTGAATAATCTTGTATTAAACTTTAAAAAAAAATGTTTATCCTTACCACTTATTCTCTAAATAATGGGTTACACACAATTTGAGTGCAGAATCAAAAAAATATATAATTTTACATAAGAATTCCAAGTTTTATCAAAATTGTCCAAAAATAAAGAAATGACTGAATTTCTTGTTTTGAATTGGTCCGTGATTTGACATATTTTTTTAACAAAATCATGTTTACTTTTGTACCCCCAATTTCGGGGCTTTAAATTCTCGTAACTTTTGAACCATCAGCGAAATTTGTATAATTCAAACAGTTTTGAACTCCATTTACAGAACTCTATATAACTTAGGTGATTAAATAACAATAACCTCAAATAAAAAAATCAATTGGGAATGCTAGATAGTGTTGATAAAATTAACTTTTATACAAGTTTGGGGTTGTAAGAAATGTTCAAAGTTCAATATACTTTGAATACAAAACTCCGACGAAGGTTGACAGACAAAAACATTTAATATAGTACAGCACATGGATATGACGAGATACAAAGTACCTAGGTAAAAGGGTACATAAACAAAGAGTACATAAATAAAGATGAAGACACATTCATGAATGGTACAAGATAACATATAAAAGTACAGACATGAGACTAGGGATAGTCCATGCTATGAAGAACTTACAGTAATGTAAGTGGGGCCAAAAGCCCCAACGAGAAGGAGTAGACCGTGTCTACTCCATGTGGCTCGTAGTTACTAGACAGG
>CM042165.1:58405347-58425347 GCA_023376005.1 Doryteuthis pealeii
ACAATTAGAAATCAATAATACCAAGCGTATATTTAATAAAATTAAACTTTTAATATCAATATGCAAATTAGCTTTCCTGTTCACACTGTAACCCGCTATTTTGTTGCATATATAAATACAATTGCATGTTATTAGAATGTAGATAAAGTCAAAAGTATTAATAAGTATAACAATTTTATCAATAACTGAGGTTTAAATAAAAATAAATTCATGGTGAATGTGACGTCAATAACTAAGGGAATTGTGACTTGAGTAGTGATTTAGTTTCGGCTTCAGACAGACAAACACACAATCTCCATTATAATAAGATTAAAAAAAAGGAAAAAAATGTAGATGATAGTGAATGTGGGAGTAATGCCAATGAAGCGTGTAGTACTCCATACTTCCCAGAACTGGAGATGGGTTTCCTGAATTCAGTTTACGATAAAATAAATAAAACTAAAAACAGATGTCACCATCAAACAAAATAATCGGTTAAGAAACTTTTATAAGCCTTAAAATCCTAAATAAGGTGGGGATTTATCACAAAAAGCTTTCATGTTGGCAAAATATTTGAGCGAAATTAATGGTTTAAAAATATTAAAAATAAACATGTAATATTATTTTGTTTAATTTTTTTTTTTTTTTTTTTTTTTTTTACTGATGATCATTATGTTACTACTATTGGACCTTGGCACCAATAAGCACCCCAGCCCAAATCCGTTTTGAAAGGAACTGAATTTTGCTTTTCACCGGTTGTTAGTAAACAAAACAGCCGGACGATAAAAACCAGTAACATTTTTATACTAAAATAGTTTTTGATTTAAAAAATAAATAAATAAATAAAATAAAAATAAAAATTATTTATTTCATGTTGTTAGCATATGTGAAAAAATTAATTTTGCACTAAAGATAAACTAATATTGTTATCTAAAAAAAAAAAAAAAAAAAACTTAAAACGAAAGACATGTTTATTTATTTTCCATGTGCCTCTACGGATAGTTAATATTAAAAAGTATTTATTTAAAAAAAGATTTTGCTAGGGTTAGCTGTAATTATTATAACCTTCTAATATACTTTTTATAACTTTAACTATTCCCGTGTTAAACGTGTCTAACGTTAAGTTTTATAATTAAAAAATAATTGCTATTGAATTAACAACATGAATAAGTAGAAAAAAAAGTATCTTAAATATAAAAACGTGTCTTTCGTTTATAGTTTTATAATTTAAAAAAAAAAGCGTCTAAAAATCGCTATTAACTAACAACCGGATTTTAACGGTGAAAAGCAAAACATGTCCTTTTGAATCTAGGTCTTATTTTTTTAATTTTTTTTATTAATACTGATGATCATTATGTTACTACTTTTCAACTCTTACGAAAATTTGACCTTAAATAATCGATTTAATTAATCTTAATTCGTTTTTAAAATGAAAATGAGACATTTTGGTAATGCCTAAATTAAACTTCGAGTTTCGAAAATCAAAACAATCGATACCTTTAAACAAGAAAAAAAAAATTGTATGAGAATTGTTTTGAAATTCGAGATTAAGTTTTGAAATTTGTATAAATTCAATCGAAAAAAAATTTTTTAAAGTGGGTGGGGGTTGTAAAATATATACGTTGATTTGCCGATAAAAATCTTGCCTACATTAATTTGCCGACAAAACATGACTCGGAAAATATCTAAATTGGTCCATAAATTCGCCTGACGCCGATCCGCTAAAGTGTAGCGTAAATTAGGGCAGGTGACCGGGACGACAAAAAATCAAAATTGCCAAATATATTTTTCTCTGCTTCCATTCATCAAAGTGATATTTAGCATCAACGCATTGTGTTAAAACAAAAACAAAACAACAAAAAAAAAACACGGCCTCAGTTGTGTCGTGGACTGTAAATGATATTTTTAAAATCCTCAATTATTAGAGATATTTCGTTTCTCCTAACAAATTTATTTATTCAGAGCTTATATCGAAATGAAATTTATGTTGAATTTTAAAATCTTTTTATTTATTTATTATTTATTTATTATCTGATGAATTTCTGCTTATATTCTACATTTATTGATTTAAGATATTTGTTTTGATTTACAAAAAAATATGAGATTAGATTTTTTATATTTTTTAAATAAGGCATAAATACAACATGAGGCAAAATTTCGTTTCGCCTTGCCCTTTCAATTCGCCTTTTCGTATTGATACTGGTTTCCTTTCTGTCACACAATGAAATATATGCAAGGCGAAACATTTTCCCCATCTTGGAAAGATCTCATGGAATTTTTTTTTCCGTTTTCATCTCTGATGGATTTGATTTTTATTGAACTTTAAATCTGGAAAGAAAGGGAAAAATGTTAACAACATAACCGAATAGTTTTACTACCGCTGCTGCTCCTGTGGTTGTGCCTCATGTCGCCTTCAACTGCTATGTTTTTTATGATTTCGCCTTTTGTCCGTTATATGTTTGTGTTTTTGCCTTGTTCGTCTTCGTTTATGGTCTCAAAGTAAAAATCCAAGCTTTCATTTATTACTTTTAAATAATTAATATTACCTTATATATTTTTTTCTTTTAAATTAAATTTATTTTTTATTATAGACTCGTAGGATATTTTTTTCATTTAGATCTAGCACGTGGTGAACTTTTGTAAGTGTTTTGTGTGTAAACTGAATAAAAGAAGACTTAATAATACTTGTTTGAGAATTTAAAATTTATTATTCCATACAATATACATCTTTCAAACTTAGTCTTTTAATTTTTTCTTTCAATAATTTTCTTTCGGTCTTCCTCAAAAAGTATAATGTCATTTTTTTCTTGTTTCTTTTGGATGTGTGTTAAGTTAAAAAAATTTTTAATTCTGTTTCCGATTTTTTTTTTGTTCGGATATTTATTCAAATGGCTGGCCCAAAACGACCCTTAAAAATTGACATTGATCATTTTGGAAAGAAATATAATAGCATTCATTAAATTTAAAATATATTATTCCATTGTGAATGTTTTTGATTGAAGCGGTCTTTTTTCAATTTTTAAGAGCAAAAAACAAAACAAAAAGTTGTCCCAATATTGATGTGTTTATGTTAGTACCAGTAACGGACGAGTCCAAATCGGTTTTTATATACTTGTTTAAGTAATACTTACTATAACAATGCCCCAGAGAGGAACACTATGGGACGAATAACTAAAATTCGCATAAGTAAAAGTGGCCTAAAGTCGATATCGGCCAATCAGCGAGAGTCTATTCCCTTTTCACTAGCGCTAGACTAAGATTATTTTTTGGCATCTGAGGTGGAGTGCTACTCATACGCTGAGTTGACTAGGACCGGTATCGAACTAGGAACCTTGTGATTTCTAACTGAACCATTTTTACATACTAGAGACAGTTTCCTACCCCTGGAAATAATTCAAGAAGTTATTTTAACAAAAAATCCTTTTTATAAGGTTTTCGCCTTAATAATAAAAAATAAAAACACACACACAACCTCCGTACTGGTTTCAACAGTTACAACGATGATCGGCAACAATCGATGTAATAATTATGACAATATGAGCAAAAGACAATCTGTGGAGGGGGACAAAGAACCCCCACGTGCTGAATTCCAACTAATTGCCTCGAGTCGTGGTGGTAATCTACTTGCGCTAAACGGATACCTCTTTCGCCTTAACTATAAGCGCAAGGACCGGACCTACTGGAAATGTAAAACATCTGGTTGTCTTTCCACGGCTATTGTATCTGATACTCAGGGACTTGTGTCCCGCAGAGAGAACCATAACCACACTGATGACCAGTCTGAACTCCAACTACGGTCAGAAATATCTGCATTTAAAAGAAATGGTGGTCAGCGCTTTGATCACACGTACACCGCTAATAATGATGCTATCAATATCAAAGCAGCAGCCATCTCCAATACTAGTAATATCAAACCGGCGGCCAATGATGATAAAACCCACCTTGCCGAAGTGCCCGCTTTTGACGGATCATTTTATTTGAGTGGAATAGAATTTGACGCTACGAACTATTTTAAAACAGAGCTTCCAGAGGAAGAAGAAATAGCGGCTGAAGCGATTAAATTTGAACAGGTATGTCTTGTTTTATTATTCAAATAAACATTTTTTTTAAATTTTGTATTAGATTTTTGGGACTGTTATCCTCATTGTACAAATGCACAATAGCGCGCAAGAGATATAATCATTAGAATCGCGTTTTACGTATAAATAGTATTAGATGCTGGAAACTCCCGAAGTAGTCTAACACTAACGGGTAATTCCATGTCAAATCATCCAGGCCATGTCACCCCCCCCCTTCAATTTTTCTGAAATTTTGTCCAGGTGTGGATTATGTTAAAGTTAGACAATCCCCAAAACGTGAGCTTCCAATTCTCAAAATTGGCAGTTACGTTGATTTTTAGCTCTCCAGATTTGGGTGGGTGGGTGGTTTTGTGAAAAACTTTTTGTAATCTATTTTTGTCTGTAAAATGTGTTCTAGAGCAAAAAAATTTGTTTATAAATTCATTTTGGCCCAAGGAATCCAACTATCTTTTTGGTACAAATAATGTTCAATATATGTGAAATAATAATAGAAAAATATTTTTGTCATAGATGCAGTGCCACATCAGGTTATTGATCTTGTTATGAAAAAATCAGAAATCATCAATAACTTAAAATTGGTTGACGTTAAGACTTTTTTTTTTTTTTTTTTTTTTTTTTTTTTTTTACATTAGCTTCACAACCATAATTTTTAGTAAAACCATGTGTTCAAAAAGTATTGAGAGTATGGGTTACGAAATTGATTCATCTAATCTCTTTCTTCAACCACCCTGTCGGTGGGGCGTTAGAATGCACCTCTGCAGAGGGGTAAGACTCCCCCAATGGGTCCACCTGTTGGCCGTGGGTGGAGAGCCGTGATGCTTAAGGATAGAGCACAGGTGGATGAGCAGTTCATGACCTGCAATACTCCACTTTGGCCCTATCTTGGGCTAGACGGGCGGTCAGAGAGGCCCCCTCCGATCAATTGGCTGGTCACATCAAGCCCTAGCACCTATATGATTTTCCCAACCCTATTGCTCTTATGGCAAGCCCCAACCCCTTTTTATCATGTGGGTGCTAGAAGGTGGTGGCTGCGGGTCTACATGTCCTGGGAATGACGTTAAACTCTATCTGATGGTGAGGTTCCAGTTTTGGAGGTTTGGGGAATGTGGAGCTTCCCTTCATCACCATTGCTCCCTGGTCCACTCTGACCCGGAGTGGTAGTACCTGTTAGGGTCCCATCTATGGGTCAAATAGAAAAATGTATTTATAAAAAAAAATTGTATCATCCATTAAGAATTGATTTATTTCAAAACTTTATCGGCATTAAATGACCCACTGAGTTTGATATGCCGTAAAACAAACCAAAGCAATCTTTCTTCAACTGCAATGTCCAATGACAAACTTTCTCGTCCTGCAACAATCTTCTAGTAGTTCTCCACATAAGACTCTTTCACTGCTTCGAAGCATCTCGCCCTCTTCTCAGTTGTCTCATTTTATGTACAGCAATCTGAGAAAAAATTTGCATATGTGCAGATTTGTTATTACCATGTCTCTTTGCTTCGATATCATCCATATTTAAATTTTAGTGCCAAGGCAGCCATATTTTTCGTTTTCACTCATCCTGCAAGCGAGACAGGTTCGTGCCCGCTTTGCTCCACAAGGTAAATCTCCCGTCTCGCAACAAAGACTGAAGCTGTATTTACCAAGACAGAAATAAACAATGACTGAAATGTTAATACTTCTTTTAGAATACAACATGCTTATTCCAGTGAGCTTTTCTTTGGTTGAAGCACCTCTAAAACCCCTTTTTATATAGTGTAAAGCTGCAGCATTGTTTATTAGTATTGAGACTGAAGCTGTATTTACCAAGACAGAAATGAACAATGACTGAAACATTAATTAAAAAAATTTTTTTTTTTTAAGAATACTCTCTTTAGCATACAACATGCTTATTCCAGGGAGTTTTTCTCTGGTCAAAGCACCTCTAAAAAAAGCATGCAGTGTTGTCTTTTAATATTCTCCACATCCTCATTTTGAAACACCCTGTTGATAGGGCATAGAATTTGCTGACTGTATCACCGGCAGAGTGTTAAGACCCCCCCCCCCTGTGATGGCACTAAACTGTATCTGGTGGTGAGGCTTCAGTTCTTGATCTCTGGGGAGTGTGGAGTCACCCCTTTATTGTGATTACTCCAGGTTCACTCTGGTAGGATAGATAGGACCCTAACAGGTACTATCTATTGGTCAAATAATTGCAGAAATTAAGAGACTTTTTCTCTTTGTTTCTTTGTTCAGCTATTAGTAACTTTTGCATGAATTAGTGTGTAGTGTCTACCTCTGGAAATCTAATATATTAGCAGGACCTGTGGATATACCACATTATGTTGGTATTGTTGGCATCCTTCCGTCTGCGAGACGATGGAGTAGTGTCCTTTTTTATTTTTTATTTTTTTAAAAATTAATTGGAACTACGTAACCTGGGTGGGTTCATATGGAGGTTGAGCTGTTGCCCAAGCTGCTGTGATCCAAAGAAAAAGCAAGAAGCCAATGCAGTTTAGCAGCATTAGTCACATCACCTTAGGGACTCCGGCTCCTGATTTGTATTTGGAGTTTACACCCTAGCCTTTCCTTGGGATGAGGTAAAGCTGCTAGGCAGGGGAGGTTTTTTATCAGACTTTTCCTTGTCCTAGATGGGTTGCCAGCCAAGGCTAACGAGCCCTTTCTGACTGGTTTGGGGATTTATGCGAGTAGTAAGTACTCTAATCTTACTGTCAGTGTTCCTGAGCTATTGCAAATAGTTCAATATCTAAAAAGTATAATGATCTTGATTTTACTCTCTCACTTTTTTCTTTCTTTCTTTCTTTCTTTCCTCCTTTTCATTATGTTCGATTGAAACAGATTAGTGTTATCACTTACGCACGCTCACCTCCTCTATATTTCCCCTACTCTTTCTTTCTTTCTTATATTTTTTCTGTGTAGTCTGTCCTTTTTCTTCCCTTTCTTTATAATTAAAATGGAATGGTCCATTTGTTTAGCTGAGGTGATGACACTCATAAGAATTTGGCAGATAAGCAACACCAAATAATTAGGATTTACATTTTTACATTTCATCTTTGACAATTTGGATGGCCTAATTTTTAACCAGAGGTATTGCAAGATGATGATGGATGGAAGATTAAAGAACAAATGTATTGATATATAGATTACTCCGGCCTTTAAAAAAGAATTACGTTTTTGTTTTGTTTTTTCCTTCTTTTCTTTTCTTTTCTTTCTTTTCTTCTTTTTTTCTCTTTTCTTTCTTTTCTTTTTTCTTTTTTTCTTTTTTTTTTTTTTTTTTCTTTTTCTTTTTCTTTTTTTTTTTTCCTCTTTTCTTTTTTTTCTCTTTTCTTTTTTTTTTTTTCTTTTTTTTTCTTTTTTCTTTTTTCTTTTTTTCTTTTTTTTCTTTTCTTTTTCTTTTTTTTTTTTCTTTTTTTCTTTTTTCTTTTTCTTTTTTTCTTTTTCTTTTTCTTTCTTTTCTTTTTTTTTCTTTTTCTTCTTTTTTCTCTTTTCTTTTCTTTTTTCTTTTCTTTTCTATCAGCATAATATTCTGCTAAAAAATGGCTATTATATACATAAACAAGAGTAAAAAAAAATTTCCAAAAATTAAAATTAAAAAATTTTTTTTTTTTTTTACATTTGATTTTCAGATTTTTGGTACTTATTTTCTACCAGAGGCATGGCTTTAAAAAAAAACCTTCTATTCACACCTTCCTTTTCATATTGATAAATGCCAGTTTCAAACGAAATATAAAGACTAATAATTTTCTCCCTTTGCCAACTTGAATGCTATAATCTAAGGGAGACAATTTTGAGAAATTTCGAATTTTAATTCTATAAAGTATCCTATTTTACGGTTTATTATACGCACTAATTTCTCCCAAAATCTGTCCTAGAAAATAACCCTGCATCTTATAAGGTCAAAAGTCAGCTTTGGGTTATTGGCTACTAGAGTTCTAGTGTTGCAGTGGCTCTTAAATCAAACTGTAAATATTTCTGCAAATACAAACAAGGATAAGAAATTATAAAGAATGACCTGATAGTAAGAAAAGCTACGAAATGTTAGACAAAAAAACATTCATTTTAAAAACGAATTAAAATTAATTAAATCGATCATTTAAGGTGAAATTTTTGTCTAAGTCGAAAAGTAGTACACAAAAAATCAGTAAAGAAAAAGAAAAATATTACACATGTAATTTATTTTTAATACATTTTAAACTTTTTTTTGGTTAATTTTGCTCAAATATATCGTAAATATGGGCATATACATTGCCAATGATGACGTAACATCTGTATTTTTACAAAATAAATACCCCCCTCCGTTTGAAAAAAAATATACCAAAAGTCATGGAATTATCTGATTTTTAATGAAATTTTCAGTGTTGATTTATCAATGAATGAATTTTATAATGCATCAATTATTTTATTTCAAAACTTTCTAATTTTTTTATACTCAAAAAATGTGAAATATTAAGACAAATCAATAAAACTGACAATGCTGTTTTAATAAATTTGAATTATGCATACATGTGCTCTACATAGATTACCACACTTCTCTCCCTTGCTGTGTAAAAAATCATTTTTGTTAGAAAAGAAATTCATTGGCTTATCTGTCAAATTCTTATTTTCCTCATTTTAAAATGAATCCTTCCAAATGCTGTAAAATTAATGGTCTTGTGTCGCTTAAATGCCCAACATAAAATTAAATGAATTAAAAAAACAAAACAAAAAAGATATTAAATATTTGTTTTATATTTGTAATAATATTGAGATTGTGTGAATTACAGAAGATGATAATGAAATTTATTGTGTACAGTGCTCAGGTGCACCACAACTCTTCAAAGTCACATGTCTAGTACATATAATATGTATTAGTGTCAGGAACATGAATACCGTACAGTAATAATATACATGTATGTGTGTGGAAGTGGGTATCAGGTATAGTGTTGGTAGATTACAGGAAGCATGGAGGCTTTGAAAGATGCAGTGTTTCGGCAGCCTACAACGGATGCAGGCAGTTTATTCCATGCCTCGGTGACTCTGAGTGTGAAAAAACGTTTCCGAAATTCATGTGAGCTGTGGTGTTTTCTGACTTTGTAGGCATGCCACGTGTGTTAGAAGCATGGAGATCAAAAAGGTGCTCACGGTTGCTGTTGTTAAGATGATTAATGACTTTATGAGCGTTTACCAGGTTAGTTGTCAGATGTCGGAGTTTCAACGAATCCAATCCCAGGGCAGCGAGACGTTCAGAATATGGCAGATGCCTGATGGAGGGTATTCGTTTGGTTGCATGTCTCTGTACAGTTTCTAGGAGGTTTAAGAAAAGACTTTCCTTGATAATAATTTTTTGGTATCATTTGAATGGAAAATAAATAGCTTGAAAGCAATTCAAGATCTTCAGTAATAGTAAGTTATTCTCAATATATTTTCTATATTTTTGAAAATTTCAACATTTCTATTGATTGAAATTTAAAGAAAAAAAATTCTCTCCTGTATTTCAACATTTCTTAATTAATGCTTATATACCACCTCATTCCACCTGGCTGGAAGTCACATTCATTTTAACTAATCAGTCCCAAACAATAGCCTTTGTTTAAATTTAATATTAAACGTATGTAGAAATCTTTGATTTAAGGGAAATAATAGGTAACTTTAGATGCAAAGGTCATTTTTAGCCATTTTTTTAATATATCCTTATAGGAATGCTCTGGACTTAGAAAAATCTCAACAGGATGTTAAGAGTTTAAGAAAAAAAAAGTCACACTCAATTAAACTTTGTGGAATTTCGGTAGAAATGATGAGAACCTGAATCAGTCACTTCAGAGAAGAATACAGGAAAGACTGCCTTCAAAATAGGATAAACAGAAATCAAGAGAGCAGAAATATTGTTTGGGGAAGATTTTCAATATTGGCAATACTGTGTAATTTACACAGGTCAAACTAGTTATTATTATACCCTGAAATTAGTAGTAGTATTATAGTCGTCGGGGTGGCCTAAAGTCGGTATCAGCCAATCAGCGAGGGAGTCTATCTCCTTTTCACTAACACTAGACTAAGGAGATTGTTTTTGCGTCTGAGGTGGAGCGCCACACCTACCATCAGCTCCCTACTTTACCGCACAGCTCCCTGTGCTACTCATACATTGAATTGGCGAGGGTCGGTATCAACTAGGAACCTTGGGGTTTCTAGCCGAACACTTTACCGACTGAGCTCATTATTAGTATTATACACTGAAGTTAGTAGTAGTAGTAGCATTATACACTGAAGTTAGTAGTAGTAGTAGTAGTAGCATTATACACTGAAATTACAATACAGTAGATGATGACACTAGGTCAAGTATATGATATTTTTCCAACTTCCCACCAAGCCACAGAAATGGCCATTACAAAAATTTTTTTTAAATTTGGTACCATGGCATTCCCTTCAGTGACCCGGGGGGTGGGAGTCACCTTGGACCAAGCAAATGATTTTACCCTCACCTAGCCATCCCAAAGGGTCAAGTATATAAATAAAATAAACAAACATCCAACAAATTTTAGAATAAGAGTCAATAAAACTGTTTAATGACCGAAAACAACAACTAATCAATTTCTTCAACCGCACAAGTACCCTGACACAGTCTTTTGCCGGCAACACTAATACAGTAGTCCTTGCTCAATCCGTCAAAAACGTCTCTCTTCACATTAAGATCGAATTTCACGCCGGAGTTGTCGAGGCATGGAATAAGCTGCCTGTGGGCTGCCGATACACTGCGTCTTCCAAAGCCTCCATGCTTCCTGTAGTCCGCCAACACTATACATGATACTCCCCTCCACACACACATGCACGCACACTTTATATTATTACTGTACGCTGTTCATGTTCCTGACACTAATTATTCTATGTACTAGACATGAGACTTTGATGAGTTGTGGTGCACCTGAGCACTGTACACAATAAATTTTATTTTAAAACACAACTGTCCCTGGTGTATGAAAATAGGCCTTAAATAATAAGTAACTGCCCTTCCCACGATCTTACATCCAAACTAATCACACTCAGTGTTGCCCGACCTGTGCGGAATTTGCATATTCAACAGGGGTGACAGTAGTCTGCATTCGAGCCACTCTTCACAACAAGGAGGCTGCGAGTTCAATATCTGTAGTCACTTATCCACCTCCCCCTCTTGAAGGCCAGACATATACTGATGCACTTAGCTCTGGGGGGTAGGGAATCTTTTAGTTCACAAAAACCACAAGTGAAAAAATTGTACTCCTGAAACCTCTTCACTTAACATTCAGAGATTTATATATATTTACCAACCCCTCCACACATATAACACACACACACACACACAACACACACACAACATATATATATATATATATATATATATATATATTATATATATATATAATCACTTAATCCTATTTTTCTATATAAGCAAGTAGTTATTTATACATGTTAGATAATCATAAACTCAAGACAAATAATAGATTACATTGTGCAACGGTACTTTAAGATATTTGTAGCTGATATTAGAGGGGAGGGAGTGTAGGGAAGCAAAATATAGGGTATGAAAAAAAAACTTGATCATATATATGATCAAGTTTGTTTTTTTTTTTTTTGTAGGCCACTCAACCTACGTAACATTCTCACTTCATCCAGAAAACATCTACATAACACCATAAGAAAGGTAACAAAAGATGCAACAAGCCTAGATGCCAAATTTGCAGCCATATACACACTGAAACTGAAATAAAAATACCCTACACGCACATAACAATCCACCCGCCACACCTAACATGCGATTGCCCTAATATCGTATATTACATATATTGCACACAATGCATAAATAGCGGATATGTGGGAGAAACATCTACATCTTTTAGACTAAGATTAAATAACCACAAATCCACAATAAAACTCAAATCACCCCATAGCACAATAGCACTTCACTTTAACACCCCACCACACAACCTTACACACCTCAAATGTATTTTAATAGACCATGCATTTCCAACAACATAATCTCAAAAACAAGCAGAAACCAAATGGATTTTAAAACTACGAACTCGCGCAGATATCGGAATACTCCGTTATTACAAATATTTTACAGACGCTGACGCTGTCAATAGCAACACAGACAAAGGATCCGTTGAACAGGAGCGACGTTCATTTGAAGAAGGGAATCTAACGATCCCGAAAATTTATAACAAATAATAGAAAATAAGGGAATCCAGTACTCCATAACATTGAGTTCCTTCATTTATTTTTAAATGCTTCATAATAATGCCCAACTTCAACATGAAAATATATATATATATATATATAGGAAATAACTTCTACGACTATATAATCTTTAAAAGGAAGGAAAAACTCAACACTGTTATTCCATAATAAATTTATTTCGACCAATATTGGGGCCTTTATAAATCTAAGTTGATTTAACAAAGCTCCCCAAATCAAGTCTCATCAGATGGATAATATACGTTGAGCTCTCTGTAGTGGTTTAAAGATTCACTGTATTTGTACATACTAGATCATACAATAATAATACAGTGTGTCTTAGAAATCACATAGAATCATCCCTTACTACCAAGTTTTGGATACATCACATCTATCTATCTATATCTATATATATATATATATATATAATCAAGTTTTTTTTTTAATTTTAATTTTTTAAAAAAATATTTTATATATATATATATACACACACACACACACACACAATATACACATACTTTACCAACACCTCTGTATGAGCAGGATGCGGCACATGGTCAATTTCTTAAGCGGAGTTTAACAGGTTTGCATTCAGAGTTTTCCTTCTCCTAGATTGGTTGCCTAGCCAGGGTTTTAAAGAGCCCAGTCTGGCCTGCTATTTACCCATAGCTGGAGGGAGAATTGGATTCATACCTTTCCCAAGGGTATTAGTGCTGTATAAAAATGCAAAGAGCTTTAACCAGGAATTGAACTTGGGTTGATGAGTCCATTTCCTACGACTCTAACCATTAGACTAAGCGCCTCCATAAGACAGCAAAAGACTGTGTCAGGGGACTTGTCCGGTTGAAGAAGATTTATATATTCATAGATTTATATGAGTATCTCGGCCCAATTATGTTCAAGTGGATACCACAAAATAATGTTATTACCACCATAAATCTTATCTCCTCTTAAAAATTGAAGCCCTGTCAGCTGAGGCTTAAGAATGCACTGACACACCTCTGCAGAGGGGTAAGACCCACCCACCAATACAGCCAACTGTTGGCTGTGAGTGGCAACCCTCAATGCTTAAAAATGGAACCCAGGTGGTTGAGCAGTCCATGATATACAACACTCCACTTAGACCCTTACTTAGGCTAGACGGGCGATCGAAGAGGCCCTCTCCAATCAATCGGCTGGTCACATCAAGCCCTAGCACCTATATGATTGCCCCAACCCTAATGCCCTTATGGCAAGCCCCAATCCTTTCTATCATATGGGTGCTAGAAGACAGTGACTGAGGGTCTTCATGTCCTGGGAATGACGTTAAACTCTATCTGATGGTGAGGTTATATTTCTAGAGGTTTGGGAATGTGGAGAACCCCTTTATTACCATTGCTCTCTGGTCCACTCTGACCCAAAATGGTAGTACCTGTTAGGGTCCCATCTATGGGTTAAATAGAAAAATGCGTTTATAAAAAAAATTGAGTATCCATTAAGAATGAATTTATTTCAAAACTTTGTTGGCATTAAATGACCCACTGAGGTTGATATGCCATAAAAAAAAACTAACAAACAAACCAATTATATTCAAGTGGATACCACAAAATACTGCCACCTGTTGGCCGTGAGTGGTGACCTGTGATGCTTAAGGACGGAATCCTGGTGGCTGAGCAGTCCATGAAATGCAACACTCCACTTTGTTCCTTACCTAGGCTAGACGGCAGTCGGAGAGGCCCCCTCCAATCAATTGGCTGGTCACATCAAGCCCTAGCACCTATATGATTGTCCCAACCCTTTTTATCATGTGCTAGAAGGCGGTGGCTGAGGGTCTCCATGTCCTGAGTATGGTGTTAAACTTTATCTGATGGTGAGGTTTCAGTTCTGGAGGCCTGGGTATATGGAACACTCTTCATCACCCTTGCTCCCAGGTGTCCTGGAGTGGTATTACCTGTTAGGGTCCTATCTATAGGTTAAATAGAAAGAATGTTTTTAAAACAAATTTAGTACCCATCAAGAATTAAAACAAAAACATTTTCAGCATAAAATAACCCAACAAGGGTTGATATGCCATAAAATCCAACCACCAACCAACCAACGTAAAAGTTGACCTTGTGTCGCATCCTGTTCATGGTGGAGGGGTTAGGTAAACCTACCGTAAATCTTACCTATACATAATTAAATGGGTGGTATAATGCTTAATGTCATCGATAGAAAACATTCAGATCCTGGACAAGGCTGTTTGCATTTCACATAGTGCTAATACTCTCCAACTATGGGTAAATAGGTTAAGTAGGGTAGACTGGGCTCTTTAACATTGGTTAGGCAACCAGTCTAGGAGAAGGAAAACTCTGAATTCAAACCTGTTAAACTCCGCTTAAGAAATTGACCATGTGTAGCATCCTACTCATGCAGAGGTGTTGGTAAAATATATGTATATAATATATATATATATATATATATAATATATATAGGATCAAGTTTGTTTGGTTTTGTTTTGTTTTTTTTTTTTTTTTTTTTCATACCCTATATTTTGCTTCACTACATTCCCTCCCTTAATATCAGCTACAAATATTTTAAAGTGCCCTTGCACAATGTAATCTATTATTTGCCTTGTGTTTATAATTATCTAACATGTATAAATAACTACTTGCTTATATAGAAAAATAGGATCAAGTGATATATTTGTGTGTATGTATGTATATACGTGTGTATGTATATATATATATATATATATATTATCTATTTTCATAACCTATATTTTGCTTCACTCCCCCCTCTCTACTATCCCATGACCTTTCTATAATTAAGATAATGAAGTACTACAGTTTATGCCTTCTCTGTTATCATTTATGTTTTTCAAGATTAGCTTTGTGCTATATCATCAAGAGAGATCTTTCTAGAACAAGACAGTCGACTCTTTGTCCAGATAGAGAGTTGAAAATTCTACTAAGCCTTGCTCGTGTCACTACAGCCTTCTTGTTGTTGTTAATGTCTATTGCAATAACAAATGTTTGTTTGTATTACCGATAGCCTCACTTAATGCTTCACTACTGATTGTCATAATAATGGATTTAATGTCTACTGCCGTGTACTTACAGTGATGCTGATAGCTTTTTGATTTAGTGCGTCCTGGGACGCATGTATTTTGCTTTGACTGAGTCCCCGGGAAAATTTATGGGTCCCAACTAAAGTCATCTAACTCCTACTTTGTAACCTATCCTGTATAATTCATTTCTAAGAAACTATTGAAATGTATTTACAGTTAGCTTGAAATGGTGAGAGAAGAAAAAAGAAAAACACTGGGATGCACTGATGATTTTACTGCGTCCGTTTAGATTTTTGTCATCGGGGACGCACATATTTTCTTTGAATGAGTCCCCGGGAAAATTTATAGGTCCAACTAAAGTTTCTTAATAAAATTGTAGGGTGTTTATTTATAATCTGGGAAACACTAAAGCCAACTAACTTCTACTTGTAACCTATCCTGTGTAATTCATTTTAAGAAACTATTGAAATGTATTTACAGTTAGCTTGAAATGGTGAGGGAAGAAAAAAGAAAAACACTGGGACGCATTGAATGTTTTTTCTGTCCTTTTAGATTTTTTGTGTCAGGGATGTGGCATCCCTATCAACATCTCTGTACTTATAAAAAAAATATCTTGGGTAGAGGAAATTTTTAAAGACCACAAGAGAAAGTCAGCAGACATTCTTAAATATCAATATTTAATGACCTCTCAGGTGTGTGTTTACCAATCCCTCAGCGCGAGCAGGATGTGACACAAGGTCAATTTTTTAAGTGGAGTTTAACAGGGTTGAATTCAGAGTTTTCATTCTCCTAGACTGGTTGCCTAACCAAGGTTTAAGAGCCCTGTCAACCCTACTATTTACCCATTGCTGGAGAGAGAGTAGTTAGATTCATACCTTTCCCAAGGGTATTAGCACGATGTAAATGCAGTCAGCCACGTCCAGAATTTGAATTTGTATACCTAACCCATTTGCTCACCATGAGCACAATGTGACACAAGGTTGCAAGTATGGGGCATCCAGTGAGGATCAAACTTGCTTTTCAATTGTAATGGATATGTGAAACTAGCTTGCTACCATTACACACCACGATGGGATGCCTTTTGTATGTCCAATCCGCTCACCAAAGGTAAGGATGTGACACAGTCATAAAGATGCTGATAGGTGGCATCTCTGTGACTGTGTCACATCCTGTGTCCCTGATTTTTTTTTTAAATTATTAAAATTTAACCAAACAATTAGAAATCAATAAAACTAAGCAAATATTTATTAGAATCAGATTTTTGAAGATCAATATGCAAATCATCATTCTTGTTCACACTATAATACACCATTTGGCTGTGTGTGTGTGTATATATATATATATATATATATATAATATATATATATATTATTGATATGTAGATAAGGCCAACAGTATTAATATATTTTTCTTGATAATTGAGATGTAACTAGAAATATAATAATGGTGAATGTGACATAAATAACTAAGGAAATTGTGACATAGTTTCAGTTACAGACAAACATACACATATTCTCCATTATAATAAGAGATGTGATACCAGTTTTTCTTTACTGAGATACATTCTATTAATAATGGAGATTGGGTGTATTTCTGTCTGTAACCAAAACTATGTCAGAACTTATATCACAATATTCTTGTGTTATATACACTCAAAATTTTTTTTTACTCCTTTAATAAATATGAGGATTTTGCTTACTTGTGATACAAACCCTCTGACATTGAATTTCTAACTTCCACCCCCTCAGGCAATATCTTTCAAAAATTAAGTTTTACACTACCCGGAGGGTGTGTTTTGTTGCTGGTTTCCTTTTAACAGACTTTATTTATCTGCTATTAAACTATAGACTTTGAGTTTCTGTTGAGCACTTTGATCAGTAGATTGTTTACATTGTCCCTATCTGATTAAGTCGAGTTGTAATGCATTTAGAAAAAAACAAAACCTACTTCTAACTTTTAAACTTCTACATTTTTAAAGTTTCACTTGAATACACAGCGTTTTAGAAAAATTGATATCATTTCATAATCTAATACAGTGTTTGGGCACTGCTGGAGAAGCAAGGATGAACTCATAAGTGACGTTCTCACGTGAAAGCCAGCACATGGGCATGCCAGTATGGGCCGCCCAACAAAGACGTACATTGACCAGCTCTGTATGGATACTGGATGCTGAACGGAGGACCTCCCAGGGGCAATGAATGATAGGGATGGTTGTTGAGAGATTGTCATGGATATCCGTGCTGCTTGCGCGACATGGTGATGATGAATACAGCGTTTCTCAATGTGGTGACCCATGATGCTTAAGGACAGAATCCTGGTGGATAAGCAGTCCATGACATGCAACACTCCACTTTGGCCCTTACTTAGGCGGTCGTAGAGATTCTCCTCCGATCAATCGGCTGGTCACGTCAATCCCTAGCACTTATATGATTGTGCCAACCCTATTGCCCTTATGGCAAGCCCCAACCCTTTTTGTCATATATGTGCCAGAAAGTGGTGGCTGAAGATCTTATTGTACTGGCATGATATTAAACTTTATCTGATGGTGAAGTTCCAGTTCTGGAGCTTGTGGAAGGTGGAGTACCCCTTCATAACCATTACTCCCAGGTCCACTTTGACCTGCAGTGGTAGTACCTGTTAGGGTTCCCTCTATGGGTTAAATAGAACAAAATGAGTTCAAAAAAATGTGTTTGAAAAAAATTGAGTACCCACCAAGAATGACTAAACAACGCATATTTGGCATAAAATAACCCAAGGGTTAACATGCCATAAAATCCAACCAACCAACCACTTGTTGTAGCTGGGTACATGTCCAGATTGTTTTCTTTTGAGTCGGTTAAATCTTATTATAATGGAGATTGTGTTTTTCTGTCTGTAACTGAAACTATATTACTACTCGTGTCACAGTTCCCTTAGTTATTTATGTCAAATTCTCCATGATTTTATTTTTATTTACACCTTGATTATTAATAAAATAGTTTTACATTATTAATACGATTGATCATATCTACATACTAATAACATGCAATTGTATTTACATATTATACATTGTTATAACAAAATAGCAGTTTACAGTGTGAACAGAAGGCTTATTTGCATATTGATATTAAAAATTTGATTTTAATAAATATTTGCTTAGTATTATTGATTTCTAATTCTTTGGTTTTATCTTAATAAATATGAGCAAAAATCTCGGGGATAGATCTTAAAAGAAATCCATTAACAAGAAGAAATAACTAATTTTATTCTTTATTTCCTATTTTAACTAAATAGTTAAATTCGGAAAATAAGCAATGAAAAATGGGACAGATGAAAGAATAAGTTTCAGTTCTATTTTTCGATTATACCCCCGCTCTGTTTTAGATTTCTTTATCTACATTCTTTAGTTTCATTAGCCTTTCTAATTTAATGTAATATTTTATTACATTAAAACTTAAATACTTACACCTGGAGTGTACATATATTTGATAGTATATATAATGTCTATTGGGACTATAGATAAATGATGTGTGAGTGCATATCATTTATCTATGTATATATTTTTCTTATCTTTATTTACTAACTTTTATCAATATACCTCTTACCTACATATAATAATTTTAAAATAGAATTATTAAATAAATTGTTAAAATTTCTTGTTTTATTTATCCATTGTTCAACATCTATAGTGATTCATTTTCCAATTTATACAGATAAGATAAAAATGTTTTGTTTTTTATGATAACTATAATTTATCTCCCTATAAAAATAGAATTTAAAAACTGGTTATGTGGCAGTTATGGTGATAGTTTTTTTAATTTAATAGAGCCTGGGACGCACAAGTCCCCGGGAAAATTCATGGGTCCCAACTAAAGTTTCTTAATAGATTTTAGGGGTTTTATTTGTGATCTGGGGAAACAACTAAAGCTGTCTAACTCCTACCTTGTAACCTATCCTGTGTAATTTGCTTCTAAGAAACTATTTTGAAATGGTGGGGGAAGAAGAAAGAAAAACACTGGGAAGCATGGATATGATTTTACTGCGTCCTTTTAGATTTTTCTGTGTCAGGGATGCAGGACGCGTACCTATTAGCATCTTTGCGACTGTGTCTATGACTAAGCATCTGTGATGTGGTATGTTGAGTTTACTGAGTCCCTCACGAAGGCTGACCATGCCTGGTGGTCCGATGTGAGCGAATGGGTGATCTCCAGCTAGTTGCATTTTTCCGTTTCTGTGACGGCATTCACCCAGTGGAGAATTCATGGAAGGGAATATGAAAATCATAAGCAGTCACCAAACACCACAGTCACGGTTCCAGCAACCCTATCTGTAGATAAATGAAGGGTCTATATTTCATTCAAGATCAGCCTTCACCTTCATTACCCACATTTTTTGTTGACCTTCCAGTGATTCTGATAGCTTTTTGATTTAGTGCATCCTGGGACGCACATATTTGCTTTGAATGAGTCCCCAGGAAAATTTATGGGTCCTAACTAAAGCCGTCTAACTTCTACCTTGTAACCGATCTTGTGTAATTTATTTCTAAGAAACTATTGAAATGTATTTACAGTTAGCTTGAAATGATGAAGGAAGAAAAAAGAAAAACACTGGGACACATGGTTATGATTTTTCTGCGTCCTTTTTATTTTATTTTTGTGTGTCAGGGATGCAGGATGCGTACCTATCAGTATCTATGACCTTCATTACACTTTTTACCTGTCCTGAGGGTCGTCTAGGACGATTGCTTCGCG
>CM042165.1:58430347-58469515 GCA_023376005.1 Doryteuthis pealeii
TAAAAATAATAATAGATAGAACAATGTACACATGGATAAACTCTTGACCGAAACAAGTGTAAGTTAAATTAATTAAAATATCCTATTTTATCCATTCAATACTTTCTTTCCTTTATTTCTCTTTTCAACATATAACAATATTACATGACGATGATGATTTGCTTTATTTTTCAAGTGATAACAACAAAAGCAGCCAAGTACTAGGCTCGGTTGAAAAGTTCATAGGCTGACCAAGATACTCTCATGGAATGTGTTCAAACGAGATTAATTTTCCAACATAGTTCCACTAGCAATCCACACACTTCTTCAATCGGTGTTGCAGTGCTTGGATCCCATTGGTAAAAAAAAAAGTTAACAGGTATGACATCATCATATGAACTTTTTAGCCTACCCTTGTAGAGACCAGTATATTGCACTGTCTTTATGCCAGCTCTTGTCCTTCGAGGTGAAGAACTTCTTCACTGAAGCTTCCACCTCCTCTTGGTTGTTGAAGAGTTGTGAGCACTGGAAGTGAACCACGGATCGGAACAAATAATAATCCAAGGAAGCTAGGTCTGGAATATATGTTCAGTGATGCTGATAGCTTTTTAATTCAGTGTGTCCTGGGACTCACGGATTTGATTTGAATAAGTCCCAGGGAAATTTGATAGGTCCCAACTAAAGTTTCTTAATAAATTGTTGATTTTTTTTATCTATGATCAACTAAAGCCATCCAACCTCTACCTTGTACCCATACAGTGTAATTCGTTTCCAAGAAAATATTGAAATGTATTTACTGTTAACTGGAAATGGTGGGGGGGGGAGAAAAAAAATACCGGGATACAATTTTTCTGCATCCTTTTAGATTTTTCTGCATTGTATAGCGGGTCTCGTCCACGTGCCTCCAAATTCACGACTCTAAAAAGGTGTTCTGCAGGTGTTCCACGTCACCACGTGACTTCCGGTCCCGGTCAACACCCAAGACTTCCGGTTGACACTCAATTCTCCATTCGGGGGTCACGCCCCGGTCAAATCATCGTTCATCCTGTTTTGTGCTCATCACTGTTTTTTAAACCTTTTACTATCTCTTATTTCTTCTTCCTCCTTTTCTAATATAGTAGTTCTCGTTCAGGATAATATCCCCATCTTGTTACAATAAATCAAATCTTTATTATTTTTGCTCAAAAACCAAGTTTGATTTTTTTTAATAGCATATATTCTAATATTACAAAACTTTTTCACCAGTATTATCAAATATACTAGCAGGACCTGCAGATATACCACAGTATGATGATTTAATTATTACAGTTCATATGTTTACTTAAGAGCTGTTGCAAAATAGGACTGGTTTACCTCAGTCAGTAGAGCGTCCGACCAGGAAACACAAGGTTCCGGGTTCGATACTGGCCCTCACCAACTCGCTCACTAGGGATATGTGCAGTAAAGTGAGGAACTGATGGTAGGTGTGGCGCTCCACCTCAGATGCCAAAACAATTTCCTTGGTCTAGTGCTAGTGAAAAGGGGATAGACTCCCTGACTGTCTGGCTGATACCAACTGATAATAATCTTGATTTAACTCTCTTTCGCTTTTTTTTTCTTTCTTTCCTTCTTTTCATTATGTTTGATTGAAACAAATTAGCGCTATCGCTTTCGCATGCTCATCCCCTCTCACTATCCTTACCCAACTCTTTCTTTCTTTCTTATATTTTTTCTGTATCGAATGTTCTTTTCCTCCCATTTCTTTATAATAAAACACGGAATGGTCCATTATTTAGCTGAGGTGACAACTAATAAAAACTAAGAATTCAGTGGATAAGCGATACCAGATAATCAGGATTTACATTTTTGCATTTCATCTTGTACAATTTGGCCGGTAGCCTTTTTAACCAGAGGGTGTTGCAAGATGATAATGGTTGGAAGATTAAGGAACAAGCATATTAATATATAGATGTTGTTGATTGCTGAACACTGCTGGAGAAGCAAGGACAAAGATGAAAAGGAGAGAAAGAGAAAAAAGAGTGGAAGAGTTAAATCAAGATTATTATACTTTTTACATATTGAACTATTGTAATAGCTCTTAAGCCAACATGTCAAACGTTGTAATAATTAAATTATCATACTGTGGTATATCCACAGGTCTTGCTAGTTTAAATTATTACAATAATTTTTTTTAAATTCAGATAAAGAAGTATATGGTGGGCGCCCTAATAAACAGCTTCCCTGAGTCACAAATAAAGCCAAAAGTGACATATGTGATTGATAAGGGCCCCCAGTTGCCAGAAGGTGTCCCAAAGTTGAGTTTTTTTTGGGGGGAGGGGTTTGTCCCCCCCCCTGTATGTTTGATTTATTACACTGGCCTGTAATATTTTTAAGGTTGAATATATAATAGCTGATTTTTAGGCAGTTTTTATTATGCTAAATCCAAAATCTTATTCCTTTTTTTCTTCTAATCAGTTCAAATTTTTAAGATACAAGGTTTACTTGAAATGTATAGAGCAGTATTAAAGCTGTGTCACAGCCCTAATAAGTTGTGCATAATAACACTTATAATACTTCATCACCATTATTCCCAGGTCCACTCTGACCCGGACCACCCTGTCGTTAGAATGCACCGACTGCACCTCTGCAGATAGGTAAGACTCCCCCAATGGGGCCACCTGTGGCAACCCGTCATGCTTAAGGATAGAACCCAGATGGATGAGCAGTTCATGACTTGCAATACTCCACTTTGGCCCTATCTTGGGCTAGACGGTCGGTCGGAGAGGCCCCCTCCGATAAATTGGCTGGTCACGTCAAACCCTAGCACCTTTGTGATTTTCCCAACCCTATTGCCCTTATGGCAAGCCCCAACCACTTTTTATCATATGGGTGCTAGAAGGTGGTGGCTGAGGGTCTACATGTCCTGGGAATGACGTTAAACTCTATCTGATGGTGAGGTTCCAGTTTTGGAGGTTTGGGGAATGTGGAGCACCCCTTCATCACCATTGCTCCCTGGTCCACTCTGCCCGGAGTGGTAGTACCTGTTAGGGTCCCATCTATGGGTTAAATAGAAAAATGTATTTATAAAAAAATTGTATTATCCATTAAGAATTGATTTATTTCAAAACTTTATCGGCATTAAATGACCCACTGAGGTTGATATGCCGTAAAACAGATAAAACCAAACCAAACATCACCATTATTCCCAGGTCCACTCTGACCTGGAGTGGTAGTATCTGTTAGTGTCTCATCTATGGGTTAAATAGAAATTTGTTTGACCCACAAAGGTTGATATGCTGTAAAACAAAACAAAAATCTCCAAACCTGCCCTGCATATGGGTAAGTCTTCTTCCCATAAAAGAGGGGTATCTTAGATCTGATGCCAAACTGCATCTGAAAGTGAGGCTCCAGTACTGAAGATCTAGAGTATGGAGTACCTTCCCATTACCATTACTCCCAGGTCCACTGTGACCCGGAGTGGTAGTACCTGTTAGCCTCCTATCTATAGGTCAAATAGATCTGTTTAAAAATCATTTGTATTCAATGTGACAGTGTACAAAACTACTCAAAAATGTAAATATGAATGTACAATGAACACGGTTTCCTAATCTCTAGGCATAAAATAACCCCAGACAGGCTGACATACCGTTAAAATCAACAATTAAAGTGAATTGAACACTTGTATTAAATTCATTTATATATAGAAATATGTTATTAGTCTTTTTAATAATATTATATTTTGGGACAAGGCCAGATAAATACGGCGGCCATTGAGAATCAAACTCACTATTCAGTAATTGGTATGCAAGATCGGTTTACTAAATATTATACCATGACGATGTGTCCAGCTGATTCTGTCCCATTAATAGCTGATACATTTAGAGCATGAAATTCATATGCAAATGTACCAACAATTATGGGACAGAGATAAGATTAAAAATGAATTGTAAAGCCTTTGTCCCATAATAGTTGGTACACTTAGTATTTGAAATTTACAATGCAAATGTCCAATCTATGAGACATAGATCTGTTTGTAAATTATTTGTATTCAATAAGACTGGGTGCAACAAAAAAATTAAACAACAACGCAAAAAAATGTAAATATGAACGTGATTCCAAAATCAATCAGTCAATCAATAATTATATACAAATGTATAAGCTATTATGGGACAGAAGTTAAATTAAAAAATGAATTGTATCACTTTTGTCTCATAATAGTTGGTATATTCTGTGTACTAAATGTATATATATACTATTATGGGACAGCTAAAAAAAATTAAAAAGATTGGGCTATACTCGCAAATCGGTCGGAAAATTAAAACATATTACAGGGTGACCCAGAAAAAACAGAACCCAAATTATTTATTTTCCCATTAAACTAACCCTAAACCCTAACCCCCTAGTTAAAATTAAGTTTTATTACAAAATTTGTGGGTTCTGTTTTTTCTGGGTCACCCTAATTTTCCGACCGATTTGCAAGTTTAGCCAAAAATTGTACCATATGTCCCATAGTAGTTGTTACATAATAGTGTATTATATATGTAATATGCATATGAAATAATTATGGGCTTGAGATATTAATATAAATAAAATTCTATATTTTATAAATTTACTAAAAACATAAATAAAAAACATTTTGTAATAATAAACAGCACCTTAATATCTAGTATCAAAGCCATTTTATATTCTTACAATTATGTTTCAAAACAAATGTCCTTTTTTTAATCTAATTGCTATTGGCTGATTTTTTTCTACTGAATAAAATTTATTTTTCTTTTCTAATTCTGTCTATACAATATTTTAACAAAAAAAAAATGCATAGGAAAGCACTTATTCTATTTATTAGGCTCCTCCCGCTGTTTCTATTTTGTAGACGCTGATCTTCCTTCTTCTACGCATATCTGTCTTGAAAGGGTTGAAATTCGTCCATAAATCTTTCATATTCTATTAACTAAAAATATATCATGTTCTTTAAAAAAATTGACTTTCTACACCCTCCTCTTTATTGACTCGATACCCATCTAAATTTAGTTGATCGTAAATAACACGCTTTCACAGCAATTGCTAGTTTAATAATGCAATGAATGATGAATTATATCTAATGGACTATAAATATCTACTAAGCACTAGAAGGGTACGATGACATTGTAGAATTCTACGTCAGCTCAACTCAAGATGTTATAGACAACCTTAGACCAGGCCTAACGAGTGAAATGTATTACTCTCTTTCTCTCCCTCTCTCGTCTGTCTGATTCACTATATCAATATTTAAGCACTAAGAAGCAGTGCAGCTAAAGGCCAACAGGAAAAAAATATTTATCATAAAACTTTTTTTTAATAAAGAAGACTATAGCAAGAGAGAGGAATACTATATAGATTTATTTATTTATTTGTATATGCAACTGCATTTGTACCAAATGCTACATGTTAGTTACATTTGCTATTTGTACTGAAAATGCGATGCAGCGTCTGGAAAAAGCGCATATATTATGAAGAGTAAGAATCGGACATTTCTTAGTCAGTTTCATAATGTAAAACCCTTCAGATTTTTTAAATATTTTTGGCTCTTTTTTTCTTTTTCTTTTCTTTTTTTTTTTTTTTTTTTTTTTTAAAGATTGCAGAAGTATATGAAAATCTGTTTGATATCAAGAAAAAAGTTTTTTTTAATTTTTTTGAATAACTAAAAATTTTTTTTAAATATTCTAAGAAATTTCTTAAATATCTAAATATTTCAAATACATTTTGAATGCATTTATATTCAAAATTAAGGTTCTTGATTTTGAATTTAAGTACATTTAAAATGTATTCTTTTGGTAACCTTTTGAATGCGTTTAATTTTTTTGAATGAATAAAGTTTGGAAAATTAATTATTTGTCATTCTCTCCCATCCCCTTTTTTTTCTTTTTTTTTTTTTTTCAAATTCTTGTAAAAAAAAAAAATTTTAATTCAGTCTCCGTATTCGCGGATCAATACCTTTCGTGAGTTTCTGTATTCGCGGATTGGTGGTTTTCGCGGATGTCTATTTTTTCTTTCACTTGATTTTTGTTTTTCAAATTCTTGTAATTTTATTTATTTATTTGTTATTTAAAAAATTGTCTCTGTATTCGCGGTTCGGTGATGTTTTTTTAAATTTTTATTTATTGATTTTTTTCCCCCTACGGACCGGGTTTCCGTATTCGCTGATTGGTGGTTCCGATCCCTCTATATTCGCTTATTCCTGATTTCGCGGGGCGGTTGCAAAATGTATCATTCATCATAAATTCGACTGACACGCGAGTAATGTTACACAATGTGAAATTTGTCTCATAGTAAACTTTATTTGAGTAAGGCGGTCTAGGATCTTTGTTTGGTTGGAGTGTGTGTTTGTTTGTTTAGGTGTTTGTGTGTAATATATATATAATATATATATATATATATATATATATATATATATATATATATATATATATATATATATATATATATATACATTCCATTCTCCATTTAGTTCTGTTTTAACCAAGACTGCTATTTTTCTGTTCATATCAATGCACCCCATCATGGGTCCCCCCGAACACAAAGTATTCAACAATGAACAAAAATCTAAAAGGATCAAGAAAATAATGACTTTGAACGAGAAAGTTCAACTTCTGGACAAATGTCGAGAAGGCCTTTCTTATGCGGCAGTAGGTCGTATGTTTGGCATCAACGAAAGTACCGTACGATACATACAGAAACAAGAAACGGAGATACGGGAAGCTGTGAATACTGGTGGAACTTATATCGCCAAATGCACGGCTTACGTCCGCGACAAGGTGATGCTACAAATGGAAAACGCTTTGTTCATTTGGATCAAGGAACGGCACCAAAAGAAATTGTCTTTGAATTTTGGTGCAATTTCTGCCGAGGCCCTAGAACTATACGACAAATACAAGCAGGAAACTCCAAGCACAAGCAACAACACAGAAACCAATTTCGGTGCCAGCAAAGGCTGGTTCCATAATTTCAAAAGACGTTATTCTATCCGTAATCTAAAACATATGGATAAGACTAAGACTATTTTCAATGATCATAAGGTTGATATGGTCAACCCTTCTATGGTGAGTACTCTGGTGCATATGTTTAATTAAAAAATGATTTTATCGGCATGTCACCTCGTTTAGGGTTATTTTATGCCTAGAGGTTAGAGAATGTTGTACTTTTACATTCGTTTTATGTTTATTCATTAGAGCTGTATATCTAACCTTATCTTCGATCTGTTTACTTCGACTGTCAGCGATCGGAAACATCGACCATTAGTAGTAGGATTGAGGTACTTACTACTCACATAAATTCCTAACACAACCTGGCGCTTGGGTGCAAGCGCTGGGGCTTCCGGGGAGGCTTGACTCTCGTGAAGTGACTCAATACTACCTGAGACAGCACCCTGCAATAGCCCTGTAGTCCAGTCGTCTCGGACTTTCCCTTGCCACTGGACTAACTGTGGGACTGTCAAGATAGTGGACTGGGGTCAGTGCAACCCCTTTCCACTTAAAATATCTCGCGCCCAAGTTTCACTTCATGTAGTTGTTTCTTAAGGTTTTTTTTTTTATTTGCACATAGTCCTATCGAATACGAATAATTTTTAAGTAGACCTAGAGATGGGACCCTAACAGGTACTACCACTCCGGGCTCAGGATGAACCTGAGCGTAATGGCAATGAAAGAGTACGCCATATTCCCCATTGCTCCAGAACTGGAGCCTCATCATCAGATACACTTTTGTATCATACTCAGGACGCCGCTTTGTAGGATTACAGCGTATTCTAAGCCCCGCTAACAAAGCTATAAAAAGTGTTTGGTACTAATGCAGAATAGCGCGCAAGAGATAATATCATTAGATTACGTATAAAAAGCATCGGATTTCAGTACTTTTCACGGAAATACCCGAAACCTTTGAAATGGTAGGGTTAGTTTTATGCTAGTTCGGGAGTTTCCGTAATCTAATAGTATTTATACGTAAAATGCGATTCTAGTGATACTTGCGCGTTATTCTGCATTTGTACCAATTGTTTTAATAACATTCAAACGTTTTTAGATGGTTGTGTGCGTAGGAAGATGTATAAGTTTATTTTGGGTGAAAGTATTTGCTGACACGTAGCGTCCGCGAATACAGAGGCCCAACTGTTTATTCCGTTGATAAGAAACAAAAAGATATGTCCAGTCTGAGGTCAATGATTTGTATTATCCTATTTACATTAATTGTAGATAATTAATATATTCTCTAAACTATTTTTTAAAACTATTTATACTTTATAGTATAAATAGTTTTAAAAAATAACATCTTTCTCTGTTTAAAGAAAATAGTATAAAGTTTATACTATTTTCTTTAAACAGAGAAAGATGCTAGATTTATTTTTATTCATTTATTTATTTTTCAATTAAAATTTAGTCTTTTTTTTTTTTTTTTTTCAAATTTGGGCACTTTCTTCTCCGCCCATAGGGACCTGTTTAGCTCGGTCGGTAGAGCACCCGCCTAGGAATCATAAGGTTCCGGGTTCGATACCGGTCCCCGCCTACTCAGCGCATGAGTAGCACAGATTGGGTAAAGTGGGGAGCTAATGGTAAGATAACTTTAAGCTAACTTTAGCAAAAAAACAAACAATATCCCTGGACTAGCGCTAGCGAAAAGGAGATAGACTCCCTCGCTGCCCGGCTGATACAGACAAAAGGCCACTTCGTCAACTTTACTTCTTCTCCGGCCATAATTCAATATTTGCGTAGTTATAGTGAGGAAGTTTTTTTTTTATGTCCAATGTCTTTTTTTTTTTTTTTTTTTTTAGATTGCTATTTGTGTAGGGGTAAATAACCTGTGTTTAAAAATAAAATGAAGACAAAACTGTTGGCTACTATTTGTGTAACTCTAACAATACCTTTATTGGCCCATTATTTGTATGTTTGTGTTAGCTTATTTCGCAAGGCAAAATGGTGGGTCGTTTATTTCGTTGCGTTGAAAGAGATTTGTGTAGAAAAATAAAATAGAAATGTAGGTCAGTACAGATTTGAATTAGAACCAGCATCAGACAGATCGTACTTGCTGTTGCTGCTACTTCTTCTTCTACACCCTTTCTTGTCCCGGTCTCTATGAAAGTGAAGGACCCCCCACCCGCGTTTTTTCCTCTTTCTATTTTAACCAAGCACACTAATGTAAATAGTGCATAATGATTGTAATTATACAAAAATTCTTTACTTCTTTAAAACCATTTTTTTTAAAATTTCCACTGAAGAAAATAGCAAAATATAGAATATACAAGTTAGAATTATCCTGATGATACGTTAAGAGAAACCTAGGGAGATAGTCTCTGATTTTTTAGGTTTACTATTAATTATATATTATAACAATTTGAACCAATAAAAAAAAAACAATGAAATTGTAGGTATTTATTTACCCTTCCTTTCAAGTACTAAGTTTGCTTAATAATGCTCTATCGGCAGGGCTTACGCCGACCGTATCCCTTGCAAAAGGGTAAGATCCCCCTTACAAAAAAAGACATGGTGGTATGTATCCTGATGGTGAGGCCCGAGCTCTAGGGAGCTTGTAGTCACCCGTTCATTGCCATGAGACCCAGGTCCACTCTAACTCGGAGTTGTAGTACCTATTAGGCTCCCATCTATAGGTCAAGCTGATCTGCTTGAAAATTATTCGTAGTAGATATGGATACTTGAAACTATATGTGTGTATATTATTTGTATTAGTAGTTGGAGCTATAATTGTTTACTAAGGATCATTATTATTATTATTATTATTATTATTTATTTGAAACCATTATTTACTAAGTTTAGCTAAAATGTGACACTCGGTCAGAATCGAACTCGCTATTAGTGGTCGGCTAATCTAACTTGCTAACCATTACAACACCTTATAACTACAAACAAATTATTATGGTAAAAAAGTGCATTTAAAAATATACTATAGAACGTTTAAAATATAGTTATGATTGATTGCAATGAATCCAATTTCGGCATTAAATAACCCATAAGGAGTTGATATATCGTTAAATAAATAAACCAAACCAAATACTACGTATAGTGATTAAAAATATATATTTAAAAATATTCAGCTAAAACCTATTTTCTAAATGTAATTTTTAAAATACTACATTTCAGCATATGTAAAATACTATTTTATAAAAAAAAGGAACTTTTTAAAAAAAATTGTCTTAGAAACTGGATAAGAATAACCATTTTTTTATTTTTTTTTATTTGTCCTATGAATACTGTTCTGTTTCCTTCCTATCAATTAAAGCCCGCCTCTTCTCCTATAGCTTCGTTTATTTTTTTTTTCTCTTTCCTCTTTTTTGTACTATATCAACCCAGACATTGCATTCCTTTCTAACTTTCTAACTCCCCTTCCTCCCTTTTCTTTTTCCTCCTATTATTGATCCCCCTCCTTCTTTTGCTCTACTAACTTTGCCCTCCCACTCCCATCTATTTTCTCTAAGCTTAGCTCTGTATAATAGCAGCAGGCCTCAATTCTTGCGCGAACCAGGAAATCATATCTCAGGGGAGACGAATAAAAACCTCTCTCACATATTCTATGACATTCATATGCTGCTACTACTGCTTCTTCTAGCCTAACCAGCAACCTTAGCCTTCTGCCACTACTGCTTGGTATTTTTCTTTCTCATTGTGTGTCTGTGTGTAGTCAGTCAGTAGTTGGGCCGACATAACTCCCTTCCCTCCCTTTCTACACTCAAAACACAGCGGCGGACTGATCCGATTTTTTTCCGCCGTGAGTGAAGCGGTCAGCGGCATATAAGGATATAGTGATAGTTATATGGTGGACTAAGAGAGGTAGAAGGAGAGACAACTATTGACTATTAAACGCGCCTCCTCTCTAATTTCGCCCTAGCAACGTAGTTCTGGGTTAAATCAAGCAAGTTTTTCTATTTCTCTAACGAAAAACTAGCCGTGTGTCTGTGTCCTGGGCTGTGTTATTTACCTGAGATCTATAGTGACGGGGCACTATGTCTCCTCGTAGTATGCACTACGCCTCTATCCGGGTGTGACGTCACGCCACTACAACGTAGTGCCGTGCGGAAGAAGGTTACTAATGGCTTCCAATCCACAGGCACCGTCAACATCAGCATCTCCTCCACCGGGTTCTTCTCCCACGGCTAACTCTTTGCTGGCCGGTACTAACATTCCTCTACCAACAGCAGGAGTGGTCAACGAAGATGTCCCCATACTGGTTATGCCGCCACCCCCGAAGGAACCCCAACAATATGACAGCAAAAAGACTAAAGAGGCTACAAAATACAGTGCTAAGATTTTCCGTGACTTTTGCCATAGTCGTGGCATCAACACCGCCATTGAAGATATGGCCAAAAGCGAGCTGGATGAATTGTTAACTGATTTCTACATCAATGTCCGTACCCAGGGCGGGCAGTTCTATAGCTTCTCATCGTTGGTTGCCCTTCGACACGGCCTTAATCGATACCTAAAAAATGTGAACATCGTCAACGACCCGGCTTTTCGTAAGTCCAACTTGTCGTTCAAAGTTGCCCTGAAACGTCTCAAAGAAGCCGGCAAGGGTTCGATCGAGCACAAGGAACCGATTAGCCAGGCCGACATGGCCACTCTATACTCTCACTCGCAGGTGTTCAACCCAAACACACCCGAGGGTCTACTTAACAAAGTCTGGTTCGAGATCACGTTCTATTTTTTCCGTAGGGGCCAGGAAAATCAGCGATACCTAACCCCAAACCACTTCGGTTTTGCTACCGACGAGTATGGACGGAAGTATGTATATAAACGGAAATCACTTTCTCTCTACACGAACGGATGTAATATGGATCCCACAACTTCCTCCTCCGACTCGGGCCGTGGGGTCAGGATGTACGCCACCGGTAATGCCGTCTGCCCCGTGGCCACTTTTGAGCGATACCTGCGAAAAAGAAACCCACACGAATCTGCCCTTTTTCAGCACCCGAGAACCACATCGTTTCAAGATTCCATCTGGTATAATGCTTCTCCCTTAGGCAAAGAGGCCCTGTCGACCATGATGAAAAGGATAGCCCTCACTGCTAAGTTGTCTCGGGTTTACACTAACCACTGCATACGAGCAACGGCCAAATTTGTTCTTTTCCAAGTGTTCGATGCTTTTCAACAGTTCGATCCTCAGCAAGGCAGCTCGAGTGGTTCTATAGGGGCCCAGTCGCATGCACAGTCCCTAGCCATGTCTGGAATAAATACCATACCTGGTTTAAATACCTTAACATCTCATGATCTGACAGGTGCACACGATGCAGGAGCTGCCCAGGCTAATATTGCAGGTACCCTCAATTATGGAGCTCATCCTTCTGGGTTGAGAGTGGCCATGGTTCAAGCAGATGCAGACAATGGTTTCATTAGTGCCGCACATTTGCCAAATCTCAGTGAAATTGCCCTTAATCGACAGGTAAGAATTAGATAGATTTTTCTCCCCAAGGTATGTTTTTTTTTTTTTTTTTTTTTTTTTTTTTTTTTTAAGATAATAAACTGCCTCTATATTGTTCATAATTGATAGACAGGTGACTTTATCTCACCCCACATTGTTTATCATTTTAGTTGCATCAATTTTATTTATTTTGAACTTTTAAATTTTGCACCTTGGAAACTTTTTTTTAGGACATTTTTTTTTTTTTTTTTTTTATTCCTTCCCGATTCAAACTTTTGTTGAAAATATTAATTTAATATCGTTACTTTAAAAAAAAAAAACAATTTTAACTTTCGGTTTGTTGTTGATGTACAAGTTTATCTATTTACATGAAAAAAATATTTGCTTGAAATAAAACTTCTAAAAAATATTAAATGTTAATTTCAAAGTTTAAAAAAAAAAAAAAAACTTCCATGACTTTATTATTATTTTAGTAGTCTATATCGGAAAAAAAATATAAAATTGCAATCTCAAAGTTTAAAAACCTTCCCTGGCTTTATTTGTTTATTAATAATAAACAGTCAGGGAAGGTTTTTTAAACTTTGAAATTGCCATTTTATATAAATATAATTATAGTCTATAATCACTATACAAGAAAAAATTGTTTTAACTACCCATTTTTTAAATTATTTACTTCATCATCTTTTCTATATATATTATTTTTTAAACAATCACACGTGCTGATTTTTTTTTTATGAAAAATAAATAAATGGATTATTTATTTATTTTTAATTTTAAAAAGAAAAAAACAACTTTTGTATGAACTGGACAATATTATTATCTAGATTAGTTATCTTTTTCTTTACTAATTTTCTTTTTTTTTTCTTTTTTTTTTTTAAGCATTATCTTTATCAGTAATTGTTGTCTAGTTTAAACGCAAAAAAAAAAAATGAATTATGAATTTTTTAACGACTTTTTAAAAAAAATATTTATTTCATTTATTTTATTATTTATTGTTTATAATTTTACTGTACTTTTAAATAAAACTTTACCAAAACAAATCGCCTATTTAAAAAAAAAATGTTGATATTCCAGTAGGCGTGTCTATATTTTGCATATCACACGCAATGACTGTCTAATAATAACAATTAACCAAGAAGTGAAGTGTGTATAAAAAAAAATCACTTTATAAACTTAACACTAGTAGTTTTATTCGGTATTTTTTCTTTTTCAATTTATTTTTTAGATTATGTATCTTCCTTGCACCTTAGGGCAGAATTATTTGTATCGATTTATTAATAATTTATTGATTTGATTACTATATTTAAGTTAGTGTGGAATAAGTTCTATGACTTCTCTCTTTCTTTACTACGACTTGAGACAGACTGTAGTACTTGCACTGCTACTATTACAACAATTACTACTACTACTACTATTATTGAATAATACTAATCAAATGCAAATAATCCCTTGCAACTCACTGGTGCAGCATCAACAGTCTAGCACTTGTCTTTGCAACGATTGATGCAGCAGTTGCCCGTCTTACTGTCTGCTGCAACCTTTATACTTACTATATAGAATTTTGCTGTACTTATATTTTCAGTAGTATACTCGTTTTTTGTTGTTTTTTTTTAAATTGTTTTTTGTGATCTGATTTCTTTTTTAATAAACAGCTGTTTGCATGTTTACAAAAGAATTCTTTATAGTTTTTTATAAAACTATTTTGCACAAAGGTTGTTTCTTTTTTTTTTTTTTTTTTTTTTTTTTTTTTTTTTTTCTTAACTTAATTTTCATTTTTATTTTATTTTATTTTACTTTTTTTACTTAACTTAATTTTCATATTTATTTATTTTTTTTTTCTTAACTCAATTTGCATTTTTATTTATTTTACTTTATTTATTTATTTTTTTTTAAATTTTCTTTTGCAGAAGATAAACGCTTGGTTTATAAATCATAAATTGAATACTGATTAGTTTAGCTTAACAGCAAAAATGACGTTGATAGACTAATAGTTATTTGCTGAGTATCAGCTCCTATATATATATATATATATATATATATATATATATATATATATATATATAATCTTAATTTTTATTCATCCAACTATAAAGGGAAAGGGTTGGATTGATTAAATTCACAAATTATTTATATTAATAATTCCTGGCTTATTGAACTTTTTTACAGTTGAACATTGAACAACAAACTCTTAAAAATCACTGCGTCTTGCTGATTTCAAATTTCTGTCACACGGAAATAAATTTAGTATAAACAAATTTTATTAATTAGACTACTAGTCTAATTAATAAAAGCTAAGTAATTTTTTTTTTTTTTTTCTTTTTTTCTTTTTTTTTTTTCTTTTTTGTCACTAAAAAAAGAAAAAAATTATTTTGAAAATAACATGAAAAAACTAATATTTAAAGAAAAGAAAAAACCTTTTTTTTAAAACATTCATTCAATCCGTTTTACATCACTAAATTAATGAATCGTGTGCAGACAAAATTCAATTAAAGTTGATTTTTTTTTTTTTTTTTTTTTTTTTTTTAATTGATAAGCATTTGCAGGAAAATGCATTTTTTGTTTCAACATGAAATGTGTAATGAAGTTCTTTAAAATATACTCAAACTTTTATTCGGGTATCTTTTTATTTTATTTTTATTTATTTTTTTCGTTTGTTTGTGTTTAATAATTGTCTGCATTGACTTATCCAGTTATTTTTAACTGTGGTCAAATGACATCAATAAGTAAACGTTTACATTTCTGTTTTTGTTTACTCCATTTCAAAATATTTATTGATTGACTTGTGCAAATATTTCATGAGATTTCAAATAGGAAATGTGCATTCTCTCTCTCTCTCTCTCTCTCTCTCACACTGATAGGTACGCGTCCTGCGTCACTGACGCAGAAAAATCGTATCCATGCGTCCCAGTATTTATTTATTTATTTATTTTTACCCCACCATTTTCTGCTTACTGTAAATACATTTCAATATTTTCTTGAAATGAATTACATACTATGGGGTACCAGGTAGGGGTTAGACGGCTTTAGTTGTTCATAGATAAAAACCCTATAATTTATTAAGAAACTTTAGTTGGGACCCATCAAATTTCCTGGGGACTCATTCAAATCAATACATCAAATACATGTGTCCCAGGACGCATGTATTTGATTTTGTATTTCTCTATTCCTCAATGATACCTTCATCGGAAAAATAAGATCTAAGACAAAGGTTTGGCTTCAGATTACCCTTGCCTCGCTTTAACTTGGACTATGAGCACACCAATGTGTATCGGCCAGCAAAAACCTTATATTGATCAGTTTTGCACGGATACTTGATGTTGTGCAGAAGACCTTGCAGGAGTGATGGTCGATAGGGATGGGTGGCGAGGAAGAGTCATGGAGACCTATGTTGGTACGACCTGAGGATGATGATCAGGCTATTTAATGTTCTGGGTGGTTTTGAAACTTTTATTTAGAAACTGTTTTCATGGTCACATAATCTTTGACAAGACTGTATTTCATACATGCGTTTATACTCTTGGGAAAGGTATGAATCTAATTATTCTCTTTCCAGCTATTGGTAAATAATAGGGTAAACTGGGCTCTTTAACCCTGGTATGGCAACCAGTCTAGGAGAATTCAAACCTGTTAAACCCCCACTTAAAAAATTGACATTGTCATATACTGCTCATGGTGGAGGGCTTAGGTAAATACATACATGGTAAAATATTTTAAGCTTAGAACATTTTTTTCTTCAATTTATATATATATACACACACACACTCATGATATGTACACGTCCTGCATCACTGACGTATAAAAATTTAAAAGGACTCAGTAAAGTTTATCCATGCATCCCAGTGTTTTTTTTTTTTTTTTTCTTCCCCCACCATTTCCTGTTAACAATAAATACATTTCAATATTTTCTTGGAAATGAATTACACGCTATGGAGTACAAGGTAGGGGTTAGATGGCTTTAGTTATTCATAGATAAAAACTCTACAATTTGTTAAAAAAAACTTTAGTTGGACCCATCAAATTTTCCAGGGACTCGTTCAAATCAAATACATGTGTCCCAGGACGCACTAAATTAAAAAGCTATCAGCATCACTATATATATATATATATATATATAATGTGTGTGTGTGTGCGCATGTTTGTTTGTACAACAATCAAGCACACACCCTTTTATAAAGGAAAATTGGAGACCAGCAAAGTTCAATAAAATCCATTCTCTCTATTTTTGTCCGAGAGGGGATTGAAAATTTTTACCCCTCATTTTCCATTAGAAAAACCTAAAAAAAAAATATATAATATATATATAATACTATATATAAAAGATTAAAAATGATTAAAAAGTAAAACAAATTAATAAAACATAATAAAAGGCAAATAAAAGAAAAAAAATACTGACAGAAATAATAAAAATAAACAACTTAAAAACAAAAATCTATAAAGAATAAAAGATAATAACGGATGTGCGTCGTGTAATGGTTAGAGTTGTAGGAAATGGTCTTGTTGACCAGAGTTCAAATCCTGGACAAGACTGTTTGTATCTCACATAGCGCTAATAACCTTGGGAAAGGTATGCCTCTAACTATTCTCCCTCCAGCTATGGGTAAATAGTAGGGCTGACTGGGCTCTTTAAACTTGGCTAGGTAACTAGTCTAGAATGAAAACTCTGAATTCAAACCTGTTAAACTCCACTTAAGAAATTGACCTTGTCACATCCTGGTGTGGAGGGGTTGATAAATGGTGTCCCAAAATAATGTATACACTCTTTGAATCGTTATAACTTATTCAATTTATGTATTTGACTTGTAAATAAGATTGATACAAGAGAAAGAATACACATTTAAAGAATTTGAGAGTAAAATATATAAAAAACATAGCAATTATCAACGGTTAGTCAAATCTGAAAAAAACGTATCATTAACTATTTTATATATATATATACACACACGCACACACACACACAGGGTGTCCCAAAATAATGTATACACTCTTTAAATATTAATAGTTAATGATACGTTTTCAAACATTTCAAAATTCTCTGTATTTTGACTGCTTTAACTTCAAATATCAAACATTTTACTCTGAAGGCCAATGTATCTTTGTATGCTAAAATTTTATAATTTTCTATTTTATTTTCTATTTAAAATAATAATGAATAGAATACATGTGTACATGAACAAACTCCTGGCTGAAATATGTGTTAGTAAATCTATTTTATCCATTCAACATTTTCTTTCCTTTATTTATTATTCCTTTCAACACACACACACATTTATATATATGAGAATTTTTGTTGATCTATATATAAGTAATTAGTATTTCCTAACTTGGTATCATTACAGGTGGTTCCAAATGTATACTGTGATATTAATCAGCATTGAATGAAATGTACAAGGTTTAATAGTCAGTTTATAATCTTAGAGCTAAACATAAAATAAATTTTGAACTGTTACTCATAATTCATTTAAAATAGATTATTAAGTGTTTATATGTAACTTTTCAAACTCATAACTGATATCCTCCTGTGGAAGCCAGTACATGGGCACGCCAGTGTGAGCAAAGACGTAAATTGACCAGCTCTGCACGGATACTGGATGCTGCGCAGAGGACCTCCTGAGAACAATGAGTGATAGGGACGGTTGGAGAGAGATTGTCATGGATATCCGTGCTAATAACACTACATGATGATAATGATGTAACTTCTCGCTTGTACTGAATTTCAATCCTGGCCAAGGATGATAGTAACAGAATAATTAACACAGCTTAACACCTGTACCCAGTCGTGGATTGGTGTTTGGTTCGAAGTTCTGTGAAGGCTCCCGATTACGCTAAGAAGGTTTCAGACCAGCAAGGAATACCTGAGGCAGGAGGGCATATCGACCAAAATGTTGTGTAGAAAACAAAGATGAGGACAATAGTCAGAATAATCCAGATCTTCACTTGTAATGTGAACATTGTGATTGTAATCAAAGATGTATCAAGATTTACGTTTCTAAATATCAGCCAGGTATTTTCCTGACCTCCCACCAGGCCAGGATTGACACAAGGTCTTTTCAACGAGAGAAGCCATGAACAAACCGAAGCTCATGTGATGGCTAGTACAAAAAAGTATTTATTTACCCCGCATCCCACTTATGCGGGTATGACACAAGGTCGTTTAATGTGGGGAGCCACACCCAAACCAAAGCTCATGTGATAGCTTGTGCAAAAAATACGTGATTCCTGCTGATAAAGAGAGTATTTATTTACCTCGCATCCCACTTATGCGGGTATGATACAAGCCTTTTTAATGTGCTCTTTAAGCTCATGTGATGGCTAGTGCAAAAAATACATGGTTCCCTTTGGCATTTCCCTGTTGGGACGCCTCAGGCACCGGGCCCTGCCACTTTAAATTGAGGGGAGACAACCCTCTGGGAACACAGCATTAATTTAACTCTAAATTAGAGATCTAGAGGTTGTAACCTAAAGACCAAAAACATCTAAAAATTTGTTTGTATTATGGCATATAAACTTTGTTGTATTAAGGATGGACTCTGGTGGTTGAGCAATCCATGACCTGCAACACTCCACTTAGACTCGTACTTAGGCTAGACGGGCAGTAGGAGAGGGCCCACTCCAATCAATCGGCTATTCATGTCAAGCCCTAGCACCTATATGATTATCCCAACCCTATGCCCTTATGGCAAGCCCCCAGCCCTTTTTATCATATGGGTTCTAGAAGGCAGTGGCTGAGGGTCTTCATGTCCTGAGTATGATGTTAAACTCAATCTGATGGTGAGGTTCTAGTTTGGAGGTTTAGGGAGCGGGGAGCACCCCTTCATCGCTATTGCTCCCTGGTCCACTCTGACCCAGAGTGTTAGTACCTGTTAAGGTCTATAGGTTAAATAGAAAAATCTGAGTATCCATTAAGAATGAATTTATTTCAAAACTTTATTGGCATTGGATGACCCACTGAGTTTGATATGCCTTAAAACGAGAAGAGAAGAGAACCAACCCCTCTGTGAACGAGCATGGTGTGACATAAGGTCAGTTTTTAAGCAGGGTTTAACTGGTTTGAATTCTTGACCAGTTGCCATACCATTTACCCAAATGTTGGATGCATACCTTTCTCAAGGGTATTGGTGCTATGTAAAATGCTACCAGCCTCGTCCAGGAGTTGAACTCGTATCACTGTGTCCATTTCTCATGATGATAACCATTACACCACTGACACTATTGCTGATTGTTATTTTCTGTTTATTATTCTGAAGACATATTTAAAAAATGAAAAGGTGCCAATAATTGTGACTAGCACATATATATATATATATACTAGCAAATATATGCACCCTCCGGGTGTAAGTGTTTTAAGTTTTAATGTAATAAAATATTGTATTAAATTAGAAAGGCTAATGAAACTAAATAAGAATACAGATTAAAAGATTTGAAACAGAGGGAGTATAATAAAAAATGGAACAACTGAAACTTACTCTTCCATCACTCTCGTCTTTCATTGTTATTTTTTCTAATTTAAGTATTTAGTTATAAGAGGAAGTAAAGAATAAAATGACAGTTATTTTTTCTTGTTAATGGATTTCATTTAAGATTCATTGAAGAGATTTTGCTTATATTCATTAAAATAAAACCAAACAGTTAGAAATCAATAATACTAAGCACATATTTATTAAATTCGATTTTTTAATATTAATATGCAATAATGTTGTGCCAGGAACATGAACAGTTCACAGTAGTAATATGCATGTATGTATGTGTATGTGAGGAGTGGCATCAGGTATAGTGTTGGCGGACTACACAAAGCATGGAGGCTTTGAAAGTTTCAGTGCTCCGGCAGCCTACAACAGATGCAGGCAGTTTATTCCATGTCTCCGCAATTCTGAGCGTGAAAAAATGTTTCCGAAAGTCACGTGAACAGTGCTGTTTTCTGACTTTGTAGGCATGCCCGCGTGTATTGGAGAGATGGAGATCAAAAAGGTGCTCAAGGTTACTGTTGTTAAGATGATTAATGACCTTATGAGCATTTACCAGGTCAGTTGCCAGATGCCGAAGTTTCAACAAATCCATTCCCAGGGCTGTGAGATGTTCAGAGTATGGCAGATTTAGATAAAAATAAAATCATGGTGAATGTGATGTCAATAACTAAGAGAATTGTGACTTGAGTAGGAGTATAGTTTCGGTTACAGACAGAAAAACACACAATCTCCATTATAATAAGATTATATATATATATATATATATATATATATATATATATATATATAAATCTCTATCTCTATATCACACACACACACCAACCCCTGCACACGAGCAGGATGCAACAAGTCAATTTCTTAAGCTGAGTTTAACAGGTTTGAATTCAGTTTTCCTTCTAGATTGGTTGCCTAACCAAGGTTAAAGAACCCAGTCTTCCCTGCTATTTATCCATAGCTGGAGGGAGAGTTGGATTCATACCTTTCCCAAGGGTATTAGTGCTATGTGAAATGCAAACGGCTTTATCCAGGATTTGAACCTTGACCAACGAGTCCATTTCCTACAACTCTAACCATTACACCACACGCCTTCATAACCAGGACTATATAGAGCAATTATAGATTTAGTACACCTAATAGTATGGTTATGATATAGTTTTACATCTTTTTTTTCAGAGCTTTTATTCTGGCTAGCAAGTATTGAACATAGTAATAATGATGCCCACGCTCGTTATTTTTTTCAATTATCCAGCCCACCATGAAAAAAGTTTGATGACCCCTAAGTTAGACATTAGTCAAGAACGAGTGCAACATACCTTTGAGACATTGAATTACCATAAAATATATGCCACCGAATGGGTCCCACAAAAATTGATGGGTGTTGTGAAGGATAGGTTCAAAAGTGTTTGTTTTAAAAATTATATATAAATTCACACACAACGATTTTGTTGGACACAAGAAATTCTATTATTTTCAGGTCTTTTTTTTTTTTTTTTTTTTTTTTTCACATACCAATTTTTTTTTTTCCTATAATATTGCTTCCTTAAGCAGAGATGGTGATAGGTATATATGTCCTGTGTTCCTGACGCACAAAAATCTAAATGGACGCAGTAAAATCATATCTATGCATCCCAATGTTTTTCGTTTTTCTTCCCTCAAGTTAACTGTAAATACATTTCAATAGTTTCTTAGAAAGGAATTACACAGGATAGGTTAGAAGGTAGGAGTTAGCCGGCTTTAGTTAGGACCCATAAATTTTCTCATTCAAAGCAAGTATGTGCATCCCAGGATACACTAAATCAAAAAGCTATCTGCATCACTGCTTCAGTATGGTTATTAGGATAAAGGCATCTGTTCTTTTTTTTTTTTTTTTTTTTTTTTTTTTCTTTTCTTACTTTTTTTTTTTTTCTTTCTTACTTTTTTTTTTTTTTCTTTTTACTTTTTTTTTTTTCTTTTTCTTACTTTTTTTTTTTTCTTTTCTTACTTTTTTTTTAACGTTTAGTTAAACATTAAACAGATTTTAAAATGATAGATATACTCTACCATGATAATGGTTCAGATAAGAACCGAAAGTACTTGGTCTGCCATGAATGGCTCTTTTGGAGAAATCATTAATGCCTTTCATGATTGTAACATCAAAAGAATTAGAAAACTTGAAAATGATTAGGATTCTGTTTTGCTTAATCAAACTAGTTTGAATATTATATATATATATATATATATACACACACACACACACACACAGTGATGCTGATAGCTTTTTAATTTAGTGCGTCCTGGGACACACGGATTTGATTTGAATGAGTCCCAACTAAAGTTTCTTAATAAATTGTAGAGATTTATTTATGAACAACTAAAGCCATCTAACCCCTACCTCGTACCCATACAGTGTAATTCATATCCAAGAAAATACTGAACTGTATTTACAGTTAGCTGGATATGAAAGGAGAAGAAAACTGTCCTTTTAAAATTTTTATGCGTCAATGACGCAGAGCTGGATGTGTAACTGTCAGCATCTTTTTGTGTGTGTGTGTATGTATGTATATATATATATATGTGTGTGTGTGTGTGTGTGTGTGTTGAAAGTTTTGTGGAGGGCTACATGTGGCCTGTGAATACATTACCAAACAATCAAATAAGTAAAGTCATAGCAAGGGAGTCTGTCCCCTTTTCACTGGCGCTAGACAAGGAGATTTTTAGTATCTGAGGTGGAGCGCCACACCTACCATCAGCTCCTTACTTTACAGCACAGATCCCTGTGCTACTCATGTGCTGAGTTGGCGAGGGCCGATATCAAACTAAGAACCTTGCGGTTTCTAGCCAAACACTCTACCGACTGAGCTAAGATTTAATCTATTCCATTTCTATTTATTTTTTTTATTTTTTCGTATTGGAAAATATTAAAATCTGACTCCAATATTTTTCTTCTTCAATAATCAATTCTGCTACAATTATAAATTTATAAACTCACATTAGGAGAAACACATTCCAGTCAATATTTCTCTGTAACAGCATAAAACACATTAGTTTGTATTATAGATGGACCTGAGGATATACCGCAGTATGATAATTTAATTATTACAGCTTAAAAGTTATGGCAAAATAGTTCAACATGTAAAAATGATAATAATCTTGATTTAAATCTCTCACTCCATTATTTAGCTGAGGTAACAACACTCATAAGAATTCAGAATTGGCAGATAAGCAACACCAGATAATCAGGATTTACATTTTTGCATTTCATCTTGGAAAATATGGACAGTCTCATTTTTAACCAGAGGATGTTGCAAGATGATAACTATTGTACAATTAAGGAACAAGAGTATTAATCTTGAATATGGTGAGGCATGTAGCTGGAAAAAAATTGATTATATAAATCTTGTGTATAATACACCATCCCCCCCCCCCAAAAAAAAAACTTTTGGGCTGAAAAACTTTGAAAATAGCGAGTCTTATATCTATTAATAATTGAGATTTGGTCTCTATTTGTCTGTAACCAAAAATATGCCACTGCTTACGTCACAATTACCAAAGTCGTCAATACATAGAATAAAGAACAATTAATATTAATAAAATAAATAAAGCTGTTCCTTTATAATTCAACATTTGAATCTTTTACATTATAATAAATAAACTATATATTATTCAAATAAATAAACTATATAAACTATGAAATTTATTTAAAAATTGTATAATTTTTAATGGAAAAAAAATATTTGCAAAATTTGTAAACAATTTTTAAAATTATTTTTACTCTCACTGTTTTTTCAGTAATAAGAAGTTAACTAAAAGTTTACAAATAAATAAATACTTACAATTTTGTGTAAAATTTATGTGTAAAATATTCCAAATAATTTAATTAATAATTATTAGATGCATGCAACATTTTATTTAAGGAGGGACAGAATTAAGTTTCATTTTAAATTGTTTTATTTTATTTTTTTACTCCTTTTAATAAATTTGATTTTTCTTAGGATATAAACCCTCTAACATTGAATTTTTAACTCCACCCCACTCAGGCAATATCTTTCAAAAATAAATTTTTACACTGCTTGGAGGCCTTTCTTTTTTTTCTTTTTTTCTTCTCTTTTTAAAAAAAAAATTTATTTATTATTATTTTTTTTTGCTAGTACAAATAATTATGGTATTCTTCTTTACTCTTAATCTTGAGTGTGGAGTACCCCTTCATTGCTATTAATCTAAGGTTCCACTCTGATTTGAAGTGGTAAGACTTTTTAGGGTTTCATCTATGGGTAAAAAAGATCTGTTTGCAAATTATTTAAATATGGAATACTTGATTTAGAACCATGTGCAAAAAAAACAAAAAAATGAAAAAACTACAAAAAAAATTGTCAATATAAACATACAATGTATGCAATTTCCTCCTAACCTCTAAGCATAAAATAACCCTGGATAGATTGACATCAAATGTTTCCTATTTATGTTATATAACCCCTCTGCACGAGCAGGGTGTTACACAAGGTCAATTTCTTAAGTGGAGTTTAACAGGTTTGAATTCAGTTTTCCTTCTCCTAGACTGGTTACCTAGCCATTGTTAAAGAGCCTAGTCTCTCCTATTTACTCATAACTGGAGGGAGAGTAGTTGGATACATACCTTTCCCAAGGGTATAGCGCTGTGTGAAATGCAAACAGCCTCGTCCAGGATTTGAATTCTGGTTGATGAGTCCATTTCCTTTGACTCTAACCATTATACCATGCACCTCCAATATATATATATATACATGCACGCACGCACGTGCATTCAATGAATAAGGTGAATTTTACTTAAGAAGTGTTTACAGTTGCACCTTTTTCAAGAAAATCAAAAGTGATGAGTCTTTTTATGTCTCAGAAGACCTTCTTTATTGACTCCTAATAGATTTGAGACTGAATTTTATTTTCTATATATTCTGATTTTTGTATCTTTATTTTCAGGAAGCTATGGAGGTCCAATCAGCAGTAGCAGCAGCTACAGCAAATATCATTTCCCAACCTCACATTGAATCTTATGACCCAGGGCCAGAACAGTCTCTACAAAATTCCAAAATGCGGGGGTGCACGGACAAAGATTTATCAGTCAGGTAAATGTAACATAATTGAGTTTTATAATTTGCTTGAAGCATTGTGTTTATATTGGTTTGGTGGTTGGTTTTGAAGGCTATTACAATGCAAGTTTTAAAAAAATGAGGTAAGTATGATGTTGTTTGTTTACCGTTGATTTATTCTTAATATTTCGGGATAAAGATCCCTTCGTCAGAAGATTTCTGAAAGCTAAGTTCTGGAGCTGTTACTTTGTTGCTAGAATTTGTCCATTCTGTTGTATGCTTGGTGATATCTTTCTCCAAATTCTCTGTGTGTTTTTATGTGTGTGTGTGTGTCTGTCCAACAATATCTTTGGCCCTTACATAGGCTAGACAGGGGGGGTTGGAGAGGCTCCTGCTGATCAATTGGCTGGTCACATCAAGCCCTAGCACCTATCTGATTGCCCCCAACCCTATTGCCCTTATGGCAAGCCCCAACCCTTTTTATCATATATGGGTGCTAGAAGGTGGTGGCTGAGGATCTTTATGTCCTGGGAATGACATTAAATTCTGATGGTGAGGTTCCAGTTCTGGAGGTTTGGTGAATGTGGAGCATCCCTTCATCACCATTGCTCCCTGGTCGACTCTGACCCAGAGTGGTAGTATCTGTTAGTCCCATCTATGGGTTAAATAGAAAAATGTGTTATTAAAAAAATTGAGTATCCATTAAGGATAGATTTATTTCAAAACTTTGTCAGCATTAAATGACCCACTGAGGTTGATATGCCGTAAAACAAAAACTAAACCAAGCCAAATCAACAATGTCTTAGTATCAACATAATTATTTTTTTGTTTTTTTCTCATCATTGTTAATTATTATTGTTTATTAAGATATAAAAATGTTGAAGTGTAAATGAGAATTTAGTTACTATTCCAACAGTAATCAACCTGTCTGGACATGTTTTCTTTAACACCTGTTCAAACAGGTAACTAACATTGAGAATTAGTTGACTCTACCTGAACATTTAATTGCAATCAAGATGTCAAAGCAACAAATGCCAAGATGTATAACATGTTCTAATTTTTCAAACACATTTTATGTAGTAGCATAATTTTATTATTAATATATCTATATTTCATTCATATTTATTCATTTTATTATTCAATATTTATCATTTTTCATCTTTTGAGCCTGTTACATGAGTATACCAGTGGTACTTTTATTTTCCCAACTGGAGCACCAGTTTACAGGTGTGGAAATCACACTCAAATGGTAGAGTAAATTGAGGCTCACAAGCTTAGGGCCAATGGGTGATATATGAATTTTATATATATATATATATATATATATATATATATATATATATATACTAGCAAAAGTACCCAGTCCATGACTGGACGAAAACATTTTTAGGAACAATTTTAAAAAATCACCGAAAAATTTATGTATTACAGTGTTTATTTTGGGGAATTTTTTTTTTTTTTTTTTTTTTTTTTTTTTTAAACATTGAAAATATATTTTTTTAATGTAATCCTGTATTTTTGAGTGATTTGAAATCATTTTATGTCATAATGTTGACATTTTTTTTTAGTAGAATTCAGAAATCATGTTTACTAAAAACAAAATCCCATAAAAATCCTTATAAAAATCTGATATAATTATTCAGATTATTAAAAAAATTAAAAATCGTTTTTATCTGTTTATTTTTTTTATTTTTATTTTTTTTCAGATTTCATAAAATATGATAATCGTAAAAAAAAATCCCCTCAACATATTTTAAGAAAAAAAAAATATTTTAAACATATTTTCATTTTTCATAGAATTTGTTTAAAAAATACCCAAAAAAACGGTAGTCAGTTGATTTTAATGGTACGAACATGTGAACAACAGTAAATATTGTCTTCGTTCATAATTTTCCTTATTTCCGTAAGCTGAATTATCATATTGAAATATCTCTTTTTGCTTAAACTCAAGATAGTATTTTAAAAACATATTGTTTTAAAAAGTTTTCATTAGTTCTCTAAAAAATTAAGACTTATTTTTTACCATTACCAGTTGTTTTGTAATAATACAATTACAAAACAACTTGTTTTATTTTTTTTTTTTATTTACATACAACCCTATACTGGTGAATATTTTATTTTTATTTACATTTTAAAATCTTATTTTAAAAAATGTAACCATAAATGAATTAAAGTGAGTGTACAATTTAAGAATATAGACAAAGATTTGATTTTACGTTAAAAGATTAGACAAAGAAATATTGATTTTACGTTAAAATTTAATGTTGTAGCGGATATTTTGAATGATTAGTAGCAACACAGAGCTGATTTTCTTCCTTTCTTCTTCTGTTGAAATAAGCAGCAGTAAAGCTATCAGCAGCAGCAGCAGCAGCTTACAATGCTTTCCGAAAATCGTTTGATTTTTGTATGATTAATTAATTATATCCCTTAATCAGTAAAAATCAATAACCAAATTTGGTATGTTTCTTAGTTAGAAGGTTATTAATCTATATGCAAGATTTCAAATCTGAATGACTGTTCTTTTCTGAGTTATAGATCGACACATACATACCAAAAACTCTTTTTATATATATATATATATATATATATATATATATATAATATATATATGAGGAAAAATGAGTAAAGAAAAGAAAAGTAAATGGATAAAATGAATTTAATCGATCACTTACACATGTGTTTCGGTCAGTTTATGTGTGTGAAAATATTTCGCACACATACAAGAATCAACCTTCATCAGAGTGAATATTTATTTTTATGAAAAAATTCGTTGGAAAAAAACTGACCGAAACACATGTGTAAGTGATCGATTAAATTCATTTTATCCATTTACTTTTTTTTTTCTTTACTCATTTTTCCTCATATTGTCGGATTCAATTCCTTTTCCATTTTTACACATATATATATATATATATATATATATATATATATATATATAAGTTGCCAGAGTGGCCTATTGTCGATATCAGTCATACAGTGATGGAGTCTGTGCCCTTTTCGCTAGTGCTAGAACACACCTACCGTCAGCTCTCCACTTAACCACACAGATCAGATTACCCAATCTGTGCTACTCATGCGCTGAGTTGGCAGAGACTGGTATCAAACCAGGGAACCTTGTGATTCCTAGGTGGGTGCTCTACCGACTGAGCTAAACCAGCATATATATAGTTTAGACAGCTTGGTAACTGTCAGTTTCTTGCCTATGCTATTTTCAAACCAAGTGATTTTTATTTTTATATATATATATATATATATATATATACACATACTTTACCATGAATCCAAAAAAGTGCTCAATACTGGCCAGTAGAGCAAGATAAAGCCTTAAATGAAATATATTCATTATATTTAAAATACAAGAGTTCATTATATAATCCAAACTGCAATTGGTATCCCTGTCACTTTGAGGTTCCATAGCTTCTTCAGCTCTTTGGCAAGATCCAAATATTTGTCTATCTTTTCACTCTGGTCTGCTGGAATAGCAAAAATCCACTGTATGGCAGGTTCTTTTCTTGTTAAGTAATACTTGGCAGAGATGCTGATCGGTACAAGAAGGGGTGCTCCACATTCCCCAAACCTCCAGAACCTGAACCTCACCATCAGATACTGCATCTCTGGGTATGACATTAAACTCTATCTGATGGTGAGGTTCCAGTTCTAGAGGTTTGAGGAATGTGGAGCACCCCTTCGATACCATTGCTCCCTGGTCCACTCTGACTCGGAGTGATAGTACCTATTTGGGTCCCATCTATGGGATAAATATAAAAATGTGTTGATAAAAAAAAAATGAGTATCCATTTAAGAATGATTTTATTTCAAAACATTGTTGGCATTGAATGACCCACTGAGGTTGATATGCCATAAAACAAAACCAACTCTCTCTCTCTCTCTCTCTCTCTCTCTCTCTCTCTCTCTCTCTCTCTCATTTTTTTTTTTTTTTTTTTTTCACGTTTTATTCTCTCTTCACTTTCTTCTTTCATTTGATTTGAGTTGTGCCTTGTGTAAACATAAACGCAGATTTTTTTTCTGTACTGAGAGACCAGGTTATGTGCTAATGATATGTATATATAAACACACTAACATGCTATCCATCAAAGTGAAATTATTTACATATGTATTGTGCTATAAAAAAACGGAATCATGTGATGAATTCAAAGCAATATAAAAACTGTCAACTCCAATGCAATCTTGTTATCTGTTTTAGTCCAATAAAATGTAATAAAAACACTGAGTCTTACTTGGGGCTTCTAACCAAGCTTTATTCCATTAACATTCTATCAACCACTGCCATCGTAGGTGGAGACCCGTGATGCTTACGGATCAAACCCAGGTAGCTGAGCAGTCCATGACCTGCAACACTTCACTTTGGCCCTTACTTGGGCTAAACGGGCGGTCCAAGAGGCCCCTTTTTGATCAATCAGCTGGTCATGTCAGGCCCTTGCACCTATTGGTGGCCCCAACCCTTTTTATCATATGGGTGCTAGAAGGCGATGGCTGGGGGTCATCATGTCCTGGGAATGATGTTAAACTCTATCTGGAGGTTTGGGGAATGTGGAGCACCCCTTCATCACCATTGCTCCTAGGTTCACTATAACCCAGGGTGGTGGTACCTGTTAGGGTCTCATCTATGGATTAAATAGAAAAATGTGTTATAAAAAAAAGATTGAGTATTCATTAAGAATAAATTTACTTCAAAACTTTGTCGGCATTAAATGACCCACTGAGGTTGATATGCTGTAAAGCAAAATAAACCAAACCAAATCACTGCCATTCATAATAGCCATGTCCCATGGTTCGTCCATCTTTGTGTTTATTTAGAATGTAAGAACCAACAAGACATGGTGTATTGTTGACCTTTTTATTCACCCAAATTCCATAACAGCATGTGTGGAGAGGAAACTCGCAGGAGAGACACTATTAACATCTCCATTCTCACAACCAAAACCAATCAGAACTGCTAAAGAGGTTAGATAAAGATTACTACCTGTCTATCAAATTACTGGTTATTTTCCATGACTCTTCTAATGAATTACCAGTTAACTATTGAATTCTACACTTACCTTATATAATACATAGACTACCCATTCCTTATAAAACGTGGACTTGTGTTTATTAATTTTATTTTCCAGTTTCATATTAAGATTGTTTTTCAGTTAGTAAATTTTACCTTTTTAATTTTTTTAATTACATTTCAGTTTCTCAGCATCTTCGCGACCTGTGACAGTTTTTAAAAAAACTTATGTTGATCCTGAACATGCTGATGGTATGATGAAGTCTTTGGCCAGTCTATGGAGAAAAAGACGTTTATGTGATGCCAAAATATGCAGTGGTGAAAAAAATGTGACGGTATGTCATCTCAACCATTGGTTTTATTATTTATTTTATTGTTTTATTTGCTTATCATTATTTTTGTGGTAATTTCTGAGATGAGGAATTATTCAGACTAATATCCTCATCTTGATTGTTATTATAGTCACAATTGAATTTCTAAGATGAGGAATTATCATTATTATACACTGATCTATTCTGACTAGAATCCTCATCTTGATTGTTATTATAGTCACAATTGAATTTCTAAGATGAGGAATTATCATTATTATACACTGATCTATTTTGACTAGTATCCTCATCTTGATTGTTATTATAGTCACAATTGAATTTCTAAGATGAGGAATTATCATTATTATACACTGATGTACTTGGACTTGTAACCTCATCCTACAAAACACATGACTTAAACTTTAATCAACACATTAACTGTCTTAGACATGCCTAGAGTAACAGGAAATTAACCCAACTACCCCCTCCCCCATTCAGATCCTAGACAAAGCTGGTTGTATTTCACTCCACACTAATGCCCTTGGGAAAGGCATAAATCCATCTATGTCCCCACCAAGTAAGAGTAAATAGTCAGTTATTCTCAATATATTTGTTATAATATTTGTTTTGGAAATTTATTTCAACATTTCTATTGTAAATTTAAAGAAAAGAATTTCTATCCCATATTTCAACATTTTTATTGATTTGAAATTTAAAGAAGAAAAAATTTCCCCCTATTATTTCAATATTTCTTCTTCTTTAAAAAAATAAAGGTCACAAAATGTTTTCTTCTCAATTAAACTTTGTGGAATTTAGCTGGAAATGGTGAGCACCTGAATCACGGTTGCATCAGAAAAGAATACAGAAAAGACTGCCTTCAAAACAGGAGAAACAAATCAAGAGAGCAGAAATACTGTTTGGGGGATATTTTTAATATTGGCAATACCATGTAATTTACACGGCTAAAGCTAGTAATTAATATTACACTTAGAATAAAATCCACCATTATCCCATTAAATCTCCAAGAGTATCGGCCCTGTCATCAAGGCTTAGAATGCACTAACTGTATCCCATTTAATACTCCAATTCTAGAAATTAATGGAGTACCCCTTCATTGACTTTACTCTCAGGTCCACTCTTTTTTGGAGTGGTAGTACCTGTTAGCATCCCATCTATGAATCAAATAGATCTGTTTAAAAATTATTTGTATTTGATATGACTGTGGGCAAAATAAAAAACATGTCTTCAACAATTACACAAAAAAAAAAAATGAATGTACAGAGTGCTCCCGAAAGTCTTGTCACCCTCTTTTTTATTTAGTTTATTTTTTTAGTTTATTTTTTATTATATATATATATATATATATTTTTTTTTTTTTTTTTTTTTTTTTATAAAGGTAAAATAATTACATAATGCACCTCGGAATTCTAGAAAATAATTTAATTTTTAAAGTTTTTTTTAGAGGTAGAATAATTACATAACATTAAAACAAAAAAATAATAAAAGTTAAAACAATATGTAGGTGTGACAAGACTTTTGGACCACCCTGTATAATGAATGCAATTCCCTAACCTCTAGGCATAAAATAACTCTAGATGGATTGACATGCCATTAAAATCTCAGTCATTTAAATCAACTCTATTTAAAATTAAATGTATTTTCTAAAACTTTCTGTGATATTTAAAGGTAAAATTTTCTTTTTGTTTTTCCAGCTTCATCGTTTGGTGTTGTTTGCTGCGAGTCCCCATTTGATGGAGAAAAATATAACGGATGGCGCCGACCTGGAGGTAAACCTTCCTCCAGGAATAAGCGAAGACGGCTTGAAGATTTTTGTCAGTTTTCTTTATGACGGAGTACTGAATCTGAACGAACACCTGTATAAAGACGTCGAAAGAATATCAAACCTTTTGAAGGTAGATAAAATCCAGAAACATTGCCGGGAATTTTCCGCCAGCTTGAACGAGCACCGGCAAATTACCAGCTCTCCGTCAATGTCAACCCCCAGACGTCGCGACAATTTACCAAAGTCTCAAAAGTCATCCAATCGTCAGACTGTAGTGCTGACGTTAAGCGACGATTCCAATCCTCCAGAAACATCTCTCAGCCAGCAACATCCGCAAGAACACACGTTGACTCTCTCACATTCGCAAATTGAAGATCTACAAAATAATTTAGACGAACGAATCCAAGCTCTTAACGAGCATCACGCTTATATGACTTCTCATCATGATCGTTACCCTCCTGTAACCCAAACCTCTGGTATCTCCCTACAAAACTGCTGTCAGTAACCCCTCAACTATCACAGCTGAAAGTGGCATTAAAACTGAACCCATTGAAATTCTGGACGATGACATTACGGACTACGGTCCTTCACAGGACAGCCTAAAGCCTAGCAAAAGAAGTTTAAATTCTAGCAAAGGTTATGCAGGAGAAAGCCCTGGCTCGGATGCTATTCGTCGGTCCTCACAGAATCACCCTTCTAGTACAGTAACACGGACGTATTTAACGACGAGTAAATGTGAGTCAGGGCTTGAAATGACAGAAATGGATGGCATTACTACTTCGTGTGCCTCTTCTGGGACTTCACCGTATCCGGTCAGTCTAGTTGCATCATCCGGAGAGACGTTTCCACTTTACACTTTGTCATCCAATCAGTCCTGACATTGCCCAAATTTTGTCAAGATTCTCTGCTATATTTTTTGGCTGATTTTAAAATGTATAGATCCAGACAAACAAAATCATTTTTAAAAGTTCTTTTTTTTTTTTTTCTTTCCATTTTTAGTTTATGGCTGAGTGTTGGATAAATGTGTGTGTGGTTTCACCTGCTTTCTAAAATAGGTCTACTATATTAATTATAAATAAGTCTACTATATTAATTTTGCTTTACATTGGAAAAATATTCATGCTGAGTGTAAATTAGCTTTTTATTATGTATATGTATATGTTATATATGTAATATGTGTATATGTATATATATGCATATGTGTATATGTATATATATATATGCATATGTATATGTATATATATGCATATGTGTATATGTATATATATGCATATATATGTATAATATGCATATGTGTATATGTATATATATGTATATTTATGCATATGTGTATATGTATATATATATATAAAGAGAAGAATTTCCAAAATTATTTCATTTCATTTGTAAATTTTCATCTCTACTAACAGTCAGTAAGTTATATTTAAAAGATCAAAAATAAAACATTTTTTATTAAATAATTTATTGCAATATACATACATTTTGTAGGAATTATACATTAGCCAGTTTTTCTATTCAAAAAGGTATATTTAATATTTTAATAACTTTCCATTATAGAAAGTAAAGCAAAAAGAAGTCTGTTCAGATAAACAACAGTTAGTATGTCATCATTATTAATAATTTTGACGAGGCAGAAGGCCATTTGAGCATACGTCTGTACCGTTCCAGTTGCATTTTATTGATAGCATTCTACAAACTGGAAATTAGGAAGCTGAATTTTATCAAATTATTCTTAATAATAATTGGTGGGTTTAATCTAAAACATAAACAGCAGATTGAAAGAATAACAATTAATGTTTATTTAAATTTGTATCTATCAACTCTTCCACTCAAGCAGAGTGTGACACAGAGTTTAACAGGTTTTAATTCAGTTTTCTTCTAGACTGGTTGCTTAACTAAGGTTAAAAGAGCCTAGTATGCCCTACTATTTACCCATAGCTGGAGGAATTAAGGCTATGGGAAATGCAAATAGCCTTGTTCAGGTTTTTGAACTTGTGTCCATTTCCTATGACAGACACCTCCAAATTTATATATAGGATATCTAGGAAAAAGAAGAAAACAATCTTTTTAAAGATATAAGTATCAAATATATTAAATATGCAGACACATTTGAACCTATTCTATACATATAAGGATGGTATTCACATGGTGTAATGGCTAATATGGTAGACTGTGACATTGTAAGAAACAAGTTTGAACTCATCGCGCTATTACATTCACTTTCAAACTATAACCTTCGGGAAAGGTATAAACCATCTTATCCACCTATCCATGGGTTAAATAGTACCACTACTGTTCTTTTAAAAGAAGGATGGCTTTGGCATTAAATATCCCATGAAGGTTGATATGCCAATAAAAAAAAAGAAATCAAACCTATACATACAATATATTTTGGTGTTTCCTTATAATAACTGAAACGAAATTGGAAATAGCAATTAATGTTGTTAAACTAAGATTCAAATTTGCAAGAAATTATCCTATTATTTCAATAACCTGTATATCTTATATTTATATCTAGAAATATGAACGAGGGTTTGTTTATTCTGTAATAAGTAAAAATACATTCAGTATGAAGGCCTGTAAAAAAGAATAGATTGAATATTAATCTTAATTAAAACTTTAAAGTGTTTCCTCTTGAAAAAAAATTTAAAGTTACAAACTCTACATACAGTCCTGGGTCATAATTATTGGCACCCATGAAATTTTAGTACATAATTTAGAATAAATAACTCCTACAAAAAAAAACAAAAAAAAACAAATCTAGTGAAACATCTTTGATCTATTGGCAACCCATTGTTGATAAATAACAGAAAATGATAAAAGAAGTTTATATAAATTTGGTTATTTTTCTGTTTATTTCTGAAGATATCGCTTTAAAAAAATAAAAGAATGAAAAGTTGGCAATAATGGTGACCAGGACTGTCTATAGAGAATTATAGGATGTCACATTTACTGTGATAGTAATATTAGTAGATTTGGTTCTGTTTTTATTTTAGTCATCAAAAGAGGCTTTCATCTTTTATGATCAGCATTCCAATTCAAACCTTCTCAATATTGAAAATCAATCACTGTGATGAAATGCATATATTGGATTTTTTTTTTTTTTTTTTTTTTTTTTTTTCTGTGATTTGTTATACAATTTTTTTTTTTTTTTTTTTTTACACTGAGTGATTTTAGAACAAATGAACATGAACCGTTCTTAGTCGTTTAATCGTTTTTGTTTAGAAAAATTTCAGTCATTTTTAACAATTCTATTTTCATGTTTGTCATAAGGATTTTAACCCTTTCAAAGGCAGATAAAAAAAAATTGTTAATCCTTGTAAAGTGGGCAAGTTATTTTTAAGAACATTTGCAAAAATAGAGGATATGTTCAAACAAGTCAATTAATCATATATATAAAAACAAACAAAAAAAAACCATAATTTGATCAGCAGTTGTGTGCCATAGTACATTAGCATGAAAAGCTCTCACTTTTGAATATATTTTTTCAAAACAGCCTTTACACAATCCTACACTACAGTGGGGGCCTCCTAGTGGTTTCTAAAACATTAACATTGGTCAATGAGAAGCCAATAGGAAAATGCCTTACATTGAACTACTGCTAAAAACAACAACAATGTCACTCTGCCTGCAAAAGGGTTAATTTGAGGGAAGAAGAAAAGAAAAATCTTTGACTTCACTCTAACTTCATTTCAATCATTTTATTTGATCTATGATTTAAAAAAAAAAAAAAAAAAAAGAAAATTGATAGTTGTCACATTGTAATGATATTTCTTTATTACTTGAATTAAGCAAGAGGATATTTTTTATATTGCTTTATCAATTCATTTTCCTTACTGGCAAAATAATTTCTTTTTTATATTCAAATTTAGATTAGGATTTCCAGTTTTAGTTTAAATCTAATTTTTTTTTTTTTTCATACATAAGAAAAAGTGGTTATTTCCTAGTTGAGTAACATGAGTTACCCAGAAAAAAACAGAACCCAAATTATGTATTTATTTAACCATTAAACTAACCCTAATCCCTAACCTAACACTTGTTGGACTTAAACTTTAAAAAAAAAAAAATTAAAATTAAGTTTTATTACAAATTTTGTGGGTTCTGTTTTTTCCGGGTCACCCTGTAATATTGTTACTCACTAGGAGGTTTAGGGTTAGTTTAATGGGAAAATAAATAATTTGGGGTTATGTTTTTTTTTTTGTTTTTTTTTTCTGGGTCACCCCCTGTAGTAATATGTTACTCAACTAAGAAAATAACCAAAAAAGTTTTAATGATGAAAAAACCAAAAGTATCTGACCCTAACCATAAACATCAACAACGTATAGTTTTAATCTTCTCATATATGAATCTTTTCCAACTTATAAAAAAATAGAACAAAAAAAGAAAGAAAAATCATAAACATCATAAGTGATAATAATATATTTCTTTTTTCTCTCCCCCCCCCTTTTTCTTTGTCCAATGTATGATATCGGTGCAAAAAAAAAAAAAAAATTTTTTTAATCTATACTATGTTGATAGGGCGAACATCCTTGGCTGTTCACCTTCCAGACAATCAGGTTTAAGAAAGTGGTCTTTCCTAAGCACAACAAAACCAAAATTATATCTGGATATGTTGGGCTCCTATTGTAATGCAATATTTTTAGAAAAAATTAACGTTTTTTTTTTTTTTTTTTGTCAATGCCGGCTGAAAGGGAGGAATTGATTAAAACATGTATTTTTTACATCCCCCCCCCACTTCTGCCGCCGAGAAAGCTGTACAAGTGTGTTGAAAATGTCAAGGCTTTTTTCCTCCTCCTCCTCCTGTAATGTATTGTCAGTATTTAATTACTAAAAAGCTAAATGTTGTAAATAATTTTTTTTGTTATTTAAATAATAATTTTCTCAATTTGTGTTCTTAATTCATAAAAATCAAAACAAAAAAACAAAAACAAGGCAGAATTATAGTGGGGAGGATTGTGAATATTTTTTATTAACATGTCTTGAAAGTAGTCTGTTACGTGGTTTGCTGTGTGTGTGTCTGTGTGTGTGAGAGGATAAGAATTTCGGATTTTTATATATATGACTTGAATGTGGGCTTTTTTATTTTACTGAAATTAATAAAAGGTGAAAAACCATCCTCCTCCCAATAGAAAAATAAACAAAAAAAATAATGCATAAAAAACTCAAATATTAAAAAAAGATAATTCTTTGGTGGAAAAATAACATTTTGCTTTCCCATTGCATTTGTTATACCAAGCTCAGTTTGATTTCTTTTCTTTTCTAGTAATGTCTAAAAAAGCGGATGCTTCACTATAAGTAATAGTTAACTAGCCAGCCTTCTCCTAAAGTCAGATCAAGTCCTTAGCTTAAGTGATCCAACACAAAGTAAAGTCTTTAGTAAAATAGTAATATATCTAAATTCTTATTGCCACTCAGCGTTGAAATCAAAAGGATGGTAACTTGTCACCGGTGTAAATTTTTGAATGGCTTTTCATTACTAACATTGAATCTTTTTTTTTGTTAGCCGTTCATTTATTAAAATTATTATGTCAATGAAAACATAAGATTAACCTTTTTTATATATATTTTTTTTTTTAACATAAAAAAAAAGTACATTCCTTTTCATAAGAGCTTATTTCAGTAAGCATTAACCTGCACAAAAAAGATTTTACAAAAAAAGACTTAGAATCATTAATAGTTTTTCTTTTTTTTCTTCATCTTAGTGCAATGATTATGTCACCATGTGCTGTATGCTATGCTATAGTATGGTCACTGAATTTATTGGTGGCCACAATCATTATTACTCTAACATCTTCAGACACATTTTCTGTTGACAAATTATTTCTTTAGAAAAGTTTATTAAAATATTCACATAAAAGAGAAACATTTTATATCCATTAATGGCCGACCAGACCCCAAAAGTATTACAGTTATCAATTTATAATTTTCTTATTTTTAACAAAACTTAAAATATTGAGAAAGAAAGTATCATTATTATCATTGATAAATAGTAAAATTAAGTTTTTTTACAAAATAAACATTATTTTATCTTTACATTAATCTTAGAGCCAGGAGGTTTTCTCAGTCGGTAAGCGTTTCACAGGTTCCTAGCTTCGAACTGCCCTCGCAACTCACGTAATTGAATAGCACAGATCTGTGCAGTAAAGTAAGGAGTCTGATGCGTATTAGGTGTAGCCGCTCCACCCTCCAGACGTGAAAAGAAGATAGGATTCCTCGCTGATTGGCTGCATAACTGACTTACTTTACATAATCTTAAAAAAGTTTTATTATTAATAGTTGGTAATAACCCGGTTTAAGCTCAGTTGGTAGAGCATTTGCCTAGGAATCACAACCTGGTTTCCGAGTCAATATTGGTCCCTCGCCAGCCTCATCTACATGGAGTACACCAGCTTGGGATATCAAATCTGTACAGTAAAGCATCTGGGAGTGACGGTAGTTGTGGCGCATCCCCATAGCAAAAAATCTCCCTGCGATCTAGCCCACTAGCAAAAGTATTTTTCCTCGTAGGTATATAGGAATTCTTATTATTTTATACGATAACCCTGCCACACAAGTAGAATGTGACACATATGCGTCAATATAATTAAAGTGGAGATTTAAAAACAGTTTTTAAAGTCAGTTTGTCAGGGTGATATTTTTATATTTTTTCCCTCAGCACTAATGAAAGCCCTGATGAAGATCTATTTGAAACAGCATCCAAAACACCTGCCAGCATAGGCAAAAAAATAAAACATTACATGTTTATGAACTTGTTTTTCTTTTCTGTTTTCTTTTTTTTTTTTTTTTTTCATAATATTACCACTGTCGGAATCCACTTCCCACTTTTTTGTTTACAAACACACACACCATAATAGTATTCTTTATAAGAAACATTGGATGTTTTTCTTATTAGATATATAGGATTGCTCACAGTTTTGGTGCCTGCTATAATTGCTTTTAGGAAAAATTTAACTTGGCCTAATTGATAAAACTGATTAAGTAGAAAAGCAATTAATTTTTAAATTTGTATTTTTTTTTTTTTTTTTTTTATTTTAGTCTCTTTTTCTCTTTTACTTATCACAATTGTAGGTAGGTTAGATGTAGTATGGTGCTTCAAAGGATTATTATAAATGATTGGGATTCTTTGTGAAGGAAATTGATTCACTCTTTTTTAGGAGAACTTTGATTCTTTACGTGTCTTCAATTAATAATCGTATCTCCTCCTGTG
>CM042165.1:58469615-58707115 GCA_023376005.1 Doryteuthis pealeii
AGGAGAGATGATAAAACAACTATTATAGAATCATGTTATAATATATATATATATATATATATATATTAATATAAAATTTACAAATTTCATTATTATTGTGAGGAGGGAAAGAAAGAGCAGGGCGGGGTCACCCTAAGTGTGTTAAGCTATTAATATGCAAATACTTATAATAATAATAATAAAATGGGAGTAGGCAGGCACTTTCATGAATGATAATGAAGGCAATTATTATTATCGACGACACATAGGAAAAAAGTTCTCTTAAAAAAGAGTGAATGCTAATTTCTCACAAAGAATCCCCAAAGTCATTTAATAATAATCCTTTGAAGGCACACATTACATCTACCTGCCTACAATTGTGATTAGTAAAATAGAAGAAGAACAAAAAAAAAAAAAAAAAAAATACTAAATTTAAAATTAATTCCTTTTTTCTAACTTTATCAGTTTATCAATAATAGCCAGTTAAATTTCCGTAAAAGAATTATAGGCAGGCACCAAACTGGGTGAGCAAATCTATATATCTATAAGAAAAACATCAATGTTCTTATAAAAGAATCTGGATATGTGTGGTGGGTGGTGTGGTGTGTGTGTGTTTGTAAAAAAAGTGGAAGTGAATCCGACAGTAGGTAATATTTGAAAAAAAAAAAAAAAGAAAAAAAAAAGAAAAGAAAAAAGACAAGTTCATAAACATGTAATGTTTATTTGCCTATGCTGCAGTGTTTTGATCTTTCAATAGTATCTTCCATCAGGGCTTTCATTAGTGGTCTGAGGGAAATATTAAAAATATCAACCCTCAACTGAGTTAAACCTGTTAAACCTCCACTTAATAAATTGACCATGTGTCCACATTCTACTTGTGTGGCAGGGTTGATCTGATAAATAATAAAAATTCCTATATACCTACGAGGAAATAATTTTGCTAGTGCTAGACAGGGAAGATTTTTTTTGGCTATGGTGGAGTGCCACATACTACCGTCACCTCCCAGATGCTTTTAACTGTGCAGAGTTTGTCCCAAGCTGTGCTACCTGTAGATGAGCTGGCGAGGACCAATTTGAACTCGGAACCTTGTGATTCCTAGGCAAATGCTCAACCAACTGAGCTAAATTCCGGGTTCATTACCAACTAATTATAATAAAACTTTTTTAAAGATTATGTTAAGTAAACGTCAGTATCAACCAATGCAGGCGAGGAATCTATCTTCTTTTTCACGTGCTGAGTTGTGGATTGTCTGCTACACTACCATCAGCATTCCTACTTTTACGCACAGATCTGTGCTAGTTCATAGGCTGAGTTGGCGAGGGCCAGTATCGAACTAGGAACCTGTTGAACGCTCTAAAAGACCGACTGAGAAAACTGGGCTTATAGATTATGTAAAATAAATAAATGTCTTATATTTTGTAAAAAACTTAATTTTAACTATTATCGAATGATAATAATGATAGCTGTTTCTTTCTCAATATCTTTAGTTTTGTTAAAATAAAGAAAATATGAAAGTTGATAACTGTATACTTTTGGTCTGTTGGCCATTAATGGATATAAAGATGTTTGCTTTATGTGAATATTTTATAAACTTTCTAAAAGAAATAATTTGTCCAACAGAAATGTTGTCTGAAGTGTTAGATAATAATGATTGTGGCCAAATAATTCGTGACCATACTAATAAACATAGCATACGCAGCACTGGTGACATAATATTGCACTAAGTGAAAAGAAAAAAAAGAAAATACTATTAATGATTCTAGTCTTTTTTGTAAATCTTTTGTGCAGGTTAATGCTTACTGAATAAGCTCTTATGAAAAGGAATGTACTTTTTTATGTTAAAAAAAAAATATATAAAAAGGTAATCTTATGTTTCATTGACATAATTTTTAATAATAAACGGCTAACAAAAAAAAAAAGAATTCAATGTTAGTATGAAACCATTCAAAAAATTTACACCGGTGACAAAGTTACTCCCTTTGATTTCAACGCTGAGTGCAATAAAGAATTTAGATATATTACTATTTACTAAAGCTTTACTTTGTGTTGGACACTTAAGTAAGGATTGATCTGACTTTAGGAGAAGGCTGGCTAGTTAACTATTATCTATAGTGAAGCATCCCTTTTTAGACATTACTAGAAAAGAAAGAAATCAACTGAGCTGTATACAAATGCAATGGGAAAGCAAAATTTATTTTCCAACCAAAGAATTATCTTTTTTAATATTTGAGTTTTTATGCATTATTTTTTTTTGTTTATTTTCTTTTGGGAGGGAGGATGGTTTCACTTTATTAATTTCAGTAAATAAAAGCCCACATTCAAGTCATATATAAAATCCAGAAATTCTTTCCTCTCACACACAGACACACACACACAACACGTAACAGACTACTTTCAAAGACATGTTAATAAAAATATTCACAATCCTCCCCACTATAATTCTGCCTTGTTTGTTTTTTTGTTTTTGATTTTTATGAATTAAGAAAAAACAAATTGAGAATATTATTTAAAAATAAACAAAAAAAAAATGTATTTACAACATTTGCCTTTTTAGTATTAAATACTGACAATACATTACAGGAGGAGGAGGAGGAAAAAAGTTGACATTTCTAAAACTTGTACACTTCTGGCGGAAGAAGGGGGGGGGAATGTTAAAAATACATGTTTTAATCAATTCCCTTCAGCCCATTGACAAAAAAAAAAAAAAAAAAAAGTTTAATTTTCTAAAAAATATTGCATTACAATAGAGCCCAACATATCCAGATATAATTTGGTTTTGTTGTGCTTAGGAAAGACACTTCTTAAACTGATTGTCTGGAAGGTGAAACAGCCAAGGATGTTCGACCTTATCACATAAGATAGATTAAAAAAATTTTTTTTTTTTTGACCGATATCATACATTGGAAAAGAAAAGGGGGGGGGAAAGAGAAAAAAGAAATATAATTAATTATCCACTTATGATGTTTATGATTTTCTTTTTTTGGTTCTATTTTTATAAGTGGAAAAGATTCATATATGAGAAGATTAAAACTATACGTTGTGATGTTTATGGTTAGGTCAGATACTTTTGGGGTTTTTTCATCATTAAAACTTTTTGGTTATTTTCTTAGTTGAGTAACATATTACTACAGGGTGACCCAGAAAAAAAAACAAACCCAAATTATTATTTTCCCATTAAACTAACCTAAACCTCCTAGTTGAGTAACAATATTACAGGGTGACCCGGAAAAAAAACCCCACAAAATTTGTAATAAAACTTAATTTTTAATTTTTTTTTTAAAAGTTTAAGTCCAACAAGTGTTAGGGTTAGGATTAGGGTAGTTTAGGTTAGTTTAATGTTAAATAAATACATAATTTGGGTTTCTGTTTTTTTCTGGGTAACTCATGTACTCAACTAGGAAATAACCACTTTTTCTTTGTATGAAAAAAAAAAAAATTAGATTTAAACTAAAACTGGAAATCCTAATCTAAATTTGAATATAAAAAGAAATTATTTTTGCAGTAAGGAAAAATGAATTGATAAAGCAATATAAAAATATCCTCTTGCTTAATTCAAGTAATAAAGAAATATCATTACAATGTGACAACTATCAATTTTTCTTTTTTTTTTTTTTTAAAATCATAGATCAAATAAAATGATTGAAATGAAGTTAGAGTGAAGTCAAAGATTTTTCTTTTTCTTCTTCCTCAAATTAACCCCTTTGCAGGCAGAGTGACATTGTTGTTGTTTTAGCAGTAGTTCAATGTAAGGCATTTTCCTATTGGCTTCTCATTGACCATGTTAATGTTTAGAAACCACTAGGAGGCCCCACTGTAGTGTAGGATTGTGTAAGGCTGTTTTGAAAATATATTCAAAAGTGAGAGCTTTTCATGCTAATGTACTATGGCACACAACTGCTGATCAATTATGTTTTTTGTTTGTTTTTTATATATATGATTAATTGACTTGTTTGAACATATCCTCTATTTTGCAAATGTTCTTAAAATAACTTGCCCACTTTACAAGGATTACAATTTTTTTATCTGCTTTGAAAGGGTTAAAATCCTTATGACAAACATGAAAATAGAATGTTAAAAATGACTGAAATTTTTCTAAACAAAAAACGATTAAACGACTAAGAACGGTTCATGTTCATTTGTTCTAAAATCACTAGTGTAAAAAAAAAAAAAACAAAAATTGTATAACAATCACAGAAAAAAAAAAAAAAAAAAAAAAAAATCAATATATGCATTTCATCACAGTGATTGATTTCAATATTTGAGAAGGTTTGAATTGGAATGCTGATCATAAAAGATGAAAGCCTCTTTGATGACTAAATAAAACAAAACCAGAACCAAATCTACTAATATTACTATCAAGTAAATGTGACATCCTATAATTCTCTATAGACAGTCCTGGTCAACCATTATTGCCAACTTTTCATTCTTTTATTTTTTTAAAAGCGATATCTTCAGAAATAAACAGAAAAATAACCAAATTTATATAAACTTCTTTTATCATTTTCTGTTATTTATCAACAATGGGTTGCCAATAGATCAAAGATGTTTCACTAGATTTGTTTTTTTTTGTTTTTTTTTGTAGGAGTTATTTATTCTAAATTATGTACTAAAATTTCATGGGTGCCAATAATTATGACCAGGACTGTATGTAGAGTTTGTAACTTTAAATTTTTTTTTCAAGAGGAAACACTTTAAAGTTTTAATTAAGATTAATATTCAATCTATTCTTATTTTACAGGCCTTCATACTGAATGTATTTTTTACTTATTACAGAATAAACAAACCCTCGTTCATATTTCTAGATATAAATATAAGATATACAGGTTATTGAAATAATAGGATAATTTCTTGCAAATTTGAATCTTAGTTTAACAACATTAATTGCTATTCCAATTTCGTTCAGTTATTATAAGGAAACACCAAAATATATTGTATGTATAGGTTTGATTTCTTTTTTATTGGCATATCAACCTTCATGGGATATTTAATGCCAAAGCCATCCTTTTAAAAGAACAGTAGTGGTACTATTTAACCCATGGATAGGTGGATAAGATGGTTTATACCTTTCCCGAAGGTTATAGTTTGAAAGTGAATGTAATAGCGCGATGAGTTCAAACTTGTTTCTTACAATGTCACAGTCTACCATATTAGCCATTACACCATGTGATACCATCTTATATGTATAGAATAGGTTCAAATGTGTCTGCATATTAATATATTTGATACTTATATCTTTAAAAAAGATTGTTTCTTCTTTTCCTAGATATCATATATAATTTGGAGGTGTCTGTCATAGGAAATGGACAAAGTTCAAAAACTGAACAAGGCTATTTGCATTTCCATAGCCTTAATTCCTCCAGCTATGGGTAATAGTAGGGCATACTAGGCCTTTAACCTTAGTAAGCAACCAGTCTAGAAGAAACTGAATTAAAACCTGTTAAACTCTGTGTCACACTCTGCTTGATGGAAGAGTTGATAGATACAAATTTAAATAAACATTAATTGTTATTCTTTCAATCTGCTGTTTATGTTTTAGATTAAACCCACCAATTATTATTAAGAATAATTTGATAAAAAATTCAGCTTCCTAATTCCAGTTGTAGAATGCTATCAATAAAATGCAACTGGAACGGTACAGACGTATGCTCAAATGGCCTTCTGCCTCGTCAAAATTATTAATAATGATGACATACTAACTGTTGTTTATCTGAACAGACTTCTTTTTGCTTTACTTTCTATAATGGAAAGTTATTAAAATATTAAATTACCTTTTTGAATAGAAAAACTGCTTAATGTATAATTCTACAAATGTATGTATATTGCAATAAATTATTTAATAAAAATGTTTATTTTTGATCTTTTAATTAACTTGACTGTTAGTAGAGATGAATTTAAACAAATGAAATGAAATAATTTTGGAAATTCTTCTCTTATATATATATATACATATACACATATGCATATATATACATATACACATATGCATATATATACATATACACATATGCATATATATACATTATACACAATGCATATATTACATATACACATATACATATATATACATAATACACATATCATATATATAACAATACCATAATGCATATATACATATACACAATATGCATATATATACATATACACACATATACATAATAAAAGCTAATTTACACTCAGCATGAATATTTTTCCAATGTAAAGCAAAATTAATATAGTAGACTTATTTATAATTAATATAGTAGACTATTTTAGAAAGCAGGTGAAACCACACACACATTTATCCAACACTCAGCATAAACTAAAAATGGAAAGAAAAAAAAAAAAGAACTTTTAAAAAATGATTTTGTTGTCTGGATCTATACATTTTAAAATCAGCCAAAAAATATAGCAGAGAATCTTGACAAATTTTGGCAATGTCAGGACTGATTGGATGACAAAGTGTAAAGTGGAAACGTCTCTCCGGATGATGCAACTAGACTGACCGGATACGTGAAGTCTCCAGAAGAGGCACACGAAGTAGTAATGCCATCCATTTCTGTCATTTCAAGCCCTGACTCACATTTACTCGTCGTTAAATACGTCCGTGTTACTGTACTAGAAGGGTGATTCTGTGAGGACGACGAATAGCATCCGAGCCAGGGCTTTCTCCTGCATAACCTTTGCTAGAATTTAACTTCTTTTGCTAGGCTTTAGGCTGTCCTGTGAAGGACCGTAGTCCGTAATGTCATCGTCCAGAATTTCAAATGGGTTCAGTTTTAATGCCACTTTCAGCTGTGATAGTTGAGGGGTTACTGACAGCAGTTTGTAGGGAGATACCAGAGGTTTGGGTTACAGGAGGGTAACGATCATGATGAGAAGTCATATAAGCGTGATGCTCGTTAAGAGCTTGGATTCGTTCGTCTAAATTATTTTGTAGATCTTCAATTTGCGAATGTGAGAGAGTCAACGTGTGTTCTTGCGGATGTTGCTGGCTGAGAGATGTTTCTGGAGGATTGGAATCGTCGCTTAACGTCAGCACTACAGTCTGACGATTGGATGACTTTTGAGACTTTGGTAATTGTCGCGACGTCTGGGGGTTGACATTGACGGAGAGCTGGTAATTTGCCGGTGCTCGTTCAAGCTGGCGAAAAATTCCCGGCAATGTTTCTGGATTTTATCTACCTTCAAAAGGTTTGATATTCTTTCGACGTCTTTATACAGGTGTTCGTTCAGATTCAGTACTCCGTCATAAGAAAACTGACAAAAATCTTCAAGCCGTCTTCGCTTATTCCTGGAGGAAGGTTTACCTCCAGGTCGGCGCCATCCGTTATATTTTCTCCATCAAATGGGGACTCGCAGCAAACAACACCAAACGATGAAGCTGGAAAAACAAAAAGAAAATTTTACCTTTAAATATCACAGAAAGTTTTAGAAAATACATTTAATTTTAAATAGAGTTGATTTAAATGACTGAGATTTTAATGGCATGTCAATCCATCTAGAGTTATTTTATGCCTAGAGGTTAGGGAATTGCATTCATTATACAGGGTGGTCCAAAAGTCTTGTCACACATACATATTGTTTTAACTTTTATTATTTTTTTGTTTTAATGTTATGTAATTATTCTACCTCTAAAAAAAATTTTAAAAATTAAATTATTTTCTAGAATTCCGAGGTGCATTATGTAATTATTTTACCTTTATAAAAAAAAAAAAAAATATATATAATATATATATATAAAAAATAAAACTAAAAAATAAACTAAATAAAAAAGAGGTGACAAGACTTTCGGGCACTCTGTACATTCATTTTTTTTTTTGTGTAATTGTTGAAGACATGTTTTTATTTTGCCCAGTCATATCAAATACAAATAATTTTAAACAGATCTATTTGATTCATAGATGGGATGCTAACAGGTACTACACTCCAAAAAGAGTGGACCTGAGAGTAAAGTCAATGAAGGGTACTCCATTAATTTCTAGAATTGGAGTAATTAAATGGATACAGTTAGTGCATTCTAAGCCTTGATGACAGGGCCGATACTCTGGGAGATTTAATGGGATAATGGTGGATTTATTCTAAGTGTAATTTAATTACTAGCTTTAGCCGTGTAAATTACATGGTATTGCCAATATTAAAAATATCCCCAAACAGTATTTCTGCTCTCTTGATTTGTTTCTCCTGTTTTGAAGGCAGTCTTTTTTGTATTCTTTTCTGATGCAACCGTGATTCAGGTGCTCACCATTTCCAGCTAAATTCCACAAAGTTTAATTGAGAAGAAAACATTTTGTGACCTTTATTTTTTTAAAGAAGAAGAAATATTGAAATAATAGGGGGAAATTTTTTCTTCTTTAAATTTTCAAATCAATAAAAATGTTGAAATATGGGATAGAAATTCTTTTCTTTAAATTTACAATAGAAATGTTGAAATAAATTTCCAAAACAAATATTTAACAAATATATTGAGAATAACTGACTATTTACTCTTACTTGGTGGGGACATAGATGGATTTATGCCTTTCCCAAGGGCATTAGTGTGGAGTGAAATACAACCAGCTTTGTCTAGATCTGAATGGGGGAGGGGGTAGTTGGGTTAATTTCCTGTTACTCTAGGCATGTCTAAGACAGTTAATTGTGTTGATTAAAGTTTAAGTCATGTGTTTTGTAGGATGAGGTTACAAGTCCAAGTACATCAGTGTATAATAATGATAATTCCTCATCTTAGAAATTCAATTGTGACTATAATAACAATCAAGATGAGATACTAGTCAAATAGATCAGTGGTATAATATATGATAATTCCTCATCTTAGAAATTCAAATTGTACTATAATAACAATCAAGGATGAGGATTCTAGTCAGAAATAGATCAGGTATAATAATGATAATTCCTCATCTTAGAAATTCAATTGTGACTATAATAACAATCAAGATGAGGATATTAGTCTGAATAATTCCATCTCAGAAATTACCACAAAAATAATGATAGCAAATAAACAAATAAAATAATAATAAAACAATGGTTGAGATGAACATACCGTCCATTTTTTTCACCACTGCATATTTTGGCATCACATAACGTCTTTTTCTCCATAGACTGGCCAAAGACTTCATCATACCATCAGCATGTTCAGAATCAACATAAGTTTTTTTAAAAACTGTCACAGGTCGCGAAGATGCTGAGAAACTGAAATGTAATTAAAAAAATTAAAAGGTAAATTTACTAACTGAAAAAACAATCTTAATATGAAACTGGAAAAAAATTAATAAACACAAAGTCCACGTTTATAAGGAATGGTAGTCTATGTATTATATAAGGTAAGTGTAGAATTCAATAGTTACTGGTAATTCATTAGAAGAGTCATGGAAAATAACCAGTAATTTGATAAGAGGTAGTAATCTTTATCTACCTCTTTAAGCAAGTTCTGATTGGTTTTGGTTGTGAGAATGGAGATGTTAAAGTGTCTCTCCTGCGAGTTTCCTCCTCCACATGCTGTTATGGAATTTGGGTGAATAAAAAGGTCCCAATACACCATGTCTTGTTGGTTCTTACATTCTAAATAAACACAAAGATGACGAAAACCATGGGGACATGGCTATTAATGAATGGCAGTGATTTGGTTTGGTTTATTTTGTTTACAGCATATCAACCTCAGTGGGTCATTTAATGCCGACAAGTTTTGAAGTAAATTTATTCTTAATGAATACTCAAATCTTTTTTTTATAACACATTTTTCTATTTAATCCATAGATGAGACCCTAACAGGTAACCACCACCTGGGTTATAGTAACCTAGGAGCAATGGTGATGAAGGGGTGCTCCACATTCCCCAAACCTCCAGATAGGTTTAACATCATTCCCAGGACAATGATGACCCCCAGCCATCGCCTTCTAGCACCCATATGATAAAAAGGGTTGGGGCCACCAATAGGTGCAAGGGCCTGACATGACCAGCTGATTTGATCAAAAGGGGCCTCTTGGACCGCCCGTTTAGCCCAAGTAAGGCCAAAGTGAAGTGTTGCAGGTCCATGGACTGCTCAGCTACCTGGGTTTGATCCGTAAGCATCACGGGTCTCCACCTACGATGGCAGTGGTTGATAGAATGTTAATGGAATAAAGCTTGGTTAGAAGCCCCAAGTAAGACTCAGTGTTTTATTACATTTTATTGGACTAAAACAGATAACAAGATTGCATTGGAGTTGACAGTTTTTATATTTGCTTTGAATTCATCACATGATTCCGTTTTTTTATAGCACAATACATATGTAAATAATTTCACTTTGATGGATAAGCATGTTAGTGTTTTTATTATACATATCATTAGCACATAACCTGGTCTCTCAGTACAGAAAAAAAATCTGCGTTTATGTTTACACAAGCACAACTCAAATCAAATGAAAGAAGAAAGTGAAGAGAGAATAAAACGTGAAAAAAAAAAAAAAAAAAATGAGAGCGAGAGAGAGAGAGAGAGAGAAAGGAAAAAGAAAGAAAAAAAAGAAAGGAAGAGAAGAAGAGAGAGAGAGTTGGTTTTGTTTTATGGCATATCCCTCAGTGGGTCATTCAATGCCAACAATGTTTTTGAAAAATCATTCTTAAATGGATACTCATTTTTTTTTATCAACACATTTTATATTTTATCCCATAGATGGGACCCAAATAGGTACTATCAATTCCGAGTTCAGAGTGGACCAGGGAGCAATGGTATCGAAGGGGTGCTCCAAAATTCCTCAAACCTCTAGAACTGGAACCTCACCATCAAGATAGAGTTTAATGTCATACCCAGAGATGCAGTATCTGAATGGTGAGGTTCCGGTCTGGAGGTTTGGGGAATGTGGAAGCACCCTTCTTGTACCGATCAGCATCTCTGCCAAGTATTACTTAACTTACAAGAAAGAACCTGCCATACAGTGGATTTTTTGCTATTCCAGCAGACCAGAGTGAAAGATAGACAAATATTTGGATCTTGCCAAAGAGCTGAAAGAAGCTATGGAACCTCAAAGTGACAGGGAATACCAATTGCAGTTTGGATTATATAAATGAACTCTTGTATTTTAAATATAATGAATATATTTCATTTAAGGCTTTATCTTGCTCTACTGGCCAGTATTGAGCCACTTTTTTGGTTCATGGTAAGTATGTGTATATATATATATATATATATATATATATATATAAAAATAAAAATCCTTGGTTGAAAATAGCATAGGCAAGAAACTGACAGTTACCAAGCTGTCTAAACTATATATATGCTGGTTTAGTCAGTCGGTAGAGCCACCCACGCTAGGAATCACAAGGTTCCCTGGTTTGCAGATACCAGTCTCTGCACTCAGCGCATGAGTAGCAGCAGATTGGGTAATCTGATCTGTGTGGTTAAAGTGGAGAGCTGACGGTAGGTGTGTTCTAGCACTAGCGAAAAGGGACAGACTCATCACTGTATGACTGATATCGACAATAGGCCACTCTGGCAACTTATATATATATATATATAATATAATATATATATATATATATGTTAAAAATGGAAAAAGGAATTGAATCCACAATAATAGGAAATGAGTAAAGAAAAAAAAAGTAAATGGATAATGATTTAATCGATCAACTTACACATGTGTTCGGTAGTTTTTTCAACGAATTTTTTCATAAAAATAAATATTCCTTGATGAAGGTTGATTCCTTGTATGTGTGCGAAATATTTTCACACACATAAACTGAACCGAAACACATGTGTAAGTGATCGATTAAATTCATTTTATCCATTTACTTTTCTTTTCTTACTCATTTTTCCTCATATATATATATATATATAATATATATATATATATATATTATAAAGAAGTTTTTGGTATGGTATGTGGTCGATCTATAACTCAGAAAAAGAACAGCATTTCAGATTTGAAATCTTGCATCTAAGATTAATAACCTTCTAACTAAAGAAAACATACAATTTTGCGTTATTGATTTTTTAACTGATTAAGGGATATAATTTATTAATCATACAAAATCAAACGATTTTCGGGAAAAGCCCCCAACATTTAGCGCTTGCTGCGCTGGATAGCTTTACTGCTGCTTATTTCACAGATAGAAGAAAGGAAGAAAATCAGCTCTGTGTTGCTACTAATATTCCCCAAATATCCGCTACAACATTAATTTTAACGTAAAATCATATTTCTTGTCTAATCTTTTAAACGTAAAATCAAATTTGTCTATATTCTTAAATTGTACACTCATTAATTCATTATGTTACAATTTTTAAAATAAGATTTAAAATGTAAATAAATAAAATATTCCACCGCAGTATAGGGTTGTATGTAAATAAAAAAAAAAAAATAAAACAAGTTTTTTTGGGTAATTGTATTAATTACAAAACAACTGGTAATGGTAAAAAAAATAAGTCTTCTTAATTTTTTAAGAACAATGAAAAACTTTTTAAAACAATATGTTTTTAAAATACTATCTCTTGAGTTTAGCAAAAAGAGAATTTTCAATATGATAATTTTCCAGCCCCTTTTACGGAAAAAAAAAAAAAATAAGGGGAAAAAAATTTTAAGGAAAAACCGAAAGAAAAAAAAAAAATATTTACTGTTGTTCACGTCTACCATTAAATCAATCTGACTACCGTTTTTTTGGGTATTTTTTAACAAATCTTGAAAAAATGAAATATGTTTAAAAATAATTTTTTTTTTCTTAAAAATATGTTGAGGGGATTTTTTTACGATTATCATATTTTAATGAAATCTGAAAAAAAATAAAAATAAAAAAAAATAAACAGATAAACGATTTTTAATTTTTTTTATAATCTGAATAATATTCAGATTTTTATAAGGATTTTTTATGGGATTTTGTTTTTTAGTAACATGATTTCTGAATTCTAACTAAAAAAAAATGTCAAACATTATGAATAAAAATGATTTCAAATCACTCAAAAACAGGATTACATTAAAAAAATAATTTTCATGTTTTAAAAAAAAAAAAAAAAAAAAAAAAAAAAAATTCCCAAAAAAACACTGTATACAAAATTTTTCGGTGATTTTTTAAATTGTTCCTAAAAATGTTTTTTCGTCCAGTCATGGACTGGGTACTTTTGCTAAGTATAATATATATATAATATATATATAATATATAATATTATAAATTCATATATCACCCATTTGGCCCTAAGCTTGAACTCAATTTACTCTACCAATTTGAGTGTGATTCCACACATGTAAACTGTTGGCTTCCATTGGGAAAATAAAAGTACCACTGTATACCTATGAACAGGCCCTCAAGATAAAAATGATAAATATTGAATAATAAAATGAATAACATATGAAATGAATATAGATATATTAATATAAAATTATGCTAACTAATAATGTGTTTGAAAATATTAGAACATGTATACATCTTGGCATTTGTTGCTTTGACCATCCTTGATTCAATTAAATGTTCCAGGGTAGAGTCACTAATTCTCAATGTTAGTTACCTGTTTGAAACAGGTGTTAAAGAAAACATGTCCATGACGGTTGATTATCTGTTGAATAGTAAACTAAATCTCATTTACACCACATTTTATATTTAATAAACATATAATTAACTGATGAGAAAAAAACAAAAAAATAATTATGTTGATAACTAAGACATTGTGATTTGGCTTGGTTGTTTTTTGTTTTACGGCATATCAACCTCAGTGGGTCATTTAAAATGCTGACAAAGTTTTTGAAATTAAAATCTATCCTTAATGGATACTCAATTTTTTTTAATAACACATTTTTCTATTTTAACCCATAGATGGGACTAACAGATACTATCCACTCGGGTCAGAGTCCGACCAGGGCATGGTGTGAAGGGATGCTCCACATTCACCAAAAACCTCCAGAACTGGATCACCATCAAGAATTTAATGTCATTCCCAAGGACATAAAAGATCCTCAAGCCACCACCTTCTAGCACCATATATGATAAAAAGGGTTGGGCTTGCCATAAGGGCAATAGGGTTGGGGCATCAGAATAGGTGCTAGGGCTTGTGTGACCAGCAATTGATAGCAGGAGCCTCTCCAACCCCCCTGTCTAGCCATGTTAGCGCCAAGGAATGTTGACAGACACACACACCATAAAAACACACATGAGAAATTTGGAGAAGATATCACCAAGCATACAACAGAATGGACAATTCTAGCCAGTAACAGCCCAGAAACTTAGCTTCCAGAAATCTTCTGACGAAGGGATCTTATCCCGAAAATATTAAGAATAAATTCAACGGAAACAAACAACATCAACTTACTCTTTTTTTTAAAACTTGCATGTAATAGCCTTCAAAACCAACACCAAACATATAAACCAATGCCCTTCAAGCAAAATTATAAAACCAATTATGTTACAATTTACCTGACTGATAAATCTTTGTCCGTGCACCCCCGCATTTTGGAATTTTGTAGAGACTGTTCTGCCCTGGGTCATAAGATTCATGTGAGTTGGGAAATGATATTTGCTGTAGCTGCTGCCTAACTGCTGATTGGACCTCCATAGCTTCCTGAAAATAAAGATACCAAAAATAGAATTATAGAAAATAAAATTCAGTCTCAAATCTATTAGGAGTCAATAAAAGAAGGTCTTCTGAGACATAAAAGCTCAATCAACTTTTTATTTTTCTTGAAAAAGGTGCAACTGTAAAACACTCTAAGTAAATTCACCTTATTCATTGAATGCACGTGCCGTGCGTGCATGTATTATATATATATTGGAGGTTGCATGTATATGGTTAGAGCAAGGAATGGGACTCATCAACCAGATTCCAAATCCTGGACGAGGCTGTTTGCCATTTTCACAAGCGCTATTACCCTTGGAATAGGTATGTACCAACTCTCTCCTCCAGTTATGAGTAATAGGAGAGACTAGGCTCTTTAACAATGCTAGGTAACGCAGTCTAGAAAGGAAAACTGAATTCAAAACTGTTAAACTCCACTTAAAAGAAATTGACCTTGTGTAACACCCTGCTTGCAGAGGGGTTATATAACATAAATAGAAATATTTGTTGTATCTAATCCAGGTTATTTTTATGCTTAGAGGTTAGGAGGAATTGCTACATTGTATGTTATATTACAAATTTTTTTTTGTAGTTTTTTTTTTCCATTTTTGTTTTTTTTTTGCACATGGTTCTAAATCAAGATTCATATTTAAAATAATTTGCAAACAGATCTTTTTTACCTCATAGATGAAACCCTAAAGTCTTTACACTCAAATCAGAGTGGACTTAGATTAATAGCAATGAGGGGTACTGCCACACTCAAGATTAAAGAGTAAAGAAGAAATCCATAATTATTGTACTACAAATAAAAAGTATAATAATAAAATAAATTTTTTTTTTAAAAAGAGAAGAAAAAAAAGGAAAAAGAAGGCCTCCAAGCAGTTGTAAAATTTATTTTGAAGATTTGCCTGAGTGGGGGTGAGTTAAAAATTCAATGTTAGAGGTTATATCTAAGAAAATCAAATTTTTAAAAGGAGTAAAAAATAAATAAAAATTTAAATGAAACTTAATTCTGTCCCTCCTTAAATTAAAATGTTGCATGCATCTAATAATTATAATTAAATTATTTGGAAATTTTACACATAAATTTACAACAATAATTGTAAGTATTTATTTATTTGTAAAACTTTAGTTAATCTTATTACTGAAAAAAGTGAGAGTAAAAATAATTTTAAAATTGTTTTCAATTTTGCAAATATTTTTTTCCAATTAAAAATTACAATTTTTTAAATAAATTTCATAGTTTATTAGTTTATTTATTTGAAATTAATATATAGTTTTTATTATTATAATGTAAAGATTCAATGTTTGAAATTATAAAGGAACAGCTTTATTTATTTTAATTAATATTAATTGTTCTTTATTCTATGTATCGACGACTTTGGTATTGTGACTAAGCAAGTGGCATATTTTTGGTTACAGACAAATAGAGACCAAATCTCAAATTATTAATAGATATAAGACTCGGTATTTTCCAAGTTTTTCAGCCAAACAGTTTTTTTTTTTTGGGGGGGGGGGATGGTGTATTATAACAGATTTATATATAATCAATTTTTTTTCCCCAGCTACATGCCTCACCATATTAGATTAATACTCTGTTCCTTAATTGTACAATAGTTATCATTTGCACATCCTCTGGTTAAAATGAGACTGTCCCATATTTTCCAAGATGAAATTGCAAAAATGTAAATCCTGATTATCTGGTGTTGCTTATCTGCCAATTTCTGAATTCTTATGAGTGTTTGTTACGTCACTAAATAATGGAGTGAAAGAGATTTAAAATCAAAGAATTATTTATAATTTTTACAATGTTGAACTATTTTGCCATAAAACTTTTAAGCTGTAATAATTAAATTATCATACTGCGGTATATCCTCAGGTCCATCTATAATACAAACTAATGTGTTTTATGCCCTGTTACAGAGAAATATTGACTGGAATGTGTTTTCTCCTAATGTGAGTTTATAAATTTTATATTGTAGCAGAATGATTATTGAAGAAAGAAAATATTGGGAGTCAGATTTTACATATTTTCCAATACGAAAAAATAAAAAAAAATAAATAGAAATGTAATAGATTAAATCCTTACTCAGTCGGTAGAGTGTTTGGCTAGAACCGCAAGGTTCCTTGGTTTGATATCGGCCCTCGCCAAACTCAGCACATGAGTAGCACAGGGATCTGTGCGGTAAAGGTAGAGCTGATGGTAGGTGTGGCGCTCCACCTCAGATACTAAAGATCTTCCTGTCTAAGCACCAGTGAAAAGGGGACAGACTCCCTTGCATGACTTTACTTATTTGATGTTGGTAAATCGTACACAGGCCACAATTGCCCTCCAAAACTTTCAACACAGACACACACACACACATCACACATATATATATATATAATCATACACACACACACAAAAGATGGCTGACAGTTACACATCCAGTTCTGCGTCATTGACGCATAAAATTTAAAAGGACAGTTTCTTCTCCTTTCATATCCAGCTTAACTGTAAATACAGTTCAGTATTTTCTTGGATTATGATTACAACTGTATGAGGTACGAGGTAAGGGGTTAGATGGTTTTAAGTTGTTCAATAAAATAAATCTCTACAATTTATTAAGAAACTTAGTTGGGACTCATTCAAATCAAATCCGTGTGTCCCAGACGCACTAAAATTAAAAAGCATCAGCATCACTGTGTGTGTGTGTGTGTGTGTATATATATATATATAAAATAATTCAAACTAGTTTTAATTAAGCAAAACAGAATCCTAATCATTTTCAAGTTTTCTAATTCTTTGATGTTACAATCTTGAACGGCCATATGATTTCTCCAAAAGAGCCATTCATGGCGACCAAGTACTTTCGTTCTTATCTGAACCATTATGATGGTGGAGTATGATCTGTCTATCATTTAAATCTGTTTTAATGTTAAACTAGAATGTTAAACAAAAAGTAAGAAGAAAACAAAAAAAGTAAGAAAAGAAAACAAAAAAGTAAGAAAAGAAAAAAACAAAAAAGTAAGAAGAAAAAACAAAAGTAAGAAAAGCAAAAAACAAACAAAAACAAAAAAACTCCCCCCAAACAACAGATGCTTTATCCTAATAACCATACTGAAGCAGTGATTTGCAGATAGCTTTTGATTTAGTGTTCCTGGGATGCACAATACTTGCCTGCATCACTGCTTCAGTTGGTTATTAGGATAAAGGCATCTTGTTTTTTGGGGAGTTTTTGTTTGTTTTTTTGTTTTGTTTTTTTCTTTTCTTACTTTTTGTTTTTTTTCTTTTCTTACTTTTTGTTTTTTCTTTTCTTACTTTTGTTTTTTTTCCTTTTTCTTACTTTTTTGTTTTTTTCTTTTCTTACTTTTTTGTTTTTAACTTTAGTTAAACATTAAAACAGATTTTAAAATGATAGACAGATATATCCACCATCAATAATGGTTCGATAAGAACCGAAAGTACTTGGTTCTGCATGAATGGCTCTTTTTGGGAGAACATTAATGCCTTTCAAGATTGTAACATCAAAAGAATTAGAAAAACTTGAAAATTGAGTTAGGAATTCTGTTTTGCTTAATAAAACTAGGTTTGAATATTTTATATATATAATATACACACACCACACACACACACAAGTGAATGCTGATAGCTTTTTAATTTAGTGCGTCCTGGACACACGGATTTGATTTGATGAGTCAACTAAAGTTTCTTATAAATTGTAGAGATTTATTTATGAACAACTAAAGCCATCTAACCCCTACCTCGTACCTCATACAGTGTAATTCATATCAAGAAAAATACTGAAACTGTATTTTACAGTTAGGCTGGAATATGAAAGGAGAGAAAAATGTCCTTTTAAAATTTTTATGGCGGTCAATGACCAGAACTGGTGTGTAACTGTCAGCATCTTTTTTGTGTGTGTGTGTATGTATGTATATAATATATATATGTGTGTGTGTGTGTGTGTGGTGTTTGAAAGTTTTGTGAGGGCTACATGTGGCCTGTGAATACATTACGCAAAAACAATCAAATAAGTAAATCATAGCAAGGAGTCTGTCCCTTTTCACTGGTGCTAGACAAGGAAGATTTTAGTATCTGAGGTGGAGCGCACACCTACCATCAGCTCTTACTTTACCGCACAGATCCTGTGCTACTCATGTGCTAAGTTGGCGAGGGCCGATATCAAAACCAAGAACCTTGCGGTTTCTAGCCAAACACTCTACCGACTGGCTAAGATTTAATCTATTACTTTCTTATTTATTTTTTTATTTTTTTTCGTATTGGAAAATATTAAAATCTGACTCCAATATTTTCTTCTTCAATAATCAATTCTGCTACACATTATAAATTTATAAACTCACATTAGGAGAAACATTCCAGTCAATATTTTCTCTGTAACAGCATAAAACACATTAGTTTGTATTATAGATGGACTGAGGATATACCGCAGTATGATAATTTAAATTATTACAGCTTAAAAGTTATGGCAAAATAGTTCAACATGTAAAAAATTATAATAATCTTGATTTAAATCTCTCACTCCATTATTTAGCTGAGGTAACACTCATAAGAATTCAGAAATTTGGCAGATAAGCAACACCAGATAATCAGGATTTACATTTTTGCATTTCATTTGGAAAATATGGACAGTCTCATTTTTAACCAGAGGATGTTGCAAGATGATAACTATTGTACAATTAAGGAACAAGAGTATTAATCTTGAATATGGTGAGGCATTGTAGCTGGGAAAAAAATTGATTATATAAATCTTGTGTAATAATACACACCATCCCCCCCCCAAAAAAAAACTTTTGGGCTGAAAAACTTTGAAAATAGCGAGTCTTATATCTATTAATAATTGAGATTTGGTCTCTATTGTCTGTAACCAAAAATGCCACTGCTTACGTCACAATTACCAAAGTCGTCAATACATAGAATAAAGAACAATTAATATTAATAAAATAAATAAAGCTGTTCCTTTATAATTCAACATTTGAATCTTTTACATTATAATAAATAAACTATATATTATTCAAATAAATAAACTATATAAACTATGAAATTTATTTAAAAATTGTATAATTTTAATGGAAAAAATATTTGCAAAATTTGTAAACAATTTTTAAAATTATTTTTACTCTCACTGTTTTTTCAGTAATAAGAAGTTAACTAAAGTTTACAATAAATAAATACTTACAATTTTGTGTAAAATTTTATGTGTAAATATTCCAAATAATTTAATTAATAATTATTAATGCATGCACATTTTATTTAAGGAGGACGAATTAAGTTTCATTTTAAATTGTTTTATTTTATTTTTTAACTCCTTTTAATAAATTTGATTTTTTCTTAGGATATAACCTCTAAACATTGAATTTTTAACTCCACCCCACTCAGGCAATATCTTTCAAAATAAATTTTTACACTGCTTGGAGGCCTTTCTTTTCTTTTTTTCTTCTCTTTTTAAAAAAAAAATTTATTTATTTATTATTACTTTTTTTGCTAGTACAAATAATTATGGTATTCTTCTTTACTCTTAATCTTGAGTGTGGAGTACCCCTTCATTGCTATTAATCTAAGGTCCACTCTGATTTGAAGTGGTAAACTTTTAGGTTTCATCTATGGGTAAAAAAGATCTGTTTGCAAATTTTTAAATATGGAATACTTGATTTAGAACCATGTGCAAAAAAACAAAAAAAATGAAAAAACTACAAAAAAAATTGTCAATATAAACATACAATGTATGCAATTTCCTCCTAACCTCTAAGCATAAAATAACCTGGATAGATTGACATCAAATGTTTCCTATTTATGTTTATAAACCCCTCTGCACGAGCAGGGTGTTACACAAGGTCAATTTCTTAAGTGGAGTTAACAGGTTTGGAATTCAGTTTTCCTTCTCCTAGACTGGTTACCTAGCCATTGTTAAAGAGCCTAGTCCTCTCCTATTTACTCATAACTGGAGGGAGAGTAGTTGGATACATACCTTTCCCAAGGTATAGCGCTGTGTGAAATGCAAACAGCCTCGTCCAGGATTTGAATTCTGGTTGATGAGTCCATTTCCTTTGGACTCTAACCATTATACCATGCACCTCCAATATATATATATATACATGCACGCACGCACGTGCATTCAATGATAAAGGTGAATTTTACTTAAGAAGTGTTTACAGTTGCACTTTTTCAAGAAAATCAAAAGTGATGAGTCTTTTTATGTCTCAGAGACCTTCTTTATTGACTCCTAATAGATTTGAGACTGAATTTTATTTTCTATATATTCCTGATTTTGTTCTTTATTTTCAGGAAGCTATGGAGGTCCAATCAGCAGTAGCAGCAGCTACAGCAAATATCATTTCCCAACCTCACATTGAATCTTATGACCAGGGCCAGAACAGTCTCTACAAAATTCCAAAATGCGGGGTGCACGGACAAGATTTATCAGTCAGGTAAATGTAACATAATTGAGTTTTATAATTTGCTTGAAGCATTGTGTTTATATTGGTTTGGTGGTTGGTTTTGAAGGCTATTACAATGCAAGTTTTAAAAAAATGAGGTAAGTATGATGTTGTTTGTTTTACCGTTGATTTATTCTTAATATTTCGGGATAAAGATCCTTCGTCAGAAGATTTCTGAAAGCTAAGTTCTGGAGCTGTTACTTTTGTTGCTAGAATTTGTCCATTCTGTTGTATGCTTGGTGATATCTTTCTCCAAATTCTCTGGTGTGTTTTTATGTGTTGTGTGTGTCTGTCCAACAATTCTTTGGCCCTTACATAGGCTAGACAGGGGGGTTGGAGAGGCTCCTGCTGATCAATTGGCTGGTCACATCAAGCCCTAGCACCTATCTGATTGCCCCCAACCCTATTGCCCTTATGGCAAGCCCCAACCTTTTTTATCATATATGGGTGCTAGAAAGGTGGTGGCTGAGGATCTTTATGTCCTGGGAATGACATTAAATTCTGATGGTGAGGTTCCAGTTCTGGAGGTTTGGTGAATGTGGAGCATCCCTTCATCACCATTGCTCCTGGTCGACTCTGACCAGAGTGGTATATCTGTTAGTCCCATCTATGGGTTAAATAGAAAAATGTGTTATTAAAAAAATTGAGTATCCATTAAGGATAGATTTATTTCAAAACTTTGTCAGCATTAAATGACCCACTGAGGTTGATATGCCGTAAAACAAAAACTAAACCAAGCCAAATCAACAATGTCTTAGTATCAACATAATTATTTTTTTGTTTTTTTCTCATCATTGTTAATTATTATGTTTATTAAGATATAAAAATGTTGAAGTGTAAATGAGAATTTAGTTACTATTCCAACAGTAATCAACCTGTCTGGACATGTTTTTCTTTAACACCTGTTCAAACAGGTAACTAACATTGAGAATTAGTTGACTCTACCTGAACATTTAATTGCAATCAAGATGTCAAAGCAACAAATGCCAAGATGTATAACATGTTCTAATTTTTCAAACACATTTATGTAGTAGCATAATTTTATATTAATATATCTATATTTCATTCATATTTATTCATTTTATTATTCAATATTTTCATTTTTCATCTTTTGAGCCTGTTACATGAGTATACCAGTGGTACTTTTATTTTCCCAACTGGAGCACCAGTTTACAGGTGTGGAAATCACACTCAAATGGTAGAGTAAATTGAGGCTCACAAGCTTAGGGCCAATGGTGATATATGAATTTATATATATATATATATATATATATATATATATATATATACTAGCAAAAGTACCCAGTCCATGACTGGACGAAAACATTTTTAGGAACAATTTTAAAAAATCACCGAAAAATTTATGTATTACAGTGTTTATTTTGGGGAATTTTTTTTTTTTTTTTTTTTTTTTTTTTTTTTTAAACATTGAAAATATATTTTTTAATGTAATCCTGTATTTTTGAGTGATTTGAAATCATTTTATGTCATAATGTTGACATTTTTTTTTAGTAGAATTCAGAAATCATGTTTACTAAAAACAAAATCCCATAAAAATCCTTATAAAAATCTGATATAATTATTCAGATTATTAAAAAAAATTAAAAATCGTTTTTTATCTGTTTATTTTTTTTTATTTTTATTTTTTTTCAGATTTCATAAAATATGATAATCGTAAAAAAAAATCCCCTCAACATATTTAAGAAAAAAAAATATTTTAAACATATTTTCATTTTTCATAGAATTTGTTTAAAAAATACCCAAAAAAACGGTAGTCAGTTGATTTTAATGGTACGAACATGTGAACAACAGTAAATATTGTCTTCGTTCATAATTTTCCTTATTTCCGTAAGCTGAATTATCATATTGAAATATCTCTTTTGCTTAAACTCAAGATAGTATTTTAAAAACATATTGTTTTAAAAAGTTTTCATTAGTTCTCTAAAAAATTAAGACTTATTTTTTACCATTACCAGTTGTTTTGTAAATAATACAATTACAAAACAACTTGTTTTATTTTTTTTTTTTTTACATACAACCCTATACTGGTGAATATTTTATTTTTATTTACATTTTAAATCTTATTTTTAAAAATGTAACCATAAATGAATTAAAGTGAGTGTACAATTTAAGAATATAGACAAAGATTTTGATTTTACGTTAAAAGATTAGACAAAGAAATATTGATTTTACGTTAAAATTTAATGTTGTAGCGGATATTTTGAATGATTAGTAGCAACACAGAGCTGATTTTCTTCCTTTCTTCTTCTGTTGAAATAAGCAGCAGTAAAGCTATCAGCAGCAGCAGCAGCAGCTTACAATGCTTTCCGAAAATCGTTTGATTTTTGTATGATTAATTAATTATATCCCTTAATCAGTAAAAATCAATAACCAAATTTGGTATGTTTCTTAGTTAGAAGGTTATTAATCTATATGCAAGATTTCAAATCTGAATGACTGTTCTTTTCTGAGTTATAGATCGACACATACATACCAAAAACTCTTTTATATATATATATATATATATATATATATATATATATATATATATATATATGAGGAAAAATGAGTAAAGAAAGAAAAGTAAATGGATAAAATGAATTTAATCGATCACTTACACATGTGTTTCGGTCAGTTTATGTGTGTGAAAATATTTCGCACACATACAAAAGAATCAACCTTCATCAGAGTGAATATTTATTTTTATGAAAAAAATTCGTTGGAAAAAAACTGACCGAAACACATGTGTAAGTGATCGATTAAATTCATTTTATCCATTTACTTTTTTTTTCTTTACTCATTTTTCCTCATATTGTCGGATTCAATTCCTTTTCCATTTTTACACATATATATATATATATATATATATATTATATATATATATATAAGTTGCAGAGTGGCCTATTGTCGATATCAGTCATACAGTGATGGAGTCTGTGCCCTTTTCGCTAGTGCTAGAACACACCTACCGTCAGCTCTCCACTTAACCACACAGATCAGATTACCCAATCTGTGCTACTCATGCGCTGAGTTGGCAGAGACTGGTATCAAACCAGGGAACCTTGTGATTCCTAGGTGGGTGCTCTACCGACTGAGCTAAACCAGCATATATATAGTTTAGACAGCTTGGTAACTGTCAGTTTCTTGCCTATGCTATTTTCAAACCAAGTGATTTTTATTTTTATATATATATATTATATATATATATATATATACACATACTTTACCATGAATCCAAAAAAGTGCTCAATACTGGCCAGTAGAGCAAGATAAAGCCTTAAATGAATAATATTCATTATATTTAAAATACAAGAGTTCATTATATAATCCAAACTGCAATTGGTATCCCTGTCACTTTGAGGTTCCATAGCTTCTTCAGCTCTTTGGCAAGATCCAAATATTTGTCTATCTTTTCACTCTGGTCTGCTGGAATAGCAAAATCCACTGTATGGCAGGTTCTTTTCTTGTTAAGTAATACTTGGCAGAGATGCTGATCGGTACAAGAAGGGGTGCTCCACATTCCCCAAACCTCCAGAACCTGAACCTCACCATCAGATACTGCATCTCTGGGTATGACATTAAACTCTATCTGATGGTGAGGTTCCAGTTCTAGAGGTTTGAGGAATGTGGAGCACCCCTTCGATACCATTGCTCCCTGGTCCACTCTGACTCGGAGTGATAGTACCTATTTGGGTCCCATCTATGGGATAAATATAAAATTGTGTTGATAAAAAAAAATGAGTATCCATTTAAGAATGATTTATTTCAAAACATTGTTGGCATTGAATGACCCACTGAGGTTGATATGCCATAAAACAAAACCAACTCTCTCTCTCTCTCTCTCTCTCTCTCTCTCTCTCTCTCCTCTCGCTCTCATTTTTTTTTTTTTTTTTTTTTTTTTTCACGTTTTATTCTCTCTTCACTTTCTTCTTTCATTTGATTGAGTTGTGCCTTGTGTAAACATAAACGCAGATTTTTTTTCTGTACTGAGAGACCAGGTTATGTGCTAATGATATGTATATATAAACACACTAACATGCTATCCATCAAAGTGAAATTATTTAACATATGTATTGTGCTATAAAAAACGGAATCATGTGATGAATTCAAAGCAATATAAAAACTGTCAACTCCAATGCAATCTTGTTATCTGTTTTAGTCCAATAAAATGTAATAAAACCACTGAGTCTTACTTGGGGCTTCTAACCAAGCTTTATTCCATTAACATTCTATCAACCACTGCCATCGTAGGTGGAGACCCGTGATGCTTACGGATCAAACCCAGGTAGCTGAGCAGTCCATGACCTGCAACACTTCACTTTGGCCCTTACTTGGGCTAAACGGGCGGTCCAAGAGGCCCCTTTTTGATCAATCAGCTGGTCATGTCAGGCCCTTGCACCTATTGGTGCCCCAACCCTTTTTATCATATGGGTGCTAGAAGGCGATGGCTGGGGTCATCATGTCCTGGGAATGATGTTAAACTCTATCTGGAGGTTTGGGGAATGTGGAGCACCCCTTCATCACCATTGCTCCTAGGTTCACTATAACCCAGGGTGGTGGTACCTGTTAGGGTCTCATCTATGGATTAATAGAAAATGTGTTATAAAAAAAGATTGAGTATTCATTAAGAATAAATTTACTTCAAAACTTTGTCGGCATTAAATGACCCACTGAGGTTGATATGCTGTAAAGCAAAATAAACCAAACCAAATCACTGCCATTCATAATAGCCATGTCCCATGGTTCGTCCATCTTTGTGTTTATTTAGAATGTAAGAACCAACAAGACATGGTGTATTGTTGACCTTTTATTCACCCAAATTCCATAACAGCATGTGTGGAGAGGAAACTCGCAGGAGAGACACTATTAACATCTCCATTCTCACAACCAAAACCAATCAGAACTGCTAAAGAGGTTAGATAAAGATTACTACCTGTCTATCAAATTACTGGTTATTTTCCATGACTCTTCTAATGAATTACCAGTTAACTATTGAATTCTACACTTACCTTATATAATACATAGACTACCCATTCCTTATAAAACGTGGACTTTGTGTTTATTAATTTTATTTTCCAGTTTCATATTAAGATTGTTTTTCAGTTAGTAAATTTTACCTTTTTAATTTTTTTAATTACATTTCAGTTTCTCAGCATCTTCGCGACCTGTGACAGTTTTTAAAAAAACTTATGTTGATCCTGAACATGCTGATGGTATGATGAAGTCTTTGGCCAGTCTATGGAGAAAAAGACGTTTATGTGATGCCAAAAATATGCAGTGGTGAAAAAAATGTGACGGTATGTCATCTCAACCATTGGTTTTATTATTTATTTTATTGTTTTATTTGCTTATCATTATTTTTGTGGTAATTTCTGAGATGAGGAATTATTCAGACTAATATCCTCATCTTGATTGTTATTATAGTCACAATTGAATTTCTAAGATGAGGAATTATCATTATTATACACTGATCTATTCTGACTAGAATCCTCATCTTGATTGTTATTATAGTCACAATTGAATTTCTAAGATGAGGAATTATCATTATTATACACTGATCTATTTTGACTAGTATCCTCATCTTGATTGTTATTATAGTCACAATTGAATTTCTAAGATGAGGAATTATCATTATTATACACTGATGTACTTGGACTTGTAACCTCATCCTACAAAACACATGACTTAAACTTTAATCAACACATTAACTGTCTTAGACATGCCTAGAGTAACAGGAAATTAACCCAACTACCCCTCCCCATTCAGATCCTAGACAAAGCTGGTTGTATTTCACTCCACACTAATGCCCTTGGGAAAGGCATAAATCCATCTATGTCCCCACCAAGTAAGAGTAAATAGTCAGTTATTCTCAATATATTTGTTATAATATTTGTTTTGGAAATTTATTTCAACATTTCTATTGTAAATTTAAAGAAAAGAATTTCTATCCCATATTTCAACATTTTTATTGATTTGAAATTTAAAGAAGAAAAAATTTCCCCCTATTATTTCAATATTTCTTCTTCTTTAAAAAAATAAGGTCACAAAATGTTTTCTTCTCAATTAAACTTTGTGGAATTTAGCTGGAAATGGTGAGCACCTGAATCACGGTTGCATCAGAAAAGAATACAGAAAAGACTGCCTTCAAAACAGGAGAAACAAATCAAGAGAGCAGAAATACTGTTTGGGGGATATTTTTAATATTGGCAATACCATGTAATTTACACGGCTAAAGCTAGTAATTAATATTACACTTAGAATAAAATCCACCATTATCCCATTAAATCTCCAAGAGTATCGGCCCTGTCATCAAGGCTTAGAATGCACTAACTGTATCCCATTTAATACTCCAATTCTAGAAATTAATGGAGTACCCCTTCATTGACTTTACTCTCAGGTCCACTCTTTTTTGGAGTGGTAGTACCTGTTAGCATCCCATCTATGAATCAAATAGATCTGTTTAAAAATTATTTGTATTTGATATGACTGTGGGCAAAATAAAAACATGTCTTCAACAATTACACAAAAAAAAAATGAATGTACAGAGTGCTCCGAAAGTCTTGTCACCCTCTTTTTTTATTTAGTTTATTTTTTTAGTTTATTTTTTATATATATATATATATATATATTTTTTTTTTTTTTTTTTTTTTATAAAGGTAAAATAATTACATAATGCACCTCGGAATTCTAGAAAATAATTTAATTTTTAAAGTTTTTTTAGAGGTAGAATAATTACATAACATTAAAACAAAAAAATAATAAAAGTTAAAACAATATGTAGGTGTGACAAGACTTTTGGACCACCCTGTATAATGAATGCAATTCCCTAACCTCTAGGCATAAAATAACTCTAGATGGATTGACATGCCATTAAAATCTCAGTCATTTAAATCAACTCTATTTAAAATTAAATGTATTTTCTAAAACTTTCTGTGATATTTAAAGGTAAAATTTTCTTTTTGTTTTCCAGCTTCATCGTTTGGTGTTGTTTGCTGCGAGTCCCCATTTGATGGAGAAAATATAACGGATGGCGCCGACCTGGAGGTAAACCTTCCTCCAGGAATAAGCGAAGACGGCTTGAAGATTTTTGTCAGTTTTCTTTATGACGGAGTACTGAATCTGAACGAACACCTGTATAAAGACGTCGAAAGAATATCAAACCTTTTGAAGGTAGATAAAATCCAGAAACATTGCCGGGAATTTTCCGCCAGCTTGAACGAGCACCGGCAAATTACCAGCTCTCCGTCAATGTCAACCCCCAGACGTCGCGACAATTTACCAAAGTCTCAAAAGTCATCCAATCGTCAGACTGTAGTGCTGACGTTAAGCGACGATTCCAATCCTCCAGAAACATCTCTCAGCCAGCAACATCCGCAAGAACACACGTTGACTCTCTCACATTCGCAAATTGAAGATCTACAAAATAATTTAGACGAACGAATCCAAGCTCTTAACGAGCATCACGCTTATATGACTTCTCATCATGATCGTTACCCTCCTGTAACCCAAACCTCTGGTATCTCCCTACAAACTGCTGTCAGTAACCCCTCAACTATCACAGCTGAAAGTGGCATTAAAACTGAACCCATTGAAATTCTGGACGATGACATTACGGACTACGGTCCTTCACAGGACAGCCTAAAGCCTAGCAAAAGAAGTTTAAATTCTAGCAAAGGTTATGCAGGAGAAAGCCCTGGCTCGGATGCTATTCGTCGGTCCTCACAGAATCACCCTTCTAGTACAGTAACACGGACGTATTTAACGACGAGTAAATGTGAGTCAGGGCTTGAAATGACAGAAATGGATGGCATTACTACTTCGTGTGCCTCTTCTGGGACTTCACCGTATCCGGTCAGTCTAGTTGCATCATCCGGAGAGACGTTTCCACTTTACACTTTGTCATCCAATCAGTCCTGACATTGCCCAAATTTTGTCAAGATTCTCTGCTATATTTTTTGGCTGATTTTAAAATGTATAGATCCAGACAACAAAATCATTTTTAAAAGTTCTTTTTTTTTTTTTCTTTCCATTTTTTAGTTTATGGCTGAGTGTTGGATAAATGTGTGTGTGGTTTCACCTGCTTTCTAAAATAGGTCTACTATATTAATTATAAATAAGTCTACTATATTAATTTTGCTTTACATTGGAAAAATATTCATGCTGAGTGTAAATTAGCTTTTTATTATGTATATGTGTATATGTATATATATGCATATGTGTATATGTATATATGCATATGTATATGTATATATATGCATATGTGCATATGTATATATATGCATATGTATATATATGCATATGTGTATATGTTATATATATGTATATATATATGTATATATATGCATATGTGTATATGTATATATATATATAAAGAGAAGAATTTCCAAAATTATTTCATTTCATTTGTAAATTTTCATCTCTACTAACAGTCAAGTTATATTAAAAGATCAAAAATAAACATTTTTATTAAATAATTTATTGCAATATACATACATTTTGTAGGAATTATACATTAGCCAGTTTTTCTATTCAAAAAGGTATATTTAATATTTTAATAACTTTCCATTATAGAAAGTAAAGCAAAAAGAAGTCTGTTCAGATAAACAACAGTTAGTATGTCATCATTATTAATAATTTTGACGAGGCAGAAGGCCATTTGAGCATACGTCTGTACCGTTCCAGTTGCATTTTATTGATAGCATTCTACAACTGGAATTAGGAAGCTGAATTTTTATCAAAATTATTCTTAATAATAATTGGTGGGTTTAATCTAAAACATAAACAGCAGATTGAAAGAATAACAATTAATGTTTATTTAAATTTGTATCTATCAACTCTTCCACTCAAGCAGAGTGTGACACAGAGTTTAACAGGTTTTAATTCAGTTTTCTTCTAGACTGGTTGCTTAACTAAGGTTAAAGAGCCTAGTATGCCCTACTATTTACCCATAGCTGGAGGAATTAAGGCTATGGGAAATGCAAATAGCCTTGTTCAGGTTTTGAACTTGTGTCCATTTCCTATGACAGACACCTCCAAATTTATATATAGGATATCTAGGAAAAAGAAGAAAACAATCTTTTTAAAGATATAAGTATCAAATATATTAAATATGCAGACACATTTGAACCTATTCTATACATATAAGGATGGTATTCACATGGTGTAATGGCTAATATGGTAGACTGTGACATTGTAAGAAACAAGTTTGAACTCATCGCGCTATTACATTCACTTTCAAACTATAACCTTCGGGAAAGGTATAAACCATCTTATCCACCTATCCATGGGTTAAATAGTACCACTACTGTTCTTTTAAAAGGATGGCTTTGGCATTAAATATCCCATGAAGGTTGATATGCCAATAAAAAAAGAAATCAAACCTATACATACAATATATTTTGGTGTTTCCTTATAATAACTGAAACGAAATTGGAATAGCAATTAATGTTGTTAAACTAAGATTCAAATTTGCAAGAAATTATCCTATTATTTCAATAACCTGTATATCTTATATTTATATCTAGAAATATGAACGAGGGTTTGTTTATTCTGTAATAAGTAAAAATACATTCAGTATGAAGGCCTGTAAAATAAGAATAGATTGAATATTAATCTTAATTAAAACTTTAAAGTGTTTCCTCTTGAAAAAAAATTTAAAGTTACAAACTCTACATACAGTCCTGGTCATAATTATTGGCACCCATGAAATTTTAGTACATAATTTAGAATAAATAACTCCTACAAAAAAAAACAAAAAAAACAAATCTAGTGAAACATCTTTGATCTATTGGCAACCCATTGTTGATAAATAACAGAAAATGATAAAAGAAGTTTATATAAATTTGGTTATTTTTCTGTTTATTTCTGAAGATATCGCTTTAAAAAAATAAAAGAATGAAAAGTTGGCAATAATGGTGACCAGGACTGTCTACAGAGAATTATAGGATGTCACATTTACTGTGATAGTAATATTATTAGATTTGGTTCTGTTTTTTTTTTTTTTTTTTTTTGTTTTTTTTATTTTAGTCATCAAAAGAGGCTTTCATCTTTTATTATCAGCATTCCAATTCAAACCTTCTCAAATATTGAAAATCAATCACTGTGATGAAATGCATATATTGATTTTTTTTTTTTTTTTTTTTTTTTTTTTCTGTGATTGTTATACAAATTTTTTTTTTTTTTTTTTTTTTTTTTTTTTACACTGAGTGATTTTAGAACAAATGAACATGAACCGTTCTTAGTCGTTTAATCGTTTTTGTTTAGAAAAATTTCAGTCATTTTTAACAATTCTATTTTCATGTTTGTCATAAGGATTTTAACCCTTTCAAAGGCAGATAAAAAAAATGTTAATCCTTGTAAAGTGGGCAAGTTATTTTAAGAACATTTGCAAAATAGAGGATATGTTCAAACAAGTCAATTAATCATATATATAAAAACAAACAAAAAAAACATAATTTGATCAGCAGTTGTGTGCCATAGTACATTAGCATGAAAAGCTCTCACTTTTGAATATATTTTTCAAAACAGCCTTTACACAATCCTACACTACAGTGGGGGCCTCCTAGTGGTTTCTAAACATTAACATTGGTCAATGAGAAGCCAATAGGAAAATGCCTTACATTGAACTACTGCTAAAACAACAACAATGTCACTCTGCCTGCAAAAGGGTTAATTTGAGGGAAAAAGAAAAATCTTTGACTTCACTCTAACTTCATTTCAATCATTTTATTTGATCTATGATTTAAAAAAAAAAAAAAAGAAAATTGATAGTTGTCACATTGTAATGATATTTCTTTATTACTTGAATTAAGCAAGAGGATATTTTTATATTGCTTTATCAATTCATTTTCCTTACTGCAAAAATAATTTTCTTTTTATATTCAAATTTAGATTAGGATTTCCAGTTTTAGTTTAAATCTAATTTTTTTTTTTTTCATACATAAGAAAAAGTGGTTATTTCCTAGTTGAGTAACATGAGTTACCCAGAAAAAAACAGAACCCAAATTATGTATTTATTTAACCATTAAACTAACCCTAAACTCCAACCCTAATCCCTAACCCTAACACTTGTTGGACTTAAACTTTAAAAAAAAACATTAAAATTAAGTTTTATTACAAATTTTGTGGGTTCTGTTTTTTCCGGGTCACCCTGTAATATTGTTACTCAACTAGGAGGTTTAGGGTTAGTTTAATGGGAAAATAAATAATTTGGGTTCTGTTTTTTTTCTGGGTCACCCTGTAGTAATATGTTACTCAACTAAGAAATAACCGAAAAAGTTTTAATGATGAAAAAACCCCAAAAGTATCTGACCTAACCATAAACATCACAACGTATAGTTTAATCTTCTCATATATGAATCTTTTCCAACTTATAAAAATAGAACCAAAAAAAGAAAATCATAAACATCATAAGTGATAATTAATATATTTCTTTTTTCTCTTCCCCCCCCCTTTTCTTTTCCAATGTATGATATCGGTCAAAAAAAAAAAAAATTTTTTTAATCTATCTTATGTGATAAGGTCGAACATCCTTGGCTGTTCACCTTCCAGACAATCAGTTTAAGAAAGTGTCTTTCCTAAGCACAACAAAACCAAATTATATCTGGATATGTTGGGCTCTATTGTAATGCAATATTTTTTTAGAAAATTAAACTTTTTTTTTTTTTTTTTTTGTCAATGGGCTGAAGGGAATTGATTAAAACATGTATTTTTTAAACATTCCCCCCCCTTCTTCCGCCAGAAGTGTACAAGTTTTAGAAATGTCAACTTTTTTCCTCCTCCTCCTCCTGTAATGTATTGTCAGTATTTAATACTAAAAAGGCAAATGTTGTAAATACATTTTTTTTTTTTGTTTATTTTAAATAATATTCTCAATTTGTTTTTCTTAATTCATAAAAATCAAAAACAAAAAACAAACAAGGCAGAATTATAGTGGGGAGGATTGTGAATATTTTTATTAACATGTCTTTGAAAGTAGTCTGTTACGTGTCTGTGTGTGTGTCTGTGTGTGAGAGGAAAGAATTTCTGGATTTGTATATAGGACTTGAATGTGGGCTTTTTATTTACTGAAATTAATAAACTGAAACCATCCTCCCTCCCAAAAGAAAATAAACAAAAAAAATAATGCATAAAAACTCAAATATTAAAAAAGATAATTCTTTGGTTGGAAAATAAATTTTGCTTTCCCATTGCATTTGTATACAGCTCAGTTGATTTCTTTTCTTTTCTAGTAATGTCTAAAAAGGGATGCTTCACTATAGAGTAATAGTTAACTAGCCAGCCTTCTCCTAAAGTCAGATCAATCCTTACTTAAGTGTCCAACACAAAGTAAAGCTTAGTAAATAGTAATATATCTAAATTCTTTATTGCACTCAGCGTTGAAATCAAAGGGAGGTAACTTTGTCACCGGTGTAAATTTTTGAATTGTAGTCATTTTAATGGTTTCCATTACTAACATTGAATTCTTTTTTTTTGTTAGCCGTTTCATTATTAAAATTATGTCAATGAAACATAAGATTACCTTTTTTATATATTTTTTTTTTAACATAAAAAAAGTACATTCCTTTTCATAAGAGCTTATTCAGTAAGCATTAACCTGCACAAAAAAGATTTACAAAAAAGACTAGAATCATTAATAGTATTTTCCTTTTTTTTTTTTTTCGTCTTAGTGCAATATTATGTCACCATGTGCTGTATGCTATGTTATTAGTATGGTCACTGAATTATTTTGGCCACAATCATTATTATCTAACATCTTCAGGACACATTTTCTGTTGACAAATTATTTCTTTAGAAAGTTTATAAAATATTCACATAAAAGAGAACATTTTATATCCATTAATGGCCAACAGACCCAAAAGTATTACAGTTATCAATTTATAATTTTCTTTATTTTTAACAAAACTAAAATATTGAGAAAGAAAGTATCATTATTATCATTGATAATAGTTAAAATTAAGTTTTTTACAAAATTAAGACATTATTTTATTTTACATAATCTTAGAGCCAGGTTTTCTCAGTCGGTAGAGCGTTCACAAGGTTCCTAGTTCGATACTGGCCCTCGCCAACTCAGCGTATGAATAGCACAGATCTGTGCAGTAAAGTAAGGAGCTGATGGTAGGTGTAGCGCTCCACCTCAGACGTGAAAAGAAGATAGATTCCTCGCTGATTGGTTGATACTGACTTTACTTACATAATCTTAAAAAAGTTTTATTATTAATAGTTGGTAATGAACCGGTTTAGCTCAGTTGGTAGAGCATTTGCCTAGGAATCACAAGGTTCCGAGTTCAATATTGGTCCTCGCCAGCTCATCTACATGAGTAGCACAGCTTGGGATATCAAATCTGTACAGTAAAGCATCTGGGAGGTGACGGTAGTTGTGGCACTCCACCATAGCAAAAAATCTCCCTGGTCTAGCACTAGCAAAATTATTTTTCTCGTAGGTATATAGGAATTTTTTATTATTTTATAGATAACCCTGCCACACAAGTAGAATGTGACACATGGTCAATTTATTAAGTGGAGTTTAACAGGTTTTAAGTCAGTTTGAGGGTGATATTTTTATATTTTTCCCTCAGACTAATGAAAGCCCTGATGAAGATCTATTGAAACAGATCAAAACACTGCAGCATAGGCAAAATAAACATTACATGTTTATGAACTTGTTTTTCTTTTCTTTTTCTTTTTTTTTTTTTTTTTTTTTTTTTTTTTTCATAATATTACCTACTGTCGGATTCACTTCCACTTTTTTTACAAACACACACACACACACACACACATATAGTATTCTTTTATAAGAACATTGATGTTTTTCTTATAGATATATAGGATTTGCTCACAGTTTGGTGCCTGCTATAATTCTTTTAGGAAAAATTTAACTTGGCTATATTGATAAACTGATAAGTAGAAAAAAGAATTAATTTTAAATTTGTATTTTTTTTTTTTTTTTTTTTTAGTCTTCTTTTTCTCTTTTACTATCACAATTGTAGGCAGGTAGATGTAGTATGTGTGCCTTCAAAGGATTATTATTAAATGACTTGGGGATTCTTTGTGAGAAATTAGCATTCACTCTTTTTTAAGAGAACTTTGATTCCTTATGTGTCGTCGATAATAATAATTGCCTTCTATTATCATTCATGAAAGTGCTGCCTACTCCCATTTTTTTATTATTATTATTATAAGTATTTGCATATTAATAGCTAACACACTTAGGGTGACCCCGCCTGCTCTTTCTTTTCCTCCTCACAATAATAATGAAATTTGTAAATTTTATATATATATATATATATATATATATATATATATATAACATGATTCTATAATAGTTTGTTTGTCTCTGCGGTTATACATGAATTTTCCGAAAGTAAACATTTTCATCCTTTCTAGTCTAACCAAATCCAAATTTATAATATTTATTACATGGAAGCCCATTCCAATATCAATGGCTTGCATTTGCCTCCCAAATAACAATTTTTATTTCCAATCATAATGGTATATAAAAAATTTAAAAAAATAAAAAATAAAAAAAATATATATATATATATATATATATATATATATATATATATATATTACAATGAGGTTGTGACCATTTCATGTTTTTTTTTTTTTTTTTTTTTTTTTTTTTTTTTTTTTGGCCTGCTTGGCTAATATTTCATGCTGTTCCAAAATTTAATGTCCAATGTCATAGTCCTGATTATTTTGTCCTTGTGTAGACGAAAACCAAAAAGATAATTTGCCTTAAATTAGTTATAAATAAAACAAATATATATATATAAAAATGTATGTAAATATATTATCTTTGCATCTTTTCTTAAAGTAGCTGACAGTTTCATTTGCACAATATCCATCAAATCATCCAAGCTTTATCGTAACGCATCAATTAATCTAATTGTGCTATACTTTTTTTTTTCTTTTTGTTTATTCTCTCTCTCTCTCTCTCTCTCTCTCTCTCTCTCTTCTCTTTAACTCTTGATTGGGCTACAGTATTGGAAAAAAGAAAGAAAAAAAACTGAACCCTTTTTGTTTCTATTATTGCCACACTCGGGTATGGGTTAAACAGTACTACTATTGTTCTTCTACAAAGATGGTTTTGGCATTAAATAACCCACAAGGGGTTGCCATTGAATAAAGAAACCAAACCATTATTGCCACATATTCTAATGAAACATCAATGACTTAGACACACATAGGAAGTGATTATTTTCCTTATCATTGTCAAAGTTTTCTTAGTTGTAGTTCTCAAGAAAATACTCAGAAATTTCCTATTTTTTGGTATTTGAGAATTTATAACAAAGGGAATTTTGACAACAATGATCAATGAAAATAATCACTTCCTATGTGTGTCTAAGCCATTTGAAATTTTATTAAAATTTGTGGCAATTATTAAAGTGGTTCGTTTTTTAATGGGGAGGTGGTTCAATATTGTAATTACTTTGTAAAAGATACTTTTTTTTTTTTTTTTTTTAAATTTTATGTTTATGAATGAATGCTTGGATACTATTGAGTATGGGAATCCACAGTATTCTTTTTTTCCTCTATTAGAATAGCCCCAAAATACACTACTGTATTTTCTTTTTAATTTTTTTCATGGAATAAACCAACAAAATGGTTGTGTTTGTTCATTGCTAGTCATTAAAGTGTGTCTTATAGAGAGCAGATGGCCCTGCAAACCAACCACTGCTGTGTTACAACCTCTTGTGCCTGGGGAAATCTTTTAATTCTTTTGCAGCCAGATGTCTATCATTAGTGACAAAAATGTCATTCTGCTTGCAAAAGGGTTATTTTTTTTATTATTTTTATTTTTGATTTGCTTCTTGTCATAAGAAACATTGCTTTATGAATAGCTTTTTTTTTCTTTTTTTTTTCTTTTTTAAATTTTTCTTTTTTTTTATTTATTTATTTATTTATTTATTTATTTATTTATTTATTCATGTGAAACTTAATTTATGGCATTCTTTTTTTTTTTTTTTTTTTTTTCATTTTATATATAATGATCTGCACAATTTGTCAGTATAAAGATTTAAAATTTGTTCATTTTAAAAAAAAAAAAATTTTTTTTTTTTTATATATATATTTCAAAAGTTTTCATTAGAACACTTTTGTATAGGGACCAAACAATATATCTGTATTTTTCTTCCGCCCAATATTCTACAGTGCAAACATTGCTACTGGAGTGCTAGCATTTCAGATCCTGTTGCTTATTACCTTTTTATGGAAATCATTATTATTTGATTTTTTTTTTTTTTTAATCATATTAGTTTTAGTTATTGTCATTAAATGGCAACAGTATCTTTCTTTTTTCTTTCCTTTTTTTAAAATTTTTTTATATCTCTGTATATCTATATGTATATAGTATATGTATATCTATATGTATATAGTATATGTATATATCTATATGTATATATATATATATATCTATATGTATATATATATATATCTATATGTATATAGTATATATATATCTATATGTATATATACCTTGCTGTATATTTCAGCAGGCCCTAGCATTGCCTTTATTCTATGCCTCCTCTTCTCCATCCTGATGTCGGTGTTTTGTGTAATAAATATGTTGCTACACTTGGGTGGGGGGGTTTCCTCATTTAAAAAAAATAATCTGTCACCTCCCCCACCCTCTAGATAGAAATCACTGGCAGTTATTGTCAATCCTTTATACTAGTGCCTGTCTGGTTGCTGCACTGATTTTAAGGATCTTTTTTTTTTTTTTTTTTTTTTTTCTGACATACCCGTTAACCATTACACAGAAATGATGCACAAATTTCATGATTGATTAATTTCCCAACTAATAACTCAATTAAATATTTGAATGGATGCCATTATAACTGGAAAACTCTTTGTGTTATCTGTGCATTGTTTATTGTACAAAAAAAAATCCCATATATATATAAAGTTTTATAATTTGCTTGAAGCATTATGTTTATATTGGTTTGGTGATTGTCAGAATGAACAGATTGTAGCCACAGGTTAACAGCTCCAGAACTCCTGCTTTCAGAAACTTTCTGACAAAGGGATCTTTATCCCGAAATATTAAGAGAATAAATCAAAGGTAAACGAACAACATCATAGTTACCTCATTTTTCTTTATACTTGCATTGTAATAGCCTTTAAAACCAACCACTGAACCTATATATATATAATATATATATATATATATATAATATATATATATATATATATATGATAGTATTTAACCTCTTACCTACCATGTTTATATACTTTCACACATTGGTAGAATAAATAGAAAATATTGACAAAGATGTCTGCTGACCTGTCTTCAATGAAATATCATTGTCCTATTCATAATTCGAAATATCATGTTTCTGTTTTACCATTTTTAATATCATGTTTCTTTTTTATATATATATATATATATATATATATATATATATATATATATATATATTAGTTTGCACACCTTGGTTAAGGAGGGTGCATTTGACACCCATGCACCCAGTAGGTAAGGGGTTAATGTAGTTATTTTATCATAAGAAAAATGCTTTGCAGTTGCATATAAAGCTTTTTTTTCTTTTTTCTTAATTAGGTTAGAGAGAGAACCGTAACTAATTAATTTTAAGATTCATTAATCAGTTGCTCTTTTTTTTTTTTTTTTTTTTTTTTCTCAAAGTTTTGAAAATTTTTATCTTTTTAAAAGTTTTTAAAGTTAAATAAATAAATTTTCTAATGTAAATGTGTATTAGCCAGGATGATTTTTATTTTTATATCAGATTCTGATATTTAGATATAACCATTTTTTTGTTTGAAATATATTTTGTTTTATTCAGGTTGAAAAAAAAATGTTGGGTATTCAAAAAATAATTACTTTATTTCTCATGGATGCAAACCAGATTACAATCGATTTCCCAAATCCACATCCCCCCCACACACACTGACACTTTGTCAATCAATTCATTAGTGGGATTAAAGTCCCTTGCATTGGGGACCCCCCCCCCTTTTTTTTCCTTTTTTAAAAAAAATAAAATGTATCCTTAATTATTTTTTAATACAAGATTACCACCTTTGTCCCATAATGATTATTACATTTAGGTACCTTGTGTGGTGTAATGGTTAACAAGGTAAACTATCAAACTATTGGCTTATGGTAAAGTCATGTTGAAAGCACTGGTTCCCATGAGATCACCAAAGTTAAACAGCAATGAGCCTGTTCAATACTTAGATGGGTGACCATTTAACCAAAAGCAGGTACTGTACACAGCATGTATCAAAATGACTTGATTTGGTATTAATAAATGACCCGAAAAGGGTTGATTTGCCATTAAAAAAAAAAAAAAAAAAAAAAAAAAAAAACAAAAAAAACAAACAAAAAAACACAATCAACCAACTTAAATAGAAGGGGTTTCTGGTCAAATCATGCTGAAACTACCAGTTCCCACTAGATCACCAAAGTTAAACAGCGATGAGCCTGTTCAATACGTAATTGGGTGACCACTTAGACAACATCAAGTACTGTAAGTAAACCAAATATCAAAATGATTTGGCATTAAATGACCTGAAAAGGGTTGATATGCCATAAAACAACCAATCATCAATGTGTTGGTATTATGACTAGGGGAGTGTCTATTAAATGAATCTGTTCAATACTTAATTGGGTGACCATTTAAAGCAACAGCAGGTACTGTAAGTAAACCGAATATCAAAATCACTTGATTTAGCATTAAATGACCCAAAACAGGTTGATATGCCATTAAAAAAAATTAAAAAACCTGAATGAGCCTGTTCAATAATTAATTGGGTGACCATTTAAACAACAGGTACTGTAATAAACTGAATATCAAAATAACTTGATTTGGAATTAAAGGACCCCAAAAAGGTTGATATACTGTAAAACAAACAAACAACCAACCAACCAACTATCAAACCATTAGTAGTGAATTTGAGTTTCACTGTGTGCCACACACACCCGGCCTTGTGCCACAACTAAGCAACTCTTTGTAAATAACTTCAACATATGAAATTTATATGCAAATGTCACAGCTATTGTGAGTTAGAAGTAGTAGTGTCTACGGAACACTTAAAACCCTGAATTTAATTTTTATATCACCACATTTATTATTTGAATTAGAACTTTGATTAAATAGAATCTAAATTTGAAACCAGAAACTTGTTTATTTTTTTTTTATGAGTGTTCTTCAGACTGTAGCGGCATAGTAAGCAAGTTCGAACTCCAGTCCTGCTATTACATTCAATTTTGGACTATTACGCTTGGGAACGGTATAACCCCTACTGGGCCCTCCCCACCAATGGGTTAAATAGTATCGCTACTATTTGTCTGAATATTTGAGATGAGGCTTGATAATTTGTATCATTTATTATCCTGGAGGGCACATCGGCTAAAACTTTTGTGTATATAACAAAGATGGGAAGAAGTCGGAAAAATTTATATAATGTACAGTACAAAACATTCTGTCCTTTTTGAAGGAAATAAAATTCTACCATGGAATATAGACATGAACCTAATCAATTCCATACAACATGATCCCCGATGATGCTAACACAAAAGTGTAAATATAAATACATGACATATATTACTTCCTAACTGCTAGGCATGACATAACCCCAGTTGTGTTGATATGCCGTTAAAATCAATCAACCACCTCTGTTCTTCTGCAAGGTTGGCTTCGGCATTAAACAAAGAAACCAAATCATATGTAAAGTTTATCACTTCTGGGACACTGGTGGTGGTGGTACTATCTACTGGATATTATTAAAACACTGAATTTGATAAGATTATTCTCTTCTTCTTCTTCTTCTTCTTCTCTTCTTCTTCTTCTTCTTCTTCTTCTCTTCTTCTTCTTCTTTCTTTCTTCTTCTTCTTCTTCTCTCTTCTTCTTCTCTTCTCTTCTTCTTCTTCTTTCTCTTCTCTTCTTCTTCTTCTTCTTCTCTTCTTCTTCTTCTTCTTCTTCTTCTTTCTTTCTTCTTCTTCTTCTCTTTCTCTTCTTCTTCTCTCTTCTTCTTCTTCTTTCTTCTTCTTTCTTCTCTTCTTCTCTTCTTCTTCTTCTTCTTCTTCTTTCTCTCTTCTTCTTCTTCTTCTCTTCTCTTCTTCTTCTTCTTTCTTCTTCTTCTTCTTCTCTTCTCTTCTCTCTTTCTTCTTCTTCTTTCTTCTTCTTTTCTTCTTCTTCTTCTTCTTTCTCTTCTTCTTCTTCTTCTTTCTCTTCTTCTTCTCTCTTCTCTTCATCTTCTTCTTTCTTTCTTGAATAATCACATTGTCTTGTGCTTTCATCCAACAATAACTGCCAGTAGCCAAAGATTGTATTTCTGGCTTGAATACCAACTTAGCAATTTGATACTAATAATAGTTTAAAAAAAAAAAAAAATGAAAACAAAAGTCCCACTATGAAAAAAAAAAAAAAAAAAATCATCATCTTCCAACATCCCATCTTCTAATATAGGGCATCCATTTTGAATGTATAAGGCAGTATTTGATATCGTAGCATCAACATGAAATGCAGACAACATACATATTGTTCCTAATCATTTTTTTTTTTTTTTTTTTTTTTTTTTTGTCATTAAAGTCTTTCTGTTTAAATTGAAAGAAAAATAAGAAAATGTCAAGCTTTTTTTTTTTAGAGTTGTTAAAATTCAAATTTTCCCTCCCTCCCCCCTCAACATTGTGGCACCTTTGCTGCCTTAGAATTGTTTTAAATTTTTTAAAGAAATTTATTATCTCCCTTTCCTTGCCCCCCCCTTTTTTTTTAAAATCAAAAACCCAACCACCTAAATCCTCCACTTCCTACTCCACCTCCCTCATTCCTTCTCCTCCACCTCCTCCCTCTTCACTGTATATACATGAAATGATGGATATGTGATGCTTGCAAACATGTGAAGTTTTATTCACAATGTTTGTATTTTTCCAGTTACTGAGTGGCAAAAATAAAGGTTTGCAATTTGGAAGAATTTCTTCTTTGTTTTTGTCTTTGTGCATGTGTGTGTGTGTTAGGTATACCCAAAAATTCAGCTGCTAATCATTTTAAAAACGAATTAAAATTAATTAAATCAATTATTTGAAGTCAAATTTTTGTCTAAGTTGAAAAGTAGTAACATAATGAGCATTAATAAAAAAAAAAATGTTTTTAAATTAAAAAAAGCAAAATGATATTACACATGTAATCTATTTTTAATACATTTAAAACAATTTTTCGGTCAATTTCGATCGCGTATGGCCAAATACTGTTTAAAGATTGCATGTTTACAAAATAAATTTAACATTTTCTCGATTTAAAAAAATTTTACCAAAAATCAGGGAATTATTCGATTTTAATGAAATTTTCAGTATTGATTTATAAATTAATGAATTTTATAATGCATCAGTTATTTTATTTCAAAATTTTGATTAGGTATTTCTGCTATGATAAATTAATATATAAAATTCATTTAAAATATGAGCAGCATGATTTTAAGTTTAAAAGGTCATATTATTAGATTCTAAAAAAATATTTTTTTTAATAACTACTTAACTTTAGTATCAATTCCCCATATTTTTTTGGTCAAAAACTGTATTGGAAATTTAGCGCCCCCTTTAAACGGAATAAATATTGATGTATATTCTTTTTCTTTTATAAAATAATAGCCAATTAAATAATTATCAAAATGAATTAAAAAAATAAATAAATAAAAAAATCTCCAAAAATAATTTTTTCATGTTATTTTCGGTCTGTATTTACCCAAGCAGATTCTTAAAAAAATAATTTTTTTTCTTTTATTCACACCTGTCTTTTTATTTATGCAGAAAAAAATCACATATATACTACACCAATATTTTGCACCACAAAAGCAGGGGTGGGGGGTCAAAGTTAAGTGACCTGAAAAAAATCAGAAACTTTTGAAATAAAATAACATGCATTATAAAATTCATTCATTGATAAATCAACACTGAAAAATTCATTAAAATCTGATAATTCCCTGGTTTTTGGTTTATAAAAAAAATTTCTAACGGGGTTTTGGGGTCAAAATTGTATTGAAAAAAAACACAGATTTTTCAACAAATTGGGTATACATAGTGTGTGTGTGTTTATACAAGAATGAGTAAAAAAAGTAATGCCATTTTCTTTAGGATTGATATAATGATTGCCTTTTAAACCCTCTTTCATAGGGCCAAAGAGAGGTAACTATTATTCCGGTGATGAGGAAGTGAAATCTGTAGTGAAGTGGCTCAAAGAACAGTAAACAGAATTTTACAGGGCAGGGATATATGCTCTCATTCAAAAGTGGAACATTGCTATTAAGAGAAATGGTGACTATGTGGAGAAGTAGGGATGTGATCCACAGAGGACCAACTTCTGTGTTGGTAATTATACCTGTCCTAAACAAAATGGCATTACTTTTTGACTCACCCTCGTAGAATAGATAATGAACAAAAGTTTTTATTTTCCAAATGTATATATGGATGCATTTGCAGATCCTGGTGAAGAATTCTTAAAATTTTAATGAAAGGCCAAGATCAGCACTGTGTTTCCGTGCCGAATGTCATTGAGACTGTTGAATTGAAACATTTATTGTCTACATTTTCCAGAAAATTGTAGGTAATCTGAGCATTAGTTACATAAATGAGAGTAACCTCCCCTTGTTTATTTCACTTTGAGGAAGCCATATATTTTGGCCATTTTCATTTCACCGTAATCAATACAACTGCATGTTTTAACATGAAAATATCATAAAATGTGTTCTTAATAACAAATAAGTTAATTTCAAATAATGTGCAAGCACAATTAAGAAAACATTTTATGATATTTTTGTGTTAAAACATTCAGTTTTATTGATTTGAACAAATTCGTATTTTCAGTGTAGATTTACGGTGAAATGAAAATGGCCAACCAAAATACATGGCTTCCTCAAAGTGAAGAAAAACAAGGGGAGGTTACTCTCATTTATGTAGCTAATGTTCAGATTACCAAATTGTGTACAAGTGCAACACTCTACCTAAAAACAAATTCTCTTCAGCTTTTTCTTGTTTCCTAAGCTGAGGATCCCAAGCCACGTTGATATGCCTGGGAATGACAGGGAAGATTTCGGAAGCAAAGAAAGTTATGAAAGACACAATAACTGGTGAGAGAAATCACGCATTTGGTAGCTCAAAGCATGCACGAATATGCCTGCTGTGCAAAATGAGATCGGGGGGGGGGTGTAGTGGGCGATTAGGGAGATTGAACTCCCATCCTCCTGATCATGAGTCGTGGCTTGACATTGGACTACCTCATTGGCGTGCATGTAAATTACTACACTGCGTGATTGACCCGGATGTGGGATTTTAGTATGATTATTTAAGGCCTGCCTTAACACATCATGAGCTTTAGCGAAGGATTGCTAGAAAAGATTGTTGCCGGGCTTGGTTAGGAGAAACTGAGACATCTTTTTCAGTAGAGAGAGCGGTGTGTCGTGTTGTGATCTTCGTAATGTTGGTTATCACTTGAAACAAACAACTAGAATAACAAAAAGAAGCGAATGAAACAATGATAGGTATAACTTTAGGGTTAGATTTTTAGAACTAAGTCACCAACAAGATCAGCAACCGATAAAAAAAACAAAAGGCACGTTTTTATACTAAAATAGTTTTTGATTTTAATAAAAAATTAGTTATTTCATGTTAGCATATGTGAAAAAATTAATTTTGCACTAAAGATAAACTAATATTGTTATTTAAAAAAAACTTAAAACGAACGACACGTTTATTGATTTTCCAAATGCATCTACAGATAGTTAAAAATTTATAAAAAGTATATTATAAGGTTATAATAATAACTCCTAACCCTATTTCAGAATTTTAGAATTAAAATTTGATAGCAAAATCTTTTTTGTTTTTATCAGCTGCTGATTTTGTTTACTGACAACCGGTGAAAAGCAAAATTCAGTTCCTTTCAAAACTGATCTAGGCTAGGGTGCCTGTTGGTGACTTGGTCCGACTTTTATTAGTTGATTCACACTATTCCTTTGAGGGGAAATATTTTCCCGAGCAAGTCGGTGTTTCTTCTTTAAAATCCTGGGGAAAAAAGGAATGAGAGTCCTTTTTAGCGCCAAGAATTTTTTTTGGGGGGGTTCTGCTCAGACCTTCTGGGAGATTATTCTTTTGTGTCTTTTTATTTATTTTTATATTAAATTTAATTTTGTTTTATTTATTTTTTTATTAATCACCACAAGGTGACAGCATAGATTCCCATGACTCTCTCTTGCCACCCATTCCTATAAGTCATCACCTAGCAGGTCTTCTGCATAGCATCTGGTCAGCCTGACAGGATTTTTCAGGATGATCTCAATATAAGCTCTCCCCTTAAAATAAGCCCTAGTTGAGAGCAATAACATTCCAGATGATGATATGTAGGTACCACCAAAATATGTCACTTTTGAAAAAAAAGATCTTGCAAAAAATAGATAACGAACATAAAGAGTTGTTACAAAGAAAAACAGTTAATTCAAAAATCAAATTATCCAATTGGGCAAAATTACACACCGTTATCTTGAAAAATATGTAAAACAGTCAGGTTTTTTTTACAACAGGGTAAATTTCTTTATTGATATTTTTTAGCAGAATTCGTATTCATGGTTCTTTTACAAAAAGCTCTCAGATTGAAACTTATAAAAATCTTTTGATATAATTATTCAGATTCTTATCTTCATAGAAAAAAGTAAAAATCGTTTTTTGTCTGTTCATTTTTTCATATTTCATGTCATAAAATAAAATAGGGGAGGGGAGTAGACCTTGTAAAAAAAAAAAAATTCCCCTAATATATTTTAAGAAAAACCTATTTCAGACATATTTACATCAAAAGTAATTATGGAAATTTTCGTGAAAATCGGACCATTAATTGATTTTTCATAGAATTAAAAAAAAAAAGTCTCAAGTCATTTGTTTTTGGTTACGTTAAATTTCAATTGATTTAACGGTGCAAAAATGTAAACAAAGTTTTTCGTTCATAATTTTCATTATTTCCGTAAGCTGAATTTTTTTTTTTTTAAATCATCAGGAGTTTTTTTTAATGTTTCAAAAAAATTTCAAGACAAAACTTTATGCAAGTTTCATTGTGTTAAATGTAGGGGGGGGGGGTAAATTTCACAGGGAAAATTGGTAGTACCTAATATGATTATTTTTAAATGAATTTTTTCATCAATGAGTTTTTTGAATAAAAAGAACTTGTTAATGGTAAATAAATGTAGATCATTTTTTCGTAATTTCTGTTTAATTAGGGATTTTGGAATGTTCTACTTCTCAATGTCGTTTTTCGATATATGAAGAATAAGACATCACCCGAAAATAAACTTTAGTGTTATATTTCGGCACGGTATCTCTTCTTCATCTCTCCGGACCACACTAAGCTAAAGAGTGAAATCGTAGGCTAGAGAGTCATGGAGAAGTTGCCTCCCTTAGATTGTGGTTTTTTAACTAGATTTATTCTAAGGGAGGTAATCAAATATTTTTTAAGATGTTATTTACTCTGAGTTGGATTCAACTGAAACTATTTTTTTCAGTTGGTGTTATAATAATATTGAAATTTATTGTGTGCAGTGCTCAAGTGCACCACAAGTCTCATGTGTAGTACATAGAATAATGTATTAGTGTCAGGAACATGAACAGCGTACAGTAATAATATACATGTATGTCTACAGTGCTCAGGTGCACACAACTAATCAAAGTCTCATGTCTAGTACATAAACAATGTATTAGTGTCAGGAACATGAATAGCGTACAGTAATAATATACATGTATATGTGTGGAGGGGGGTATCAAGTATAGTGTTGGCAGATTACAGGAAGCATGGAGGCTTTGAAAGATGCAGTGTTTTGGCAGCCTACAACGGATGCAGGCAGTTTATTCCATGCCTTGGCAACTCTGAGCATGAAAAAATGTTTCCGAAAGTCATGTGAGCGATGCTGTTTTCTGACTTTGTAGGTATGCCCACGTGTGTTAGAAACATGTATATGATGGGGACTGAAAAGTTTGTATGATTACATCATATCTGCTGTTTCTCTGAATTTTTTTTTAGATGAGGCTTGATAATTAGTATTATTTGGACTATTATCCTTATCTTTATTGTTATTTGTATGTTTCAGTCAATGTGCCCTCCAGCCTTCTTCAGGTATTTGTCGGACTCTGGAGCCTTCTCGAACTTGAGAACTAATTGGACACATAGCGTAGTGGATAAAGGCATTGGGATAAGACAGTTCTAAGCAACTGTTATCTCTAGGCTGTAGGTTCAATCCTGGTCACATAGAATAATGATTAACATAGCTTAACACCTGTACACCCAGCTATGTTTAGTGGAATGAGAACTGGATACCTCTGTGGATTGAATAAAGGGTTGGGTTCGAAATTCCGTGATGGCTCCTGATTACGACAAGAAAGTTCCAGAGTTCGAAAAGGCTCCCGCGTTCAACAAGAAATACCTGAAGAAGGCCAGTGGGGAACATCAGCAGAAACGTTGTACAGATAACAATAAAGATGAGGACAATAGTCCGAATAATCCAAATAATATCTGCTGTTGATGACTTTTGTTTTTGCCAATTGGATCCCACCACTGCCATGGAAGAAGTATGTGGATCCCAAGGGGGACTGACTATGTTGAAAAAATAAACCTCATTTGGTCACATTCCATGAGAAGGATATTTACCACTCATCCCACTTATGAGGGTGTGACACAAGGACATTTTTATGTGGACCCACCCATGAGCCGAGACTTATGGAATTGTTAGGTGCAAAAAATGTGTTGATCCCATCGGCATTCCCCCTCAAGGGTGGTACCTCAAGCACTGGGCAATAAACCCAGCCCTGCCCCTTTAAATCAAGGGGGTAGGTGTTGCCTGGAAGGATAGCCTCCTGGGATCAACGCCGTTGATTTAACACTTCTGGTTCAGAGGCGAAGCACACTGGACCGCTGCTCGGAAAAGAGTGAGTCAAAAGAGTAAAGTGTAAATGAATTCCATTCCATGAGAGTATCTTGGTTAACCTACAAACTTGCTTGTTTATATAATTATATAATAATTGTCATATGATATTAATAATTATTATATTCATATTATATTCATATTTATATGAATATAATAATATGAATTATTATGATAATATGATTATAATTATAATTATAATAATAATTATTATGATAACTAGCAAAATAAAAAAAACGCCCTCTGGGCGACGTAAAATAAATATTGCCTGAGGGGATGGGAGTTGAAAATTTAATATCAGAGAGTTTGTATCATAAGTAAAGTAAAATCATCAAATTTATTAAAGGAGTAAAAAATAAAATAAATTTATTAAAGGAGGAAAAAATTGAAAAAATGGAAACTTAGTTCTGATAACTTTAAATATATATTAAAATAAAACAAACTATATATAGATAGATAATACCAAGTATGTATTTATTAAAACTTGTTTAAAAAACCCAATGAGGACTGTCTAACATTGCATGCTCAAATTTTGAGAGTATTTATTCTACGTTATGACGTTTTAGGTAGTGTGACGTAATCAGTGACGTTGTTTTTGTTACAGACAAAAACCGGAAGCAAATCTCCATTATTAATAGATATGATAATATGATAATAAATATTATATTAAAAAATATGATAATATGAATTTATATTCATATTTATATTATTATATTCATATTATATTAATAATTATATTGTTTTTATATAAAATAAAAATTGCTCGTTTTATCCAAAATTGCTTCAATTTAACAAACCAACTTTACATTGTTGTTGGTATCCTTCCGTCTACGAGAGACGATGGAGTAGTGTCCAGATTTTTTTTCTTTTTTTGGAACTACATGGCCTGGACAGGTTCATGTGGAGAATGAGCTGTTGCCCAAAGAGCAACCCCCCCTCTCCACACTGCCATCGTGATTCAAAGGAAAGGTTAGGAACCAATGCAGTTTGGTAGCGGCAGTGTCGCAGGAGTTGCTGGGTAGCACTGGATTTCAGCGTCCCACCACCTTTGGGACTCTGGCTACTGATTTATTTTCGGGGTTTACTCCCCTAGCCTTTCCTTGAGATGGGACAAAGCCGCTAGGCAGCAGAAGTTTTGGGTCGGACTTTTCCTTGACTTAGAAGGGTTGCCGACCAAGGCTAACAAGTCCCTTCTAACCCATTTCAGGATTTATGTGAGTAGTAAGTACCCCAATCCTACTACTGTCGGTGTTTCTGAAAAATTAAAATTCATATTTGTTGTACCTACTATTACTATCTGATACTAAATATACAAATTATTTGTATTAATAGGTGTTGTGGGGTTTTAAGGGGTCAAATAAGAACAAAACGACGTGTAACAAATGTAGGAAAATGTATTAACAAAAGAGTAGACAATTACAGTACAGAGAAGTGGGAATTACGTCCGACAAATAGAGCTATGAGCTGACTCGCATTGGCTTACCTCAAGCCATAATTGTCCCTGTTACTTATAGTAACCGTCGGCGCATTCCATTAGTCTATAGGGTATATACCTATAACAATAGGAATACTTGAAACTTTACATTGAAGGTTACAATATCATTTTGGATTATAAAAATATATTTCTAACATATACTACCCTTGGCTGGGGTATCCCACCGTGATGTAATGGTTAGCAAGTTAGTCTCACACATCCATTACTAATAAATAGTTTCATCCTCACTGGATGCCCTATAACTGTGACTTTGTGCCACATCCTACCCATGGCAAACAGTCTGGATATTAAGTTTAATGTTACATAATTGGTGGGTTGTCTATGAATTATGTATTGTAGTGTAGGCTCTCAAAGAGTGTTCCTGAACAGAGATCTCACCATCAATATTAAGATCTCTGTATATAAAGGGGAAAATCAACCTACCCTAATGGACAGACAGAACAATATAGGGAATAAATGGAGGAAAAAACTTAAAATTAGTTTCATGTAATACTCTAAAATTGTCAAAAAAAATGTAATACGCTAAAATTGTCAAAAAGGCCGAGGGTGTCCTGGCATCACTCAGCAAGATCTTTGTCAGCCGTTCACCGGCTATCTATTTAAAGTTGTACAAAGCTATGGTGCGGCTACACTTGGAATTTGAATCACCAGTCTGGAACCACTATATCGCTCAGAATATTAACCTCGTAGAAACTGTACAGAGACGTGCAACCAAACGAATACCCTCCATCAGGTATTTACCATACTCTGAACGTCGCGCTGTCCTGGGAATGGATTCGTCGAAACTTCGGCATCTGGCAACTGACCTGGTAAACGCTCATAAGGTCATTAATCATCTTAACAACAGCAACCTTGAGCACCTTTTTGATCTCCATCTTTCTAACACATGTGGGCATGCCTACAAAGTCAGAAAACAGCACTGCTCACGTGTCTTTCGGAAACATTTCTTCATGCTCAGAATAGCGGAGGCATGGAATAAGCTGTCTGCATCTGTTGTCAAAACACTGAATCTTTCACAACCTCCATGCTTCCTGTAGTCCGCCGACACTATACTTGATACCCCCTCCACACACATATGCACACACGCGCACACATACATGCATATTACTACTGTAAACTGTTCATGTTCCTGGCACAAATACATTGTTCTGTGTACTTGACATGAGACTTTGATGAGTTGTGGTGCACCTGAGCACTGTACACAATAAATTTCATTATTTTATTTATTTCAACTGCAAAATTGCAGCATGTTCATACAGAGCAAAAACATGATTGTTACCAATTTATTCTAGAATTTTTTAAGCCACACAGGTCGCCACCCATGACCAACAGGTGGCTCCATTATGGGGATTTTACCCCTCTACAGAGATGTAAGACAGTTTATTCTACTGTCTCAGTAGAATACAGGGAAATTGATTCTGGAAGCAGCACCCTACAAATAATCACAACAATAAGATTATTAAATTATTTTATTGTCATCTGATGCGCACAACCATAAACAAATATCATGCATCATTACACTTCTCCAGTCAACCATGAAAAATGTATAAAGCTAATTATTTACTTTTCTGTTCACAGATCACTGGTTTGATCATAGGGGCATTACTCATATAATAATGATAATTCCTCATCTGAAAATTCAATTGTGACTATAACAATTAAGATGAGGATAATAGTTCAAATACATCAGTGTATAATAATGATAATTCCTCATCTCAAAAATTAAGTTGTGACTATAATAACAATCAAGATGAGGATACTAGTCAGAATAGATCAGTGTATAATAATGATAATTCCTCATCTTAGAAATTCAATTGTGACTATAATAACAATCAAGATGAGGATATTAGTCTGAATAATTCCTCATCTCAGAAATTCAATTGTGACTATAATAACAATCAAGATGAGGATATTAGTCTGAATAATTCCTCATCTCAGAAATTCAATTGTGACTATAATAACAATCAAGATGAGGATATTAGTCTGAATAATTCCTCATCTTAGAAATTCAACTGTAACTATAATAACAATCAAGATGAAGATAGTAGTCTGAATAATTCCTCATCTCAGAAATTACCACAAAAATAATGATAAGCAAATAAAACAATAAAATAAATAATAAAGCCAATGGTTGAGATGACATACCGTCACATTTTTTTCACCACTGCATATTTTGGCATCACATAAACGTCTTTTTCTCCATAGACTGGCCAAAGACTTCATCATACCATCAGCATGTTCAGGATCAACATAAGTTTTTTTAAAAACTGTCACAGGTCGTGAAGATGCACAAAACTGATTGAATAATTTCTGCCAGGAGAAATATATATATATATGAAAAAGTGAATGGAAGTGAATCCGACAGTATGAAATAAATATTTTAGAAAAAACAAACACATGGTGTTATAATTCACTGACAGAAATCTGTTTTGACCCTTTATTGAAGTGGTCTTCATCAAGAGCAAGATGTGTATGGTGGAGAGACGGTATGAGTGAACCGTTATAAGACAAAAGTGGTACAAACGAAATATTCAAGTTTGGAGTCAGAGTTTTTTTAATTTTTTTTTTTTTTTAATTTTGAGAATGCATATTCTGTTTTGAAAATAGAATAAAATAAATTTTATTTTATTTTATTAAATCAGAAGCATTATAATCCACAAAGAAAACTCAAAAGAGTTTGATGTAAATAAACTCTTTTGTCTTATAACGGTTCACTCATACCATCTCTCCACCATACACATCTCGCTCTTGATGAAGACCACTTCAATAAAGGGTCAAATATATATATATATATATATATATATATATATATATATATTATACTAAAGCTGAGTTAATCAACTTTTGCTTCCTAAAGGCTTTTTTACTGTTTAAGTTAATGACATGAAAATTATACTAAATTATTCCTTACTTTTAGGATTAAATTATGTTTGAAAAAAATTCTGTTTCAATTGGTTCTAATTAGTCGTAATTTGCAATTCTTCCCCTCTATGTATCTCTTGACTACCTACTCGTTATATAATGTTAGTTTCTCTGGAGAGTAGAGAGAGAGAGAGAGCCGGGAGAATTTGAAATGTATTTCTAAATTCTATGTTAAATTTCACAACCAGCAACCTGTAGCTTAAATGAGGTCAAACATTTACTTTCTTAGAAATATTACAAAATGATTTTAAGGTTTCGTCTGGCTGTATTTATTTATTTTTTAAAATTTTATTCACTTTGCTAACTCCCTTTTCCCTAATCTCAATTATCTACCCAGAGCTGAATGGGTGACCCAATGGGTCACATTTTATCTAGTATATAAATATATATATATATATGTGTGTGAAGAAAGGAAGTGAATCCGACGGTATGTAGTATATTGAGAAAAATGAAAAAACACAGGTTTAAATGAGTTAAGTGGTGAGTTTATTGGCCGACGCTGCAGTGTTTCGATCTATTAATTAGATCATCTTCAGGGCATTTGTTGGTATATGGAAGGTAATAAGAAATTATTTATCACAGAATAACGAGAAAAGCGAGTGGTAGTCATTGTTATTCATCTGTTTAAAAAATTTTGAGGTTTGAAAAAAGGGGACGGTTTGAAATATGACGTCAAATATTCTCTTTTATGGCGTGAGTATTCATTTAAACCTGTGTTTTTTCATTTTTCTTAATATACTACATATATATATATATACTTTGTTTACTGTTCTGTTTGATTATTAATAAGCAGCAGATGTTTAGCAAGAAATGTTAGTGACACATTCTGAATATCAGGTGAGTTGAGAAGGTTTCCAGACCCAACCTCATCTAGTGGTGAGGTTTCAATTCTAGAGCTCTGGGGAATATGGAGTACCCTTTCATTGCCATTACTCCCAAGTACACTCTGACCCAGAGTGGTAGTACCTGTTATGGGTTAAATAGATAAAAATGAGGGTTTTTTTTTAAATTGAGGTTGAAAAAAAAATTGATTACCCAACAAGAATAGATAAAACAAAAAACATCTTTGATATAAAATAACACACACACACACACATATATATATATATGAAATTTAACATTATGAAAAAACATATGATGTTTGTTATGTAATTGCTGACAGTACTGTTTCGACCAAATCGATAAGTTGGTCTTCATCAAAGAGCGACATAGATGGGAAGAGAAGATATCCGTTAAAAAAGACTGTTTACAGAAACGAACGCTGAGTTCAACCGCTGAAATTTTTGAAAAATGCATGTTCTGTTTTAAAAATAAAATAAATTTTATTTTTAATTTTTAAAAAATCAGAAGCATTATAGTTTATAGAAAAACTCAAAAGAGTTTGTTGTAAAAGTTTATATAAAAATGTAAAGTGGGTATCAAAATAGTATAGTATATATTTTTCAGCTGTTGTTACAGACAATATTTTATTTCAATTTCTTATTCCTTTAACCTATCTGTGTGTGGAATATATATTTTTCATTTATTTATTGATCACCATTTAAGACTTTCTGTGATTGGTCATTTTATTAAAATGTCTTTATTACTAGCCTACCATAATGTAAGAAAAGAACATTTAGTTATGTATGGTTCGCTGATACAGCATACCACAGAGTAAGAAGGAAATGAAAGCAAAAATATAGATAAATACCTGCACCTTACTAGAGAGGGTTGGTTAATTGTTTGGTTTTATGCCATATCAAACCCATTGTGGGTTATTCAATGCAAAATCTTGTTTTTAGATATATATAATTTGTTTAAGATATAATTGTTGACATGCTGTTGTAGAGGATTATGAGTACGTGTTCAGTAATATTAGGAATGACGAATATTATATATGACACAGTTAGGCAGAAAACACGGAGAAATAATAAAACAAATGCATACAATTATAATATAACAAATAAATTTATTCAGAGAATAAATTTGCAAGTAATCACAATTATGTAAATGTTTGAAAAGAATAGTGTAGTTGATATGTGTAATGTAAAAATGTAAAAAGTTCGTATGTTTAGTTTGGAAAAGTTCGTTTTATGGACAGAAATTAGAAATAAGTTGGTGTATCTGACCTGTTGAAACGGATTCCGAAGTGGTAAGAATACTGGTAGTAGTAGTAATTGTCGTTTGTTCGAACACCTGCTTCTTGGCCAGCGAGAGGAGATCTATGTGTTTGTTTATCTTTTGTTGTGTCCGGTTTGAGTGTGAGGTGAAGTCTGTGTCGTCTGCTAGTGAATCCTGTCCTCTCTGATAGCGAAATGGGTTCTGTATATTTGTTGGTTTCTTCTTCGTTATTTATAATTAGGAGATAGGATCGGAAAGTAATTAATTTTTTTGGCGCAAACGCGCGGACGTAGTAGTGAACAATGCTAACCCAGCCAATCGATTCTGATTTTAGTGTAAATGTTTAATCACTTTTCCTTAAATCTTTGGACAAGGATTTTTGTTCGATTTAATTACTTTTCCATAAGTTTGGAAAAAGGATGGTGTTATATGTTTATTTTAATTTCTTTTCCTTACTATTTAAAAAAATAGAATTGTATTCTATACTGTAAAAACCAACCAACCAGCCAACAGTCCCAACCTAGTGTTGCATAGGGCCAAATTCAAGATGTAGTAGTAGTCGTTTAGTAGTAGTAGTAGTGGACCTAGTCACCAACAGGCACCCCAGCCGACGCCTTCATAATTTATAAATTGTGTAATACCATTTCTGAACAACATTCAATGGTATTACACAATTTATAAAATTTATTTTTCATGTGTCTCTACATTCCTATATGAAATAATATTGTTATAATGTCAATAGCAATATTAGTTTATTGTTGGTTGAAAATTATTTTTTAACATATACTAACAACAACATGAAATAACTCATTTTTTTTATTAACTTTCATAGAGGCACATGGAAGGTGAATAAACGTGTCTTTCGTAAAATCCGTCACAATGCATTTCTATAGTAAAATGAGTAATTATGCATTTCTATAGTAAAATCAGTAGCAATGCATTTCTATAGTAAAATCAGTCACAATGCATTTCTATAGTAAAATCAGTAGCAGTGCATTCTATAGTAAAATCAGTAGCAGTGCATTTCTATAGTAAAATCAGTCACAATGCATTTCTATAGTAAAATCAGTAGCAATGCATTTCTATAGTAAAATGAGTAATTATGCATTTCTATAGTAAAATCAGTAGCAATGCATTTCTATAGTAAAATCAGTAGCAGTGCATTCTATAGTAAAATTAGTACCAGTGCATTTCTATAGTTTTATTTTTAAAAAATAACAATGTTAGTTTTATCTTTAGTGCAAAATTAATTTTTTCACATATGCTAACAACAACAACATAGTGTAACTCATTTTTTTATTAAAATCACAAACTATTTTAATATAGGAGCGTGTCTGGTTTTTAACGGCTGTTGATTTTGTTTACTAACAGCCGGTGAAAGGCAAAATTCAGTTCCTTTCAAAACTGATCTCGGCTGGGGTGCCTATTGGTGACTAGGTCCGTAGTAGTCATCATTAGTTCAGAAACAACACACGCAGGTTGTATAGTCACAGGGGCCTGTTTATTTCTTCCCAGGCTCGTGGGTTCTTTTCAGAGAGAAGGAAAGAAAGAGAGAGAAAGTATGGTCAAACTATTCTATCGTAAGTCATGTTCAGTACTACTATCCATACCCATACAGGGAACCGGGTGTTACGTCTGACTCTCACCAGAGCCCAGCCAAAAAAGGACGATTTTCTTCTTCCGTTTCTCGTTCCAGGGTTACATCTTTTCCGGTCAAAACCCGGGACTTCCGTTTTTATTTTTAAATCTATTTCCGGGATCATTCTACGGTCAATTAGTGGCACTCTGTTGAGTGTTTACCCTTATAAACTTTAACCTTTGTTCTTATTTCTTTTTCTTCTCTTCCTCCTTTCAATCCCCAAATTCCCCGTAGACCACAATAATTTCACTACACCTAGGGAAGATGATTAATCAGAAAGTGGACAATGGATCAGATAATTACAGTGGTTCCCAACCTATGGCCACATGGCCAAAATGGGCCACAGCAAATTTCAGGTGGGCCAAGGAAATATTATAATTCTATATGAAGTGTGTGCATCAATATGGTTGTATCTTGATTGAATAAATATATTATGTAAAATGGAAATATTTTTTCTATTATAATAATTTTGTGGGCCACAAAAAAATTCTGGTCTCAAAGTGGGCCATGAGCTGAAAAGGTTGGGAACCCCTGAGATAATACACCCTATGAAAAGCAGATGGCAAGATCATATGGCAGTCAATGGACTAGACAATATAGGGAAAAAATGAGGGGAAACCAGAGATCAATTGAAAATGAAACATAAGCAGTCACACCAGGGGTAGGAGGGGGTCGCTGAGAAACGAGCTTGTTGCTATGGTGTGGTTGTGTTGTGGCTGTGGCTGTGGCACTAGGCTCCACAAAATATACAGAGTAGACATAAAGTCAGGTACAACGGTAATGAGTCAAAATATTTGGTAATGTGAGGTACAATTTAGCAGTTTCTTTAGCTGAGTTCGTGAAGGTCACTGATCAGATGTGAAGCTCACCTGATACTCTCTGAGTGCTACTTGCCAGATTTACCTCTATGGCTTAGAGTTGGTAGTTTTGCTAATGTGAGGTACAATTTTGCAGTTTCTTTTGCTGAGGTTGTGAAGGTGACAAATCCCTTCTAGACTATGAGATACCAAGCTCGCCTGATACTCTCTGAGTGCTACTCACCAGATTTACCTCTATGGCTTAGAGTTAGTAGTTTTGGTAATGTGAGGTACAATTTTAGCAGTTTCTTTTGCTGAGGCTGGAAAATTGAAAAATTACTCTAGACTGTGAGATGCTGAGCTCGCCTGATACTCTCTGAATGATACTTGCTGGATATACATCTATAGCTTGGAGTCGGAAGTTTTGGTAATGTGAGGTACAAATTGACAGTGCTAGATGCTTTTGCTGAGGTTATAAAAGTGACAAATCTCTCTAGATTGCTAGATGTTGAGCTCGCCTGATACTCTCTGAGTGCTACTCACCAGATTTACCTCTATGGCTTGGAGTCAGTAGTTTTGGCAATGTGAGATATAATTCAGCAGATCAAGATGCTTATGCTGTGTTCTTGAAAATGACCAATCACTCTAGACTATGAGATACCAAGCTCGCCTGATACTCTCTGAATGCTACTTGCGGGATATACATCTATGGCTTGGGGTCAGAAGTTTTGGTAATGTGAGGTACAACTCAGCAGCTCTAGATGCTTTTGCTGTGATTCTAAACTATGAGATGCTAAGCTCACCTGATACTCTCTATATGCTTACTGACTGGATTTACCTCTATCGCTTGCAACATGAGTGAAATTTCTTAAACTATCGTTGTATAGCCGCTTGACTGGACTTCAATAAAACCACAGACACGTATATATAAAAATAGGACCTGTCTTTATTTTCTTTGGTGTGTGGGTGGTGAGGGGCGACGAGTGTTCACAATGAAAATGCCGGGTGGCTGGCGAAGGTAGCGACGAGTGTTCACAATAGAAATGCCCGAGTGGTTGATGGGAGACGAGGTTATCTTCTTGGCTGCTGCTCGCTGAGGACTGATCTGACCCTTCATCTGCTAGGCCTTTATATACAATAAATATGCCCACGCATTTTTATTGTTTGATCTGATAAAGGACATTTGTTATATATTTCTTTATCTTTCTCTTCACCGGAAGACTCTGCTTCCGTTTTCCTTTTTTCTTTTATCTATTTTGACTGCTTCTTGACTGGAAGACCTGTCTTGCGTTCTCCCTTTTTTAAATATATATTTTTATCTTTCTCTTTGTCTTTTTGCCAGAAGCTTCCTCTTCCGTTGCATAATAATACAACACTATCTGGTTACTGTACTGTGATCAACTGCACCTTCACTTTTCGTTTAGTTTCTTTTTCTAATGGCATATTATCTTTCATGGGTTATTTAATGCAAACACCATGCTTTTAGAAGAACAGTAAGGGTACTACGTAACCCATACTTTTGGGGTGAGGAGGTTCATACCTTTCCCAAGGGTATTAGTCTAAAAGTGAACATACTATTCCTTTTGTAATCCTTTTGCCGATGTCATGAAGGTGATGAATCACACTGGACTGTGAGAAGCCCAGATTGACTGATACTCAAATCTATCTCACCAGATTTGCTTCAATGGCTTGGAGCACAGCCTCGGAATCCATGCTTTTAGGCCTACCTGATCTTGACTGATCATTGGGTTTCTTGCAAGCCAAGCAAGATGCTTTGAACCATTTGGTTACCGTACTGTGATCAACTTCACCTTTCGCACAACAAAAGTTTTTGGTTGTTTCCATGGAAACTTTGAACTTTGTAAAACATAAGTTATCAAATTGGATTACATTGCATGTTCATCTGTGTGTGTGGGGGGGTGAAGCAATGCACAACCTATCAGCACACCAATTACCACAATACTACCAACCACAGTGGATATGCTTGATGGCATAAACTGCTTCAGTCACATGATATATCTGTAACAAACTAGCATGTACAAAAATATTGAAAAACATTTGACTCACCTTAGTTGTGTTTTACATTACCAAAATATTGCAAAGTTTTTGACTTACCCTAGTATTTCATCATACTTACCTTGCTTTCAGAACCAATATTTGAGGTAAAATTAATCACATGGTCCCAGGCAGCACCTGCTGCTAGTCTTAAAGGTGCCCCAAAATGAGAATGCCGACAGGAACCACACACTTTTTGCATTAGCCACCCTATGAGCTTCAGTTTGTACATGGCTCCACATGTTAAAAAGACCTTGTGGTTAATCCAGCCAGGTGGGAGGTTAGGAAAATATACCTCAGTGGGTATTTACCTTGAATACCATATATGCAGGTCAGGAAGCGCGTGGTGTAATGGTTAAAGTCATGGGAAATGGACCCATCGCCCGAGTTCAAATCCTGGACGTGGCAATTGCATTTCACTTAGCACTAATACCCTTGGGAAAGGTATGAATCGTACTCTCGCTCCAGCTATGGGTAAATAGTAGGGTAACCGGGCTCTTTAACCTAGGTTAGGTAACCAGTCTAGGAGAAGGAAAACTCTGAATTCAAACCTGTTGAACTCCCTTAAGAAATTGACCTCGTGTCACACCCTGCTCATGCGGAGGGGTTGGTAAATATATATATATATATATGCAGGTCAGGCACTAAGCCGAGGCTCATGGAATGGTGGTTGTAAAAATTGTGTGGATCCTGTCAGCATTTCCCCTCAAGGAAGGCACCTCAGGCACTGGGCAATAAACCCAGCCCTGTCCCTTTAAATCAAGGTGGCAGGTGTTGTCTGGAGGGAGATAGCCCCCTGGGATCACGCTGTTAATCTACAACACAGATCCAGTGACCAAAGCCCCCGGATCCCAATCCCGAAGGACGGGTTATTATTATCATAAAATATACCTTAGTATATCATCATTATCATCATCATCATCATCATTAGCTCTTAACGTCCTCTACCACCTCATTCCACCCGGCTGGAAGTCATATTTGTTTTCCTAATCCACCCCAAACGATAGCCTTTGTTTAAATGTAATATTAAACATATTTAGCAGTCTTTGATTTACGGGAAATAGCAGGTAACTTTAAATGAAAAGGCCATTTTTGGTTTTTGGTTTGGTTTGTTTTGTTTTACGGCATATCAACCTCAGTGGGTCATTTAATGCCGATAAAGTTTTGAAATAAATCAATTCTTAATGGATAATACAATTTTTTTATAAATACATTTTTCTATTTAACCAATAGATGGGACCCTAACAGGTACTACCACTCCGGGTCAGAGTGGACCAGGGAGCAATGGTGATGAAGGGGTGCTCCACATTCCCCAAACCTCCAAAACTGGAAAATCACCATCAGATAGAGTTTAACGTCATTCCCAGGACATGTAGACCTGCAGCCACCGCCTTCTAGCACCCATATGATAAAAAGGGGTTGGGGCTTGCCATAAGGGCAATAGGGTTGGGAAAATCATATAGGTGCTAGGGCTTGACATGACCAGCCAAGGCCATTTTTAGCCATTTTTTGATAAATCCTTATAAGAATGGGGCTCTGGACTTGGAAAATTCTCAACAGGATTTTAAGAGTTAAGGTGTGTTGACAGCACAGAATCCATTGACTCTCTTGTGCGATCCGTCCCTATCCGCAATTGGTCTTGAGAAGTCCTCTAGGCAAAAGCAAAAGATTGGGAAGTTTGGTGCTACCTCATTCACTTGGTTGGTTGGATTTTACAGCATGCCAATCCTTATTGGGTTATTTTATGCTGAAGACATTTTGTTTTATTCATTCTTGATGGATAGTCAAATTCTTTTTTTAAACTTAATTTTTTCAAACTTATTTTTTTCTATTTAATCTATGGATGGGATCCTCTGGGTTAGAGTGGATCTGGGAGTAATGGCAATGAAGGGGTACACCACACTCCCCAGAACTCCAAAATTGGAGCTTCACCATTATTTGCAGTTTAACGTCATACCTAGGACACTAAGACTCTCAGCCACATATGTGATAAAAAGGGTCAGAGGTTTGCCATAAGGGCAACAGGGTTGGGATAATCCTATAGGTGCTAGGGCTTGACATAAAGCCTCCATGCTTCCTGTAATCCACTGACACTATACCTGATGACCCTCTCCACACACATATGCACATGCGCACACACATACATGCATATTACTACTGTAGACTGTTCATGTTCCTGACACTAATACATTATTCTATGTACTTGACATGAGACTTTGATGAGTTGTGGTGCACCTGTGCACTGTACACAATAAATTTCATTATTATTTATGACCAGCTGATTGATTAGTGGGGGCCTTTATAATCGCCTGTCTAGCCTAAGTAAGGGCCAAAGTGGAGTGTTGCATGTCATGGACTGCTCAGCCATTAAAATTCTATTTTTAAGCATCACAGGTCATCACCTATAGCCACAGCCAATAGATGGATGAAAAAATGCATGAGAAATAATTTTACTAGAAAAATACATGTGAAATAGTTTTTACTAGGAAAATGAATTACAAATTATTTATAAAATGCACTCGAAATTATTTTTCCTATAAAACTACATTGCACATGATTTTGACAATAAAAATGCGTTGGAAATGATCTGGCAAATATCTGAGAGAGATAAGGACACTCGCACAGGAAAGGACAGAGTGGATTGACATGTATATGATGCAACATATGTGTCTTTGATGATGTACAGCTGGGCAGCTCCAATGGCAGCTATGGATAAACTTGATGCCTGTCACCGCAAACATTTGAGAAGCATCACTGGACACCGATGGCTCAACAGTCGAATCTCAAACAAAAGCGCTGTATAAGATGTGCAACACTATTCCACCATCAACAAGAGTGGTGCAACTATGATAGTCCATCATGTGCTATGGATGCACAAAAAAGCTAAAAAATCCCTGGAAGTTGCTGTAATAAGGTCAAACAATTACCAACACAAAGGGACTGCCATTGCATAAATTTGCTTGGTAAGCTGCAGGCGGACCTTGAAAATTCAGGACTAGGAGCCGTAAGATTTGGCAAGTGACTGAAGGAGCAAAGGACCCTTGCAAAGGAAAGAACAGAGTGGTTTCAAATGAAGAAGGACTGAATGCTTCTGTACAATGTTTCAAACTACTTCAGTGGCAGAATACAGGACTGGGAGCCCTAAGATCTGGCAAGTGTCTGAGGGATATAAGGATCCTTGAAAAGGAAAGGACAGAGTGGCCTTAAATGAATTTTTCAAAACTAATTCTCACACCTGTTATGGTGCCTTCTGGAGGGATCAAGACAGGGTCATCCTCATGCCAATCATAACCCTAACGGTTATGGAAATTTCCCCACCTTCAATTTTAAATCTAACGAATCTTATTCAAAATATCTTACTACAGGTACATACATAATTCATAAGCTGCTTATGAATTATGTAACAAAAGAAGCACTGGCACAAAAATCCCTGAAAGTTGCTGTAATAAGGTCAAGCAACTACCAACACAAAGGGACTGCCATTGCATAAATATTTTAGGTAAACTGTGGGCGGGCCTTGAAAATTCAGGACTAGGAGCCTTTGGCAAGTGATTATCTACATGTGTATGTATGTGCATTTTTGAGAGTGTGTGTTTGTGTGTGTGCATTTATGCAGTTGTATATTTGTGCGTATATGTACATAAATGTGTGTGTATGTGTATGTGTAGCAAGATGGGGATATTATCCTGACTTTTGTGAGCTAGAACTACTATATTAGAAAAGGAGGAAGAAGGAAATAAGTGAGAGATGATAAAGGTTTAAAAAATAGTGATGAGCAAAACAGGATGAACGATGGTTTGACCGTAGCATGACCTCCCGAATGAAGAATTGAGTGTCAACCGGAAGTTGGGTGTTGACCGGAACCGGAAGTCACATGGTGTCGTGGAACAAGAAAGGTACCGATCTCTTTTCGATTTGGGACAGCGTAGGGTTAAGACGTGCCCTTGGTGATGACAGTAGTTTAATAGTTCCCTCTCTCTTTCTCTCTGCCTTTCCTCCTCTCTGATACGAACCCACGAGACGAGCCTACCCTGGAAATAAAGGCTAGCAGTTGTGACTACATATTTCTCGCGTTGTAATTTTTATCAACAAGAAGACATTTTTAGCACCGTGAATATATTGCCACCACCACCACTGCCCCGTTATGTATATTGCTTTGGGTACTGTGACCAGATATACGACAACGTTACAGATATCGTTTTAGTGCCCAGAAAAAAGGCACAACGTTACATATGTGATTGCTAGAGTGAATGGTAGTGTATGAAAGTTTTAAGCATTGCTGCAGTTGAGGGGTTTCTTGAATCCCAAACAAAAAAGTTCTTCTACACTCAGGATAAAAGTGTTTTAGCGCCATTGGAGCAACTATTCAGCCCTTGAAGGAGACTATGTTGAAAAATAAATGTTCAAAAATCTTTTATCCCTTTTAGTTTTTCTGATACTTAAAACTTTTCATACACCCTTGTATATATATACATGAGAATGAGCCAAAAAGTAATTTCATCTTCTTTATTTCATGTGAGGTCCAATCTCCCTGACAAGCTAAAGCGACAGTTCTTCCAGGCTGTGGTTGTGTCGGTGCTGCTATATGGTTGCACCACTGGACCCTAACAAAGTGTCTTGAGAATAAGATAAATGGGAGCTGCACAAGAATGCTGCGCGCAGTCTTGAACAAGTCATGGAAACAGCACCCCACAAGGAAACAGCTGTACGGTCACCTGCCCCCCATCTCACAAACTATCCAAGTGAGACGGACAAGACATGCAGGACACTGCTGGAGAAGCAAGGATGAACTCGTGAGTGACATTCTCCTGTGGAAGCCAACACATGGACATGCAAGTTTGGGGCGCCCAGCAAGGACCTACATTGACCAGCTATGTGAGGATGCTGGCTGCTACGCAGAGGAGCTCCCAGGTGCAATGAATGATAGGGAAGGTTGGCGAAAGATTGTCATGGATACCCGTGCTGTATGCGCGACATGATGATGATGATGATGATTTCATGTGAAGTTTTTTTAGAAAACTAAGGCCTACATTGAGACCCTAACGAGGCTCAGAGAAAGAATCCGATGAGAAAGACACAACTTACCAATCAAAAATGTCCTCCTTCTGCATTACAATGCTCGACTACACACAAGCATCAGGACAAAGGAAAATATTTCCTCATTTGGGTGGACAACTTTACCGCATCCTCCATACTCACCAGATTTAGTACCTTCAGACTATCATTTCTTCGACCCCATGAAAGATGCTTTGAGATACAAACATTATTCCAGTGACGAGGAAGTGAAATCTATAGTGAAGAAGTGGCTCAAAGAACAGTCAACAGAATTTTACGGTGCAGGTATACATGCTCTCATTCGAAGGTGGAACCTTGCTATTGAGAGAAATGGTGACTATGTGGAGAAGTACAGATGTGATCCATAGAGAACTAGCTTCATTTTGATGTATGATACATGTTCCTGTGTTGGTAATTATACCTGTCCTAAACAAAATGGCATTACTTTTTGACTCACCCTCATATGTAATATACACATATATGTACACACATTTATTTGCACTATCTGTATATGTGTGTGTATGTATGTACATTTTTGAGTATGTGTGTTTTTGTGTGTGCATGTATGCATAAATATGTGTAGGGATTAAAAAATACGAAAATAAAAATAAAATAAAGATAAAATAGAAAAACAACAGACTCCCATGGGGCCTTGACTGGAGGAACCCTTTGCTCATGTCCGACAAAAGGGACTGACTCCCTACCCCCAAAATAATACCTCAGCCGTTCGAACTTAGGCCACAACTGAGTGTAGGTCGTTTCCTGGCCAGGGGCATGTCCCCTCGCCACGGCCGACTATGCCCCGTTCAATAAAACCTGAGTCATAAAACTACCTCTTGCCTTTGTCTCTTTCCTCTTTTGAGCCTTTTCGTTCCTTAAGTTCCATTTCAGCGTACCAGCCTACAAGAACAAAGAACCAACTTTTATATGGGGTTAAGATACCAGCACCAACGAATATAAACTAGGCCCAAATATGTGCTGTGTACATGTGCATTTGTGTAAGTGTGTGTTTATGTACATACGCAAAAACATACACACACTTATTTGCACTATATCCTAAAATATTAAGATTCCTTCATAATTTTACTATCTGTATGTATGTACATGCATGTATATGTGTTTGAGTGTGTGTATGTATGCAAATGTATGTTTGAGCATATGTGTGCATGTGTGTTACATGAATATATATATATACACTCATGCTAATGCCAACAATTAACCACCCCTCCCCTATTCACACCTCCTAATTCACCAGTATGAAAATGTCCACCGTTGAAGCAAGTACTCAATCCAGCGTCCTGAAGAAGGTCTAACAGACCGAAATGTTATAATGTCGACATCACTACCTACAATAAACATCCATTTTGTACAACATCCTGTGTTTGTCTACCTTTTTTCACATATATATATATATATATAATATATATATATGTGAGTGTGTGTGTGTGTGTGTGGCCTACCATGCACACTGGTAATCACACACAAACATGCATACATATACATATGTACACAAACATACATCTGAATACATGTACACACACAAACACATATTCATATATACACATACACACACACATACAGATGGTAGAATTATTGTATGTGTATTTGCTTATGTGTGTGTACGTATGTTTGTGTTTGTGTGAGTGTATTTGCTTATGTGTGTGTACATATGTTTGTGTTTGTGTGATTGTATTTGCTTATGTGTGTGTATGTATGTTTGTGTTTGTGTGATTGTATTTGCTTATGTGTGTGTGTGTATGTATGTTTGTGTTTGTGTGATTGTATTTGCTTATGTGTGTGTGTATGTATGTTTGTGTTTGTGTGATTGTATTTGCTTATGTGTGTGTGTATGTATGTTTGTGTTTTGTGTGATTGTATTTGCTTATGTGTGTGTACGTATGTTTGTGTTTGTGTATTCAGGTATGTTTTAATATACTAATCAGTGGAAAAGGTGAAGTTGGTTATTTTTTTAAATTAAATCTCAAAAATGTAATTCTGTTTTCACCATTTTTATTTTCTGTTGGCGCCAAAGCTGATTCCTTTAGCAGACAACACTGGATTCTGGCTATTAATTCCTCTTTGAAGTGATTCCAACTGCATCATGTTGGAATATTTGCTTGTGGGCTCACACAGAACACCGGGAACTGACTAAAGAGTTATATATATGTATATATTAGTTAATAGTAAGGAAATGAATCCATCAGTATCTGTATAGATAAAACGATATAAAAAACACATATGTTGTTAAATTGAATTTATTTTTACAATTTTAGCATTGCTAATATTGCCAATATTTTTTGATTTCATCAAAAAATCTTCATCACAATTATCATTATACTCTGATGAAGACTTTTTGATGAAATCGAAATGTTGGCAATATTAACAATGGAAAAGTTGTAAAAATAAATTCAATTTAACAACATATGTGTTTTTCATACCGTTTTAATTATATCTATCTATCTATCTATCTATCTATCTATATATATATATATATATATATATAAAGTTAAAAGAAAGGAAATGAATCCGATGGTATGAGTATATATAAAAAGATATGAAAACACCACAAAATGCTGTTAGAGTGAAAAAAAGCATTGATGATGATTTTCATAAAATCAAAATATTGTTCAATATCAGCTATATTATAAAATGTTTTCACTCTAACAGCATTTTGTGGTGTTTTCATATCTTTTTATATATACTCATATATATATATTTCTCCCTCTAATCTTTACTACATATATATAATCATATATAATCATATATAATTATTGTACACACACACACATATATATATAATATATATATATATTATAATCATCTTTACTACACACACACACACACACACACACATATATATATATATATATATATATATATAATCATCTTTACTACACACACACACACACACACACACACATATATATATATATATATATATATATATATATATATATATATATATATATAATCATCCACAGACACTGTGTTTCAGTGCTTTACATCTCTTCAGTGTCGCTAGACTCAGCAACTTCTAGCTGGGAATGAAACCCGACTGACTTTTCATCAGTCCGGTTCCTTAACCTCCCGGTCATCGGCAGCTACCAGTAAAGAGCAGTGCTTTAACTGATAAATGCATACATTGGTGTATATATTTTATGATCACCAGAGAGTTCATATCTGTAAACAGCAGACGAGCTTTTCTTTATTACACTAGCGGTGGAAGTCAATTAAAGTTGCTCCAACATATATATATTTTATAGGGTACAATACATTTAATGTGATTGTTACCATTGGTTTCAAAGCAGCATGGTAGCCACTTATCGCCAAAACAGCACACCTGTTTTCTTGTGGCTAACACACTGCTTTGAAACCAATGGTAATAATTGCACCTTAAATGTATTGTACCCTATAACAAATAAATACAGCTCATACACCCGTAATTGAGCACTCTATTTTCAATTCTCCAATACTAGAAAAAAAAAATACTAATATATATATATATAATATATATATATACACAGGGTGTTCAGGATAAATTTGTCCGTTTCATAAGGAAACAGAAAAAGTGCTAGGTAACTACAAAATTTAATGGATTGTAAAGAAATTCAACAGACACGGAAATTACACTACTGTCAACAAGTTCCACTAGAAATAACCGCCATTAGCATTGATCACAGCCTCAATCCTGCTCCAGAATATGGATCATGTTGATGTTACAGTTTCTCTGGGAAGGGTCTCAAAAAGGGTCTTAATTCTGTTGATTAAATGGGCTTTTGTAGTATTGGCACAGTGATTGGTGTCTTTCACACACTTCATGATACCTGTATCATGTAATCCAGTACAACCTGCCACATGTTGCCGGTAAAGAGATAGGCACTGACTCATGTGGAGAACCATTATTTCCCATTCCACTCTGAGCTAGTGTTCGTACCTGCAAGGGTCCCATTTATGAACTCCTCTGTTTAAAAATCATTTGTTTTCGATAGGACTGTATGTTAGTATACTGTATACTGATACCAAAAATTTAGTGTTTTTACTCCTTGGTCTAGTGCTATTGAAAAGGGGATAGACTCCCTCGCTGACTGGCTGATACCGACTTTAGGCCGCCCGTCGACTTTACTTACTTTTACTTACTTGCACCATTGTTTGAGGAAATAACCTCAAAGATCATCTACTAAAATGCACTAAAAATCCATTTTCGCAAAATTTAGCCTTTAGAAAACAAGGATTTTTAGTGCATTTTAATAGACGATCTTTCCTTAAACAATTGTGCAAGTAAAAGATCTAATTTTTTATATCAGTATTCAGTATACTAACACAACTTTCGCATAGATGAACAGTTTGATATTTTTAAAAAGTTAAAAATTGACCTACCCTAGTGTGCACCCCCCCCTCAAAAACTCTTAATTATACAAAAATGAATTTACTGACAACAATTAGTATAAATATCTCCATAATGTAGTAACAACTAACTCAGACATTAGTCGAGTCGAAAACAATGTTAAGATCATGGGAGAGGGGTGTTCAACATTTGCTCATCTTATTATAATGGAGATTGTGTGCTTTTTTGTCTGTAGCCGAAACTATATTCCTACTCAAGTCACAATTCTCTTAGTTATTGACATCACATTCTCCATGATTTTATTTTTATCTAAACTTTATATTAATAAAATTGTCTTACATTATTAATACTGTTAACTATGTCTACATACAGATAACATGCAATTATATTTATATATACAACAAAATAGCAGTTTACAGTGTGAACGGGAAGGCTAATTTGCATATTAATATTAAAAAATCGAATTTAATAAATATGTGCTTAGTATTATTGATTTCTAACTGTTTGGTTTTATTTTAATGAATATAAGCAAAAATCTCTTCAATGAATCTTAATTCATTTAAGATAAACAAGATAACAAGATAAAATAACTGTCATTTTATTCTTTACTTCCTCTTTTAACTAAATACTTAAATTAGAATAAATAACAATGAAAGTTATTTATTCTTTACTTCCTCTTTTAACTAAATACTTAAATTAGAATAAATAACAATGAAAGACGAGAGTGACGGAAGAGTAAGTTTCAGTTGTTCCATTTTTTATTATACTCCCTCTGTTTCAAATCTTTTACTATACTCCCTCTGTTTCAAATCTTTTTATCTGTATTCTTATTTAGTTTCATTAGCCTTTCTAATTTAATACAATATTTTATTACATTAAAACTTAAATACTTGCACCCGGAGGGTGCATATATTTGCTAGTTTGATTAAAAAAGATTTCTAGTCAGTAATTTTTACATTTCTAAAAAGTCAAATCCCATCATAAAAATAAATGTCTTTAAATTTCAACATCTGAATAAAAGTTATTTGAAAATTTAAGTTATTTTCTTAAAACTCAAGAAATGATTTTTGTAGTTAGTTTTCTCTTTTTGAACTTTTAAAAACAATATTTTTCTTTGAATTGATGAAATGAAAAAAAAAAGAAGTATTTTTTCTTATTCAATTGACCTATTTTTATTCACTTAAAAATTCAATTTGGTTAACTTTATTGTATGAAATTGACATCTATAGGCTCTCAAACATTTTCCATTTTTTACTGACATTAACTCAGACATAATTGGTAAGTCAACAGTATTTCTTAAATATTAGTGTAATAAGTAATTGAGAGTTACTTCCCCTGTTTTATTATTTCCTCCCCTTGTGTAAATCTTTAACTTTCTCAAAGTATATAAACTCCCAAGAAACTGCAACAGTATTCTAAGTAGAATAAATTGTAATAATAAATGAACACATACGGTTGGGCTTGAGAAGGCTTTATTCTACTTAGAATACTGTTGCAGTTTCTTGGGAGTTTATATACTTTCAGAAAGTTAAAGATTTACACAAAGGGGAGGTAATAATAAAACAGGGGAAGTAACTCTCAATTACTTATTACAATTAGTCAAATTTAACACTTACATTTACAATTCATTAATGCTTTAAGAATACAGTATCTTTATACTATTTGATTTTTTATAATGCAAATATATGAAGCATACACGAAACCATTACAACAACAAAAATCTATCAATTTATATAGGGTGTTGCAAGATGATAATGGTCGAACAATTATGGAACACGAGTATTGATATATAGATTCTAGAAACTGAAGGTACAAAGAAATGAATTCCCTTACCTCTAGGGGTGAGAGTCTCTGTAGCACAGTGGCTAATGTGATGGACTGTGACATCATAGTAAACAAGTTCCAGTCACACTATTCATTTTTGGTCTAATACTCTTGGGAACGTTAATGAGGACCGTGAGTGACAACGGTGACATTCCAACTGACCTTCTGGTATACAATGTTTTTGCATGTATTCACAGGAACATGCAATAGATTCACAGAAACATACACTGCTCTCACAGAAACGTGCAATACATTCACAGAAGGACATCCAATCAGAGTGTAATGATTAGCAAACTAATCTTGCAGATCCATTTCTATTCAATAGAAAGTTTTATCCTCACTCGATGCTTCATACTTGTAACCTTGTCCTACATCCTATCTGTGACAAATGAGTTATGTAAATACCAAGGTATACCATTGTGGTGTAATGTTTTGCAAGCTTGTCTCGTAGATCCATTACTACAGAATAGTGAGTTCAATCCTCACTGGGTGCTTGGTACTTGCAACCTTCTGTCACATCTTACTGATACCAAATGGGTTGGGTAAATAATGGGAAGAAGAAGAAGAAGTTTAGTCAGTCAGATGCGAGCCGGAGAGGATGTCTCTTAAGGTTCGCAATTCACCTGCAGCGGAATAATGGGCAGGCTTGATCAAGAAAAACAAGTCTTGCTGTGTTACTTAAATGTTAAAACAAACAATGTCCAGCCCTGCACAAAGAAGAACAGAAGAAGAAGAACCAACCCTTAAAAGAAATCCACTAGATGAAAGAAAATGGTGGCCAAGGTAGAACCAACAAGTAGAAGTGTAATAAGTAAGAAAGACCGGACCAAGTATACAATAGGCACCCAAGCTGGGAGCCGCCTTCAAAGGAACATCTTTTGCTTTTAACTGCACATTTTCAGTTGTGGTACGAGAGGCGCTTGGAAAATAAACTTTATGAATTGTGTGATCCGAACAACATCCTTTTATATAAATAAGCATAAAAAATATTTTGTAAATAAAAACTATTTTCATTCAAATAAACATATCTGCATTTCTCTTCTGATTAAACAAAAACTGTTTTAATATAAAAATGTGTCTTTAATATGAAAACGTGTCTTTCGTTTAAAGTTTTATAATTTAAAAAAAAATCCTATTGAATTAACAGCAACATAATAAATAAATAATTTTTTAAAATTAAAATCGAAATCTATTTTAATATAAAAATGTGTCTTTCGTTTAAAGTTTTATAATAAAAAATTAAAAAATCCTATTGAATTAACAACAACATGAAATAATTAATTTTTTAAAATTAAAATCGAAAACTATTTTAATATAAAAATGTGTCTTTCGTTTAAAGTTTTATAATAAAAAATTTAAAAAATCCTATTGAATTAACAACAACATGAAATAACTAATTTTTTAAAATTAAAATCGAAAACTATTTTAGTATAAAAACGTGCCTTTGGGTTGTAAATATACATGAACAAACTTTAAAAAAATCTTACAGTGAAATTCTAATGCAAAAAAAATCGTCTGTTTGTAAACAAACAACTGGGAGTTTACAGTGAAAAGCAAAAGATGTTCCTTTCAAAACAGCTCCCAGCTGGGGTGCTTATTGGTTACTTGGTCCAAAAGACCATCATATCATCTAATATATCTAACTATTTGTCTCTCTCTCTCTCCATTATATACCCGAGTATGTTAGAAGGGTATATAACAAAATGAATATTGTGGGGATTAAAAAATACGAAAATAAAAATAAAATAAAAAAACAACAAACTCCCATGAGGCCTTGACCGGAAGAACCCCTTTTGCGCATGTCCAACAAAAGGGACTGACTCCCTACCCCCAAAATAATACCTCGGCCATTCAAACTGAGGCCGTAATTGGGTCTAGTTGGTCCTATTAGCCAGGGAGATTTTCCCTCGCTACAGGCCACTATGACCTGGTCAATAAAGTCTAAGTCATAAAGCCACCTTCTGCCTTTGTCTCTTTCCTTTCTTGTGCCTTTTTGTTCCTAAGTTCCATTTCAGCTGACCAGCCCAGAAGAATAAAGAACCAGCTTTTATTGGGGACAAGGCACCAGCACCAACAAACTAAACATAGCCCCATAAATGGTGAACCCCATGATATGAACTCGCAACCTTCTGCGTCCTTGGCATAAAATAACCCCAGGGTTGTCATGCCATAAAATCCAACCAACCAACCAACCAACCAACCAGTCCTTCAAGACTTTTTTGATCACACCTTATAAATTTACAACTGATTGTCAGTGGATTAGACCTAATCATCAGATTAAGGATTCCGAATGTCACAGAGTGGATTAGTGACAACTGCTGCAGTTGACAGAAGAAAGGAGATTAATCTGGATATCGTAAGTAACTTATAGAAAAGAGGCAACTGCAAAATCTGTCAAGAATTTTGTTCTCTTATTCAACTTAATTTGGTTTTGGTAATCTTTCTTGGAGAGAAAGCTAAATGGTAACTACACAAAGATGCTACAGGCATGGTATCGAGCTAGGAACCTTATGGTTTCTAGCCGAACGGTCTACCGACTGAAGGCTTGGAATTAATTTCGATGGTACTGTAATTCTTTTCTCGGTGTAAAGTCTTCCTTCTCTCATACACACACACACACATAGAGAGAGAGAGAGGGGGGGTGAACCACGTTGACTGAAAGCGTGTTTGTGAACAGAAAACGGTTATAGCTGAAGGTCTGAGTTTTGATGATATTTTGTTGTGGTTCTTCCTCCTCTTGCCCTGCAGAGGAGATTGCATGTTTTGGGGTGAGACGCCAGGCTTTACGGTTCTCAGGTACGGTGGACCATTTGTTATACATCATATATAAGTTAAGGTAGTGTGGACATGGTGACAACGGCACCTGGAAACAAATCCTGGAAGCAGCTCGATACAAATCAACAGTTGTATGGCCACCTGCCGCCCATCTCACAAACAATCCAAGATGAGCAAGATATCCTGAGCACTGTTGGAGAATTAAGAACACACTCATAATCAACATTCTTCTATGAATCCCTACACCTGGACACACCAGTTTTGGTGATGAACACTTACACATAGACACACCAGTACATCCAGAACATACATAGTGATCGAATTTGGGAACACTAGTGTGTCCAGGTGTAGGGGTTTGTCATCAACACTGGTGTGTCCATATGTAAGAGTTCAATACCAACACTGGTGTGTCCATGTGTTTAACCCCTACACCTTGACACACTGGTGTTGGTGTTGCTCCTCCAAAAAACATGGACACACCATTGTTAGTGTTGAACTTCTACACATGGACACACCAGTGTAGATATTGAACTCTTACACATGGACACACTGGTGTTGGTGTTGAACTCTTACACATAGACACGCTGGTGTTAATAATTACATTAACCAGAACTGTGTGGACACTGGATGCTGTCTAGAGGACCTACCAATCATTATGGCCAATAGGGACAGATGGCAAGAGAGAGTCAAGGAAATCTGTGCTATCAGCATGCTTTAATGATGATGATGATAATGGTGATTGAACTTTATTGTTTGAGAGAAAATCATTAAATATAATTATTGATAGTATTTTGGTTGGTTGGTTGGTTGATTGGATTTTATGGCATGTCAGCCTTTGTTGGGTTATTTTATGACAAAGACATTTATTTTATCAATACCTGTTGGATATTCAATTTTTTTTTAAACTAATTTTTTTAACACATTTTTTAAACTCCTTTTTTTTTTTTTAAATCTATTTAATTTAGGATGGTATCCTAACAGCTACTACCACTCCAGGTCAGAGTGGACCAGAGAGTAATAGCAATGAAGGGGTATTCCAGACTCCTCAGAGCTTCAGAATTGGAACTTCACCACGTCATACCCAGGACACTGAGACCCTTAGCAACCATTTTCTAGCACATATCCGATAAAAACGGTTGGGGGTGGTTGCCATAAGAGCAATACAGTCAGAATAATCATATACGTGCTAGGGCTTGATGTGACCAGCTGATTGATCAAAAGGGGCCTCTCTGACTAGCTGTCTATCCCAGGGATCACCAAATTTTTTCACGGTGGGCTGGATAATTGAAAAATAATGAGCACGGGCCACATTATTATTGTGTTCAATACTTGCTAGCCAGAACGAAAGCTATTCAGAAAAAAGATGTAAAACAAATTCATCTTTCCATTTCATATTCATGGATGAATGGCGTAAGATGCACAAAAACAAATTTAACCAACATATTATTTTCAAAACATTATCAAAGAGCACAAAATTCAAATATCACTGGTGGGCCTGATTTAAATGCCCAAACTACAGCCCGGACCTGGATCCAGCCCGCTGGCTGTAGTTAGGTGACCCCTGGTCTAGGCCAAGTAAGGGCTGCTCAGACAGCAGGATTCCGTCCTTAGGCATCACGGATCACCAATAGGTGACCTCTGTGTTTTTGGATTTATTTGTTTTGCTGGTGAATGGGTACATCCAGTATGTACACAGTGAGTGAATTTGGGAATCAGAAGAGTTTGAGTTTTGTTTAATGACTTATCCTCTAGACACAAGGTCAATTTCTTAAGCGGAGTTTAACAAGGTTTGAATTCAGAGTTTTCTTTCTCCTAGACTGGTTACCTAGCCATGGTTAAAGAGCCCAGTCTGCCCTGCTATTTACCCATAGCTGGGGGGAGAATCAGATTCATACCTTTCCCAAGGGTATTAGCGCCATGTGAAATGTCAACAGCTTCATCCAGGAATTAAACTCGCGTTGATGAGTCCATTTCCTACGACTATAACCATTAGACCACGCGCCCCCTACTTATCCTCTATAGGTTATTTAATGCCAAAAAGGGTTAAATAGAATTAGACAAGAAGGTTCCCAAGTTTGAAGAGAAGGTTCCCTAATCCGAGAAGGTTCCCAAATCCGAGAAGGTTCCTGTGGTTGACAAGAAATACCCATGGGGTTACAAGAGGTTTTGTGTTTTAAGGTTTAAAATGGTAGCTGGTTATTTTCAGTGCATGTTCTTCGGGTTTTGCTTTTAACCCCATCTCATTTGGTGGTCGCGCTGAAAAGGAAAGAATTCAAGGGAAGAAAGAGACAAAGACAGAAGGTGGTTTTATGACGTGCTTTATTCACAGGTCATAGCCACCAGTGGCAAGGGAATATCTCCCTGGCCAGTAGTACTGACTAGACACAGTTAAGGCCTAAACTAGAATGGCCAAGAGATTATCTTGGGGGTCAGAAGTGGGTCCTTTTTCTTGCACATGCGTTGAGGGTTCTTCTGGTGGTTATTTTTTTTTTTATTATTTTAATTTTATTTTAATCCCCACATACCTGAAGAAGGCTGGAGGGGACATTGACCAAAATGTTGTGAAGTTAACAATAAAGATGAGGACAATACTCCGAATAATCCAAATAATACTAACAAAATGGTGTCCATTGTTTTTAGATATCCATTTAATTATGGATTATTGGTTTATTATTTGTTAAAACATCTTTTAAAAATATTACATGTTTTATTTCTCTGAATGTTTGAGATGAGTCTTGATGATTAGTATTATCTGCATTATTCAGACTATTGTCCTCATCTTCATTGTTATCTGTACAACGTTTCAGCCGGAACCTTCTTTTCGGACTCGGGAACCTTCTTGTCCTAATCGGGAGCCATCACAGAATTTTGAACCTAACCCTTTATTCAGTCCATGGGGGTATCCTATTCTCATTCCGCTAACCATAGCTGGGGTAGAGGCGTTAAGCTGTGTTAATTATTATTCTATGTTACTGTCGCCCTTGGCCAGGATTGAACTGTCACTTAGAACTGACTTAACCTAAACTCCTTTATCCACTAGGCCATGTGTCCAATTGGACAATCCAGTGTGAATTTTGGGAACTTATAAACCTAATGTCTTGTTTTGGCTAGAATATCTACCTATTCATTTATGTATGATTTTTTACCTAGACTCATATTGGGTGACTTTTGTTTTTTTATTAATCTGATCTAGCCTTTTTAATAATTGTTGTATGTTGGTTGGAGGTAATTTTTATGTGAAATGTAACATCAAATAAACAAGAAAAACAAGTAATAAACAAAGAAGTTTGAGTCATAAAATTGTCCTTTATGTTGGCATCCTTCCTTCTGCAAAAGACGATGGAGTAGTGTCCCAAAAATCTTCTTTTTTTTTTTTAACTACGTAGCCTGGGAGGGTTGATATGGAGAATGTGCTGTTGCCTAAGCAGCAGACTCCCCCTATCCACACTGCTGCTGAGGTCCAAAGGAAAGGTAAGAGACCAATGCAGTTTGACAACGGCAGTGTTGCAGGAATTGCTGTGTAACACTGAAGTTCAGCGTTACACCATCTTATAGACTCCGGCTCCGGATTTGTTTTCGGGGTTTACTTTGAAAGTATTTCTTTGGTAATTATATATACATGTCCTTTATATGTCTATTATAAATTGTATCAAATGAGCAACAAGTTAGAAAGATGTGGTTTGGTTTATGAATTTTCCTTTTTACAAAGTCTTATTAATGTTAAAGCTTACTTGTATTTCAGTTCACCAGTTTCTAAGAGAACTGGTATTCGTGACTGGCCCCTTTGCTGGCCACTGCCTTTCTGCCCGTTCTACTGCTATCTCCCTTCTCACCCCTTCTTCTCAGATTGTCTGTTAGTTTGCTGGAGTTTTGAATTTTGGTGTTGGTCAGTCTGGCTTTGTCTATTTTTAGAATACGATCCTTCTTTTCCTTGTTTTTCAAACCTGGTCTAACAAGAATCTACAGCTTATTAGCCATTACACATCCATAAACTTCTCAAAATGAATTTCCTTTATGGCAAATTGTCTGTTAGTTTGCTGGAGTTTTGAATTTTGGTATCGGTCAGCCTGACTTCGTCTATATTTAGAATACAATCCTTCTTTTCCTTGTTTTTAAACCTGGTCTAACAAGAATCTACAGCTTATTAGCCATTACACATCCATAAACTTCTCAAATGAATTTCCTTTATGGCAAATTGTCTGTTAGTTTGCTGGAGTTTTGAATTTTGTTGTCGGTCAGTCTGGCTTTGTCTATATTTAGAATATGACCTTCTTTTCCTTGTTTTTCAAAACCTGGTCTAACAAGAATCTACAGCTTATTAGCCGTCACACATCCATAAACTTCTCAAAATGAATTTCCTTTATGGCAAATTGTCTGTTAGTTTGCTGGAGTTTTGAATTTTGGTGTCGGTCAGTCTGGCTTTGTCTATATTTAGAATACAATCCTTCTTTTCCTTGTTTTTCACACCTGGTCTAACAAGAATCTACAGCTTATTAGCTATCACACATCCATAAACTTCTCAAAATGAATTTCCTTTATGGCAGACAATATGGTGGAAAAAAAATATTGTCAAACCAAAAAACGTTTTTCAAAGATTTTCTGCCACATTTTTGTTTTGAGATACACAGATGGGAAATAAAGAAAGGAATATATTTTTACTGTATCAAAAATACAGCAAATTAAAAAAACAGAACAAAACAAAACACATTTTTATTGCTGCAGACAATATCTTGGCAAAAATACATAATAAAAATCCACAGAGTTTAAAGGTGACATTTTAGCTATTTATTTCATTGTGTAGTAAAAATCAATCACGATATCAAAAGTAATGTACAAAATTTTTAGTACATTAAAAAAAAGATGGTCCCAAGAGGAATGTGATGTATATGCTGATGTCAATGAAATATTTGAATATAGATATATGTAAATATCTATACTTTAAGATTTTATGAATTTTATAAGTACTAGCAAATATATGCACCCTCCAGGTGCAAGTATTTAAGTTTTAATGTAATAAAATATCATATTGAATTAGAAAGGCTAATGAAACTAAATAAGAATGCAGATAAAAAGATTTGAAACAGAGGGGGGCATAATCGGAAAATAGAACAACTGAAACTCCTGTCTTTCATTGCTAAATTTTCCTAATTTAACTATTTAGTTAAAATTGGAAGTAAAGAATAAAATTAGCAAAGGGTCTTGTTATCCTGGATATGACACTAAACTCTATCTGATGGTGAAGTTCCAGTTCTGGAGCTCTGGGGAGTGTGGAGTACCCCTTCATCACCATTACTCTCAGGTCCACTCTGACCCTGAGTGATAGTATCTGTTAGGGTCCCATCTATGGGTTGAATAGAGAAAAATGAGTTTTAAAAAATGTTTTAAAAAATTGAATACCCATCAAGAATGAATCTATTTCAGTGGTTCTCAACCGAGGTCCATGTGGACCCCCAGGTACCCTATAACATTTTTTTGGACCCAGGCAAGCAAAATATATTTAACTATAAAAATACAATGGGATTTTTAAACATCGAATGGCTATGGAAGGGTCCATCAGAGTAAAACAGGATTAAAAGGGGCCCCTAGGTAAAAAAAAAAAAAGGTTGAGAACCATTGATCTATTTCAAAAACTTTGTCAGCATTAAATAACCCATTGAGGTTGATATGCCATACAACAAAACAAACAGACAAACAAACTTGATTCATCCTAGCATTTTGAATTCCTTTTTCATTTTTCTTTTTTTCATTTTTAAATAGATCACTAAGAAGGCCTGAGCCTATTCTAGTAGTGACCAAGTTTGAATTTAGAGTTTTCCTTCTCCTTGACTGGTTGCCTAACCAAGGTTAAAGAGCCCAGTGAAATAGATCACTAAGAAGGCCTGAGCCTATTCTAGTAGTGACCAAGTTTGAATTCAGAGTTTTCCTTCTCTTAGACTGGTTGCCTAACCAGGGTTAAAGAGCCCACTCTGCCCTACTATTTTACCCTTAGCTGGTGGGAGAGTAGTTGAATTCTTACCTTTCCCAAGAGTATTAGCACTATGTGAACTGTAGCTTCATCCAGGAATTGAACTCAGGTTGACGAGTCCATTTCCTGCAACTCTAACCAGTACATCACCATGCTTCCCCATTTTGTTTACGTCTTCCTTGGAGAGTTTCATATCAATTTCTTTTTATGACTAAAATAATCATCTAAAAATCTATGTTGATATGTTAAAAGTGAAAGAAATAAATTAATAAAAAAACAACAAAAAAATATATCGAAACCACTTGAAAGCATAAATGGAATATTTCAAAAATTTCATAAAAAAGTTAATTGGCGGTTGAACGTTCATTATAAACAGGAAGATTATAAATTCTAACATGAAACCGCCCTGTCAGCTGGGGCGTTAGAATGCACCGACTGCACCTCTGCAGAGGGGTAAGACTCCCCCAATGGGGCCACCTGTTGGCTGTGGGTGGCGACCCGTGATGCTTAAGGATAGAGCCCAGGTGGATGAGCAGTTCATGACATGCAATACTCCACTTTGGCCCTATCATGGGCTAGACGGGCGGTCGGAGAGGCCCCCTCCGATCAATTGGCTGGTTACGTCAAGCCCTAGCACCTATATGATTTTCCCAACCCTATTGCCCTTATGGCAAGCCCCAACCCCTTTTTATCATATGGGTGCTGTATGGCTGCGCATCTACATGTCCTGGGAATGACGTTAAACTCTATCTGATGGTGAGGTTCCAGTTTTGGAGGTTTGGGGAATGTGGAGCACCCCTTCATCACCATTGCTCCCTGGTCCACTCTGACCCGGAGTGGTAGTACCTGTTAGGGTCCCATCTATGGGTTAAATAGAAAAATGTATCTATAAAAAAATTGTATTATCCATTAAGAATTGATTTATTTCAAAACTTTATTGGCATTAAATGACCCACTGAGGTTGATATGCCGTAAAACAAAACAAACCAAATCTAACATGAAAAATATTTTCAGTCACCATCATGGGGAATTTTAAAGATATGTTTGCCTGTAATTTAGTAAATTACAAAATTTTAAATATTTGACTGTAATTCTGAAAACTGAGTAGAAAATACATTACTGTTTATCTAAGTAAATTACTATATATATATAGATATATATATATCTATTATTATACTAAAGCTGAGTTAATCAACTTTTGCTTTCTAAAGGATTTTTTACTGTTTAGTTTATTGACATGAAAATTATACTAAATTATTCCTTACTTTTAGGATTGAATTATGTTTGAAAACAATTCTGTTTTAATTGGATCTAATTAGTCGTAATTTGCAATTAAGTCAAAAACCGACCAATTTCTTACTTTACTCTGTGTCTATCTCTTTCTTCCCCTCTACGTCCTCGTAATATAATGTTAGTTTCTTTGGAGAGTAGAGAGAGAGAGCTGGGAGAATTTGAAATGTATTTCTATGTTAAATTTCACAATAACCAACCCATAGCTTAAAGGAGGTCAAACATTTCCTTTCTTAGAAAGCTAACAAAATGAATTTAAGGTTTCATCCGGCCGTATTTATGTAAAAAAAATTTTTGATTCGCTTTGCTAACTCCCTTTTTCCTAATCTCAATTATCTACCCAGAGCTGAATGGGTGACCCAATGGGGCAGGTTTTGACTAGTATATATATATATATGTGTGTGTGTATGTGTGTAAGAAAAATAGAAATAAATCCAACAGTATATAAGTAAAGAAATATGAAAAAACAAAAATAAATACATCTTCTGAATATTTGTTTTTCATATGCACGCACACAACAACAACAACATCTCTCCCTATATATATATATATATATATATATATATATATGTAAAAATGGAAAAGGAATTGAATCCGACAATATGAGGAAAAATGAGTAAAGAAAAGAAAAGTAAATGGATAAAATGAATTTAATCGATCACTTACACATGTGTTTCGGTCAGTTTATGTCTGTGAAAATATTTCGCACACATACAAGAAATGACCTTCATCAGATTTAAAAATAAATATTCACTCTGATGAAGGTCGATTCTTGTATGTGTGCGAAATATTTTCACACACATAAACTGACCAAAACACATGTGTAAGTGATCGATTAAATTCATTTTATCCATTTACTTTTCTTTTCTTTACTCATTTTTCCTCATATATATATATATACACTGCGTTTCAAATTATTAAAGAAGTGACACTTTTCCCTCCTATCCACAAACTACTGATTGGAATTTAATGAGATTATCAGAGAATGATGACAGCCTGTATATACACCTACGCCGTAAAAATTGTAAGGTTTTTGAAAAAAGGAACAGGAGTTACAGTCATTTACTTAATTTACTTAAATTATTCATGTGTCAAATTATTAGCGAGGTGTAATAAAAACCCCGGTAAAAAAAGAAAATAATACTTTTATTGATTCATTTATAGATTTTATGGATACATACAGTAACTAAGATAAAATTACATTGAAATAAAAAAAGTAAAAAGAATTCAAAAATGATAGTGAAGTTAGTTAATATGAGAAAGGTGGTCCTTTTTTAAAAAATGACTTGGAAAAGGCGCTGGTCCATCAAACATGTCAATTTCTGGATCTCTTCTGATGTAATTTCAAGTAATATGTTGACTATTTCCTGCAAACAAGTCATCTTTGCTTCTAAATTGGTGTCCATTCTCATAAACATGTCACTTCAGAATGCTCCACAAGTTTTCAATTGGGTTTAAGTCTGGAGAATTGGCTGGCCAGTTCATCTTCTGAGGTCCACAGAAGCCTAATCCTTGCAGGTACTTCGTAGTTTTATGTGCTGAATGCGAAGGAGCATTATTTTGCATAAATATGATGGTTCTCCTGAAAGTGATTCTCTGCCTTTTTAGCAAAGATTCCAGGTGCTCTTGTCTACCATCAGCTCCTTACTTTACCACACAGATCCCTGTGCTATTCATACACTGAGTTGGCGAAGGCCGGTATCGAACTAGGAACCTTGTGGTTTCTAGCTGAATGCTCTACTAACCGAGCTAACCCGGCCCTATATATATATTATATATATATATATATATATATATATAATACTAACCATTTTAATCATGTCTGAAGATGGTGTGATTCCACAGTGATTATACAGTTGAAATAAATTATTACAATGAAGCAAATGTAAAGTCTTTTCCTTAATTTATTTTATATATATATATATATATATATATATATATATGCATAGACAGATATATCAATATCTATATCTATATCCATCTATCTATCTATCTATATATATATGCACATACACACAGACATATATATATATATATATATATACAGAGAGAGAGAGAGAGAGAGAGAGAGAGAGAGAGAGAGAGAGAGAGAGAGAGAGAGAAATACATAGATGAACAGATAGACTGAAAACACACAGACAGACAGACAGACTGACAGAAAGATAGTTAGATAGATAGATTGATACATACATACATACATACACAGACCGCAAATATATAGTTGGATAGATCGACCCAAAAATAGACTGACATAGAAACAGATACATAAATATATATGTATATATATATATATAAACCGATAGTCATACAATTATATAGATGGATAGATAGATTGGAAAACAGATAAACATAGATAGATATGTACTTATATACATACATAGATAAATAGATAGACTGACTGACTGAAAGATAAATAGATACATATGAACAGACTGAGATAGATATAAATTGAATAGATAGATAGATAGATAGATAGATAGATTTACACATACATACATGCATGCATACTTGTATACATGTATATATAGATAGGCATATGAATTGACAGACAGAAAGAATGATGGAAAGACAGTTAGATAGATTGATAGATAGATAGAGACAAACTGATATATATATATATATATATATATATATATATATATATATATATATATATATATATATATATATATATATATATATATATATATATATATACATATATATATATATATATATTAATAATGGAGATTCGCTTCCGGTTTTTGTCTGTAACAAAAACTACGTCACTGCTTATGTCACATTACCCAAAATCGTCATAACATAGAATAAATACACTCAAAATTTGAACATGCAACATTAGACAGTCCTCATTGTTTTTTAAAACAAGTTTTAATAAATACATGACTGGTATTATATATCTATATATAGTTTGTTTTATTTTAATACATATTTAAAGTTTACATTTCAAATTATTTTATTTTTTAATCCTTTAATGAATTTGATGATTTTACTTACTTAGGGTAAAAACTCGCTGACATTGAATTTTTAACTCCCACCCCTCAGGCAATATGTTTAAAAAATCTAGTTTTACATCGCCCAGAGGGTGTTTTTTATTTTGCTAGTATATATAACTTTCAAAGAAAGAAAAACATAACAAACCATCATCCTGTTATATTTTTATTTCAACCAGAAACTCAAAAAAAGATTTCTAGTCTCATCAGACGGGTTTTACAAAATACTTTTGTAAAACCCATATTTTGTAAAACCTGTCTGATGAGACTAGAACTCATTTTTTGAGTTTCTGGTTGAAATAAAAATATAACGGGATGATGGTTTGTTAAGTTTTTCTTTCTTTAAAAGTTAAATATTACTCTGTATATAATTTGATTTATTGATTATTATATATTGAGCTCTCTTAGGGATTTATAAAAATCCTTGTATGAATATATATGTTTGCACTGGCAAAAATATACAGTAAGGTTGTACAGTGAGATTTTGATGATCCCAAATAGAATCATCCCTTACTTACCAGTCATTTGGATTATCTTACATATATATATATATATATATATATATATATATATATAATGGCGAATATATATATAAAGGAATATATATATATATATAATGGACTCTCTCGTCAATTTTCGACGTATGAGGGTTCATACAGACAATGAACTCCCACACAGTGATTTGTTTATAGTGGTGAAGGCTTGTGTTGGACCATCCACACTTTTTGGCACAGTCGATAGGAAAGAATTGGTGCATCAAAAGTTGCCACAAACCCAATCAACGACCAACCTCAGGAATTTTGAATTCAGAGTTATCCTTCTCCTAGACTGGTTACCTACCCAAGGCTGAAGGGCCCAGTCTGCCCTACTATTTAACCCATAGCTGGAGGGAGAATATATGGATTCATACCTTTCCCAAGGGTATTAACGCTATGTGAAATGCCAACAGCTTCGTCTAGGAATTGAACTCGAATCGACGTGTCCATATATATATATAGTCATCCATAGACACCATGTTTCAACATTTCATGTCTCATCAGTGTGGCTAGACTTAGCAACTACTTCTACTCAGGGGTGAAACCCGACTGACTTTACGCCAACCTGAACTGTTAACCTCTAGGCCATCACCAGTTGTCATTAAGGAGCAGTGTTTTAACTGTTTTAAATACATACATCTGTGTATATACTTTGCGATCACCAGAGAGATCAAATCTGTAAAGAGATGATCATTGCGTTATGCTGGCAGTGAAAGTTTATTAAAGTCACTCCTAAAGAGCTCTACCGGATTACGGGAGCATATGATAAGTCATCCACAGACATCGTGTTTTCATGTTTAACATCTCATCAGTGTGGCTAGACTTAGCAACTAAGTCTGACCAGGAGCGAAACCTGACTGACTTTATGCCAACCCTATCTATTAACCTCTAGACCATCACTAGTTGCCATTAAGGAGCAGTGTTTTAACTATTTTAAATACATACATCTGTGTATATACTTTACGATCACCAGAGAGATCAAATCTGTAAACAGATGATCATTGCGTTATGCTGGCGGTGAAAGTTCATTAAAGTCACTCCTAAAGACCTCTACCGGATTACGGGAGCATATGATAAGTCATCCAAAGACATCGGTGAAAGTTTATTAAAGTCGCTCCTTAGATAGATAGATAGATAGATAGATAGATAGATAGATAGTGTGTAGGAAAAAGAAAAAGAAAGTATTCCAAAAAAAAAAAATGAATTTATTCTTGATGGTGTAAACGTTTTGGTTTATATCAAACCTTCATCAGGAAAATACAATAGGATGGAAAAAAATTGTTGTCTGAACAGTTGGGTGTTTTTTTTTTTTTGGAATGACGGGAGTTGGGAAATGTATTTAGAGAAAAGACTCATAACTGTATTTTTGGCCATTGTTCATTTAGAAAGAAAAGATGTGATTGGTGCATGCAAAGACGAAAGTCAAGATGTGAATGGCACATTTGGAGAGGTCCAAAATATGTGACTTATTTCATAGAGACACCATTGATTAAAAGACAAGAAATTAATTGTTGTGAATTTTTGGGAAAAGTAGAAGGAAGGAAAGAGAAACAAAAAGAGAAAAAGATAGATAGATAGATAGATAGATAGATAGATAGATAGATATGAACATACTAAGATAAATAGATAGATAGATAGATATGAACATACTAAGACAGACAGACATACAGACAGATAGATAGATATATAGATAGATATGAACATACTAAGATAGATAGACAGACATACAGATAGATAGATAGATAGATAGATAGATATGGACATACTAAGATAAAAAGATAAATATGAACATACTAAGACAGACAGACAGACAGATAGATAGATAGATAGATAGATAGATAGATATGAACATACTAAGATAAATAGATAGATAGATAGATATGAACATACTAAGACAGACAGACATACAGACAGATAGATAGATATATAGATAGATATGAACATACTAAGATAGATAGACAGACATACAGATAGATAGATAGATAGATAGATATGGACATACTAAGATAAAAAGATAAATATGAACATACTAAGACAGACAGATAGATAGATAGATAGATAGATAGATAGATATGAGTATACTAAGATAAATAGATAGATAGATATGAACATACAAAGACAGACAGACAGACAGATAGATAGATAGATAGATATGAACATACTAAGATAGATAGACAGACAGATATATAGATAGATAGGTTGATAGACAGATATGAACATATTAAGATAGATAGATAGATATGAACATACTAAGATAGATGGACAGACAGACTAATAGATAGGTTGATAGACAGATATGAACATACTAAGAGAGATAGATAGATAGATAGATAGATAGATATGAACATACTAAGATAGATAGATAGACAGACAGACAGATAGATAGATAGGTTGATAGATATGAACATACTAAGACAGACAGACAGTCAGATAGATAGATAGATAGATAGATAGATATGAACATACTAAGATAGATAGACAGACAGACAGATAGATAGGTTGATAGATATGAACATACTAAGACAGACAGACAGTCAGATAAATAGATAGATAGGTTGATAGACAGATATGAACATACTAAGACAGACAGTCAGATAGATAGATAGATAGGTTGATAGACAGATATGAACATACTAAGACAGACAGTCAGATAGATAGATAGATAGATAGATAGGTTGATAAACAGATATGAACATACTAAGACAGACAGTCAGATAGATAGATAGATAGATAGATATGAACATACTAAGATAGATAGACAGACAGATAGATAGATAGGTTGATAGACAGATATGAACATACTAAGACAGACAGTCAGATAGATAGTTAAATAGATAGATAGATAGATAGATATGAACATACTAAGATAGATAGACAGACAGACAGATAGATAGATAGGTTGATAGACAGATATGAACATACTAAGACAGACAGTCAGATAGATAGATAGATAGATATGAACATACTAAGACAGACAGTCAGATAGATAGATAGATAGATAGATAGATATGAACATACTAAGATAGATAGACAGACAGACTGATAGATGGGTTGATAGACAGATATGAACATACTAAAACAGACAGTCAGATAGATAGATAGATAGATAGATAGATATGAACATACTAAGATAGATAGACAGACAGACTGATAGATAGATAGATTGATAGACAGATATGAACATACTAAGACAGACAGTCAGATAGATAGATAGATAGATAGATAGATAGATATGAACATACTAAGATAGATAGACAGACAGACTGATAGATAGGTTGATAGACAGATATAAACATACTAAGACAGACAGTCAGATAGATAGATAGATAGATAGATAGATAGATAACATACTAAGATAGATAGACAGACAGACTGATAGATAGACAGATATGAACATACTAAGACAGACAGTCAGATAGATAGATAGATAGATAGATATGAACATACTAAGATAGATAGACAGACAGACTGATAGATAGGTTTATAGACAGATATGAACATACTAAGACTGACAGTCAGATAGATAGATAGATAGATAGATAGATAGATAGATATGAACATACTAAGATAGATAGACAGATAGACCGACAGATAGATAGACATACCATTCTTGAAGTAAACAACATTGGGGAAAAAAACAACTATTTCTCCAATATTGATTTTAAATTCACTGTCATAAAGCAAATATGTAAGCAATATTTCATACAGACAATTTCTGATTGTCTGTACTTAAAAAAAAAAAGATTCTGAATTTTTTGTTTCTTCTTTGATCTGAATAAATAACATTTTTTAACTAAAACATTATTATGAAATTTAGATTTGTTATAGTTCAAATAAAAATTAGTTTTATTGGTGTCATCATAATCATCATCATCATCGTCATCATCGTCATCATCGTTGTCATGTTTAACATTGATGTTATATTGGTGATGATAATGATGATCATGATCATAAGGACCATGATGATGATTTTTTTCAGAATTCAATCTTAATTTGCATATATATTTAAAATACAAACAGACAGACAGACAGACAGATAGATAGATAGACAGACAGACAGATATGAACATACTCAGACAGACAGACAGACAGACAGACAGACAGACATAGACAGATAGATAGATAGATAGACAGATATGAACAGACTCGGACAGACAGACAGACAGACAGACAGATAGATAGACAGACAGATATGAACATACTCAGACAGACAGATAGATAGATAGATAGATAGATAGATAGATAGATATCAACATACTCAGACAGACAGGTAGATAGATAAATAGACAGACAGACAGATATGAACATACTCAGACAGATAGATAGATAGATAGATAGATAGACAGATATGAACATACTCAGACAGACAGACAGACAGACAGATAAATAGATGTTATTTGATGATGATACTGATGATCATGACCATGATGATGATTTTTTTCAAAATTCAATCTCAATTTGCATATATATTTAAAATACAGACAGACAGACAGACAGACATATATATGGGTAATTCCATGTCAAATCACCCCCCCCCAAAAAAAAGTAAAATTGTCACCCACCCCCTTCAATTTTCCATCTTTAATCTAAGAAATGTCCTCAAATCATCCAGGCCATGTCACCCACTCCCTTCAATTTTGGGAATTGTCTAACTTTAACATAGTCCACACCTGTACAAAATTTCAGAAAAATTGAAGTGGGTGGGTGACATGGCCTGGATGATTTGACATGGAATTACCCATATATATATATATTTTATTTGTAATATTTTTTATACTTTGTTACAAGTAAAAGGACATTTCTTAGATTAAATAAATTTCTCTAATCTGATCTCACTGACAAGTTAAAGTGACAATACTTGCAAGCCATAGTTGTATCAGTGCTACTGTATGGCTGCACCACTTGGACTCTAACGAAACGCCAAGAGAATAAGGGAGATGGGAGCAGCACAAGAATGCATGCATGTGATCTTAAACAAATCATAAAAACAACACCGCACAAGAAAGCAGCTGTATGGCCACTTGCCTCATATCACACAAAACTTCCGAGTGAGACAAACAAGACATGCTGGACATTGCTAGAGAAGCAAAGACGAACTCATAAGTGACATTCTCCTATGGAAACCAACAAATAGGTACACCAGTGTGGGCCACCCACCAAAGACCTACATTGACCAATTATGCGAGGATGCTGGTTGCTGTGCAGAAGACCTCTCGGAGGCAATCAATGATAGGGAAGGTTGGCGAGAGATTGTCATGGATATCTGTGCTGCTCGCACAACATGATGGAAAGAAAAGAAAGAAATTGAAAAGAAAGAAAGAAAGATAGTAGAAAGTCATTGTATATGATATGTGATAAGAAAAGAAAGAAAGAAAGAAGAAAGAATATTGAAAAGAAAGAAAGAAATGATAGATAAAGTCAATTGTATATGATAATGGAAAGAAGAAAAGAAAGAAAGAAAGAAGGAAGAAAGAAAGAAGAAATATTAGGAAAGAAAGAAAGAAAGGCAATTGTTTATGATAATGTAAGTAAAAGAAAGAAAGAAAGAAGGAAAGAATATTGAAAAGATAGAAAGAAAGAAAGCAATTGTTATGATAATGGAAAGAAAGAAAGAAAGAAGAAGGAAAGAATATGAAAAGATAGAAAGAAAGAAAGGCAATTGTTTATGATAATGGAAAGAAAAGAAAAAAGAAAGAAAGAAAGAATATGAAAAGAAAGAAAGAAAGATAGATAGAAAGTCAATTGTATATGATAATGGAAAGAAAGAAAGAAAGAAGAAAAGAAGGAAAGAAAGAAAGAAGAATATTAGGAAAGAAGAAAGAAAGGCAATTGTTTATGATAATGTAAGAAAAGAAAGAAAGAAGGAAAGAATATTGAAAAGATGAAAGAAAGAAAGGCAATTGTTTATGATAATGGAAAAGAAAGAAAGAAAGAAGGAAAGAATATTGAAAAGATAGAAAGAAAGAAAGGCAATTGTTTATAGATAATGAAAGAAAAGAAAGAAAGAAAAAGAATATGAAAGAAAGAAAGAAAGAAAGAAAAGGCAATTATTTATGATAATAGAAAGAAAGAAAGAAGGAAAGAAATATTGAAAAGAAAGAAAGATAGATAGAAAGTCAATTGTATATTAATGGAAAGAAAGAAAGAAAGAAGAATATTAGAAAGAAAGAAAGAAAGGCAATTGTTTATGATAATGTAAAAAGAAGAAAGAAAGAAAGAAAGAAAAAGGAAAGAAGAAGAAATATGAAAAAGATAGAAAGAAAAAAGGCAATTGTTTATGATAATAGAAAGAAGAAAGAAAGAAAGAAGGAAAGAATATTGAAAAGAAAGAAAGAAAGAAAGAAAGAAAGGCAATTGTTTATGATAATAGAAAGAAAGAAAGAAGGAAAGAATATTGAAAAGAAAGAATAGAAAAGAAAGAAAGGCAATTGTTATGATAATGGAAGAGAAAAGAAGAAAGAAAGAAAGAAGGAAGAAAATTGAAAAGATAGAAGAAAGAAGAAGAAAGAAAGGCAATTGTTTATGATAATGGAAAGAAGAAAGAAAAGAAAGAAAGAATGATGATGATGATGATGATGATGACAAGTAAAAGGAATTTTTTTAGATTAAATAAATTTCTCTGGAAATTGAATTTATCCCTTGTGAATGAAATATGTTTGCATATCCATATTGTGTTTTTTTTCTCCATATTTTGATAAATTAATCATTTCTCTCCCCACCCCTCAAATTTAGTTTTATTTTCTATGAGAGAGGGCGAATTTTTTTTCTTTCCTTTCATTTATTTTGTATTTCCTTGAAGAAGTCCAAAACCAATATGATGTTCATCCAACTTCACTGGAAGGTAGGGTAAAAGGAAATATCTATTACTTCTTTATGTAAGAAAGAAAGAACGGAAGAAAGAGAGGATGAAACAAAGAAAGAAAGAAAGAAAAAGAAATGAATAAAGGCAATTGTGTATGATAATGGGAAGAAAGAAAGAAAGAACATTAGAAAAGAAAGAAAGGAAGAAAAAAGACAGAAAGAAGAAAGGCAAGTGTTGTTAGATAATGGAAAGAAAGAAAGAATAAGAAGAAAGGAAGAAAGAGAAAGAAAGAAAGAAAGAAATCAAATGCGTATGATAATGGAAAGAAAAAAAAAAAAACTTAGAAAAAGAAAAGAAAGGAAAGAAATAAGAAAGAAAGAAAGAAAGAAAGAAAGAAGAAAGAAAGTCAAATGCGTATGATAATGGAAAGAAAGAAAAAAACATTAGAAAAGAAAGAAAGAAAGAAAGAAAGAAAGAAAGAAAGAAAGTCAAGTGTGTATGATAATGGAAAGAAAGAAAAACACATTAGAAAAAGAAAAAAGAAAGAAAGAAAGAAAAAAAGTCAAATGCGTATGATAATGGAAAAAAAGAAAGAACGTTAGAAAAGAAAGAAATAATGAGAAAAAGAAAAGAAGAAAGAAAGGCAATTGTGTATGATATTGGAAAGAAAGAAAGAAAGAAAGAAAGAAAAGCAAGTGTGAATGATAATCGAAAGAAAGAATAATAGAAAATAAAGAAACAAAGAAAGAATGAGAGAAAGAAAGAAAAAATATTGAAAAGAAAGAAAGAAAGAAGGAAAGAAAGATAGGTAGATAGAAAGGCAATTGTATATGATAATGGAAAGAAAGAAAGAATATTAGGAAAGAAAGAAGGAAAGAAAGAAAGAAAAAAAGAAAGGCAAGTGTGTATGATATTGGAAAGAAAGAAAGAATATTAAGAAAAAAAGAAAGAGAGAAAGAAAGAAAAGCAAGTGTGAATCATAATCGAAAGAAAGAAAAAAATAATAGAAAAGAAAGAAAGAAAGAATGAGAGAAAGAAAGAAAAAAGAATATTGAAAAAAAAGAAAGAAAGAAAGAAAGAATGAGAGAAAGAAAGAAAAAAAGAATATTGAAAAGAAAGAAAGAAAGAAATAATGAGAGAAAGAAAGAAAAAAAGAATATTGAAAAGAAAGAAAGAAAGAAAGAATGAGAGAAAGAAAGAAAAAAAGAATATTGAAAAGAAAGAAAGAAAGAAAGAAAGAAAGAAATAATGAGAGAAAGAAAGAAAAAAAGAATATTGAAAAGAAAGAAAGAAAGAAAGAAAGAGTGAAATAAAGAAAGAAAGGAGGATGAAGAAAATTGCATATGGTATTAGAAAGAGAGAAAGATGGAAAATTTTCTGAAAAATAAGAAAATATTGGAAATGAATAGGAAGTTGAGAAAGAAAGGAAGAAAGAAAGAAATAAAGGAAGGAAGAAAGGAAGGAAGAAATAAAGAAATAAAGGAAGAAAGAAAGGAAAAATAAGAAGGAAAGTAATTGTTGTATGGTGACATAAAAAAGAAAGAAAAAAGAAAGAAAGAAACGTTTGAAGAGAAAGAAGAAAACATTGAGAAAGAAGAGAAGAACATTTGCAATTGAAAGAAAGAATAAATGAATGAATAAAAAATGGAAAAGAAGAAAGAATGAAAAAGATTAGAAAGAAAAAAATGATGGAATGAAATTTGTTATGGCAAGAGAAAGAAAGAAAGAATGAAAAGAACATTGGAAAGGAAAAGAAGAAAATTCGGAAGGCAAGAATATTGGAAGAGAAAGAAAAAAAATTGAATATAAAAAAGAAAAAGAAAGTAAGAAAAGAAAAAAGAACATTTGGAAGGAAAGGAGATTAAAGGAGAAAGAGAGAATAAATGAATGAATGAATGAATAAAATATAGAAAAGAAGTGAGAAAGAAATAAGATTAGAAAAGAAAGAAAGAAAAATTCTGAATGGCAATAGGAAAAAGAAAAAAAAGAAGAAAAAAAGAAAATTTTGAAAGAAAAAAGATTTTGAGAGAGAGAGAGAGAGAGAGAGAGAGAGGAGAGAGAGAGAGAGAGAGAGAGAGGAGAGGGGAATAAAAATGAATGAATACAAAATGGAAAAGTAAGAAAAAATATCAGAAAGAAAGAAAGAAAGAAAAAAAAGAAAGAAAGGAAGAAAAAAGAAAGAAAGGAAGAGAAAGAGAGAAAGAGAGAGAGAGAGAGAGAGAGAGAGAGAGAGAGAGAGAGAGAGAGAGAGGTGGAGAGAAATAATCTGAGTAGTTTAATAGACGATAAAAGTGATGAGAAAGAGAGAGAGAAAGAGAGAGAGAGGGGGAGAGGGAGAGGGAGAGGAAAGGAAGAACCACTAGTGCCATGTATTATTCTCTTGTAGGAGAAGCAGCAGCAGAATTAGAAAAATAAGAATAAGAAAAAGAAGAAGCACCATCAAGGCAGTACCACTCTCACCTTCACCAACCTCACCCCCTCACCATTTGGCGGAAGAAGTATGCAGCCATTGGGGCTGATTTTATGTAGAAAAAGAAAAGTACAGAGACAAGCACAGTCAGTATTACAACTGATGTGAGCCAGTCTGGACTGGGACTCGCTGGACACTATACCAGCACAGCTGAAGGGATGGTGGTGGCCTGCTACTTATTGATATTATGCCGTAAGTAAAAATATTATGAATATATAACACCGACAATTATACTTATTTCTCCAGTTTTGTGTGTGTGTGTTTTTTTATTTATATTTATTTATTATATCAACACATCCACGCGCACTTGTCTTCATCGTTTTTAAGGGAAATGGTGATGAGGCTGAACACACACAAAACTGAGAGAAGAAGAAGAGTAGTCCAACCGTCTTTATATCCCCCTTTTTTTTTCTTTAGCATTTTTGTTTAGTTTTATGGAAGTGATCTTACGTTTTAAATATTTGCGATTCTTAAATATATATATAAGTAAATAAAAGAAAGAAAGGATTCTTTAAAGAAAGAGGGTATAAGAAAGACGATAGTCTGGGATAGAGATGTTGTTTGAATAGCGGTTTTTGACTTAGGATTTGTATTTTAAAAAAATAAGAAAAGTTTTACTATTTGGTTCGTGTAGTGAATGATAAAAACTAAAAAAGAAACTTAAACGTGGATTTTAATTTATCTGTGGACTAAAATCCGTTTTGGTATCGTTTAATTTTGATCAGCAAAAACTTAAAGAAAAATAGAAAATCTGTTGTTTTTTTAAATTATTTTTAAATACTACTAAATAGATACATGCCTAAAGAAATAGCAGTATAAGTCTATACTTTTACACCTTTTTAATAATATAAATCAGATGAGATAATTATTAATTATTCTGCTACTGAAAAACTGGATATGTTTTTGTTTACTTTGTATGACGAGTAAATAAAATACAATTTATGAAAATAATTTAGATTTCGTTACCATCTCTTTCATGTATACACATCTTTTTCACTATCTTACTACGAAATAATAGAACTAAATCTTGTATTAAAACCTGAAAATTCAATTGAATATTTTCAAATTGACTTTTAACAACACTATTTAGAAAAAACTCCAAAAGACAATGCTTTAAATATGGGTTAGAAAGAGATTGTTTGGTCATTTGATCATCGTAAAACGTACTGTGTACTGTAATGTAAAACACTTCACTTACACTTATAGATTCTCTTCTCTAGGGCGATTTTTTTCAAAAGATTCACAATAATTCGTTCGTTTTTAAAACTGTATTTATTACATTTTAACATATTAGTCGTCTTTTTTTAGCTTCTTTCTATTTAATTAAAAAAAAGAAGAAGCCCTAATCGCAATATGAGTCGTGGTAAGGGTTAAAAAGGCTTGTTATTTTACGAAAATGAAGCATGTGTGTTGAAATTTTTTATTGTTTTTGCAAAGGGTGAACTGTAGACTCACCTGCTAAAACAAATCTCTACAGTCATTGCTTAAATAAACAGATAAATAAAAATAAAAATCTACGTCAGATGTGACAGGGAAAAGTCTTTGAGGGAATATATAAAAGTGAATGAAAAAAAACACAACATTTTCATATAAATATTTGGAGATGGACAATCTTGGTGCTACTGCCACCAAGAACAATATCAAGTAAGTTGCAAATTAAAATTGGTATACTATATATTAGTATTATTTACGACTAAAACAAACAGACGATCAAATCAGTTGTGATTTCTAACCGCTTGTTTACTAATTATTCAAAAAGAATCTCTGATTAATTAAATTCAAATTAATGAACTTTTAAAAAATTCTTAATAATTAATGTTCGTCTTTATGAACTTGTCACCAACGTTACAATTATTAAAGTCCCCAAGAAATTTACTACCTCTGTCCCACAATAGTTGCTACGTTTTAGTGTACGGTATTTATATACAGGTGTAACATTTTATGGGACAGGTTGTATTGAAAAAATAATTAAATAATAATCGTGATTTTTCAGCGTTTTTTTTATATATTTTTATTATCTCATACTAAAAAATTCTATTGCTTTAGATGTTTATTATTAATAGCTTTTCTTTTTTTAATTTTTTTTATCCGAAACTCTTAAAGTTTTTTTTTTTTAATTTTTAATTTTTTCTGTAATTATTTTTTTCGTTTCATATCCTAGCTGATACGTTTTTAGAACTTTAGAGACAGCATTTTAAATCTTTTATTTATTTAAAAAAAAATTAATAACAAAATGAATACAGTACCCAAAAATATCCTGGACTTTGTCACTCATGCTGGTTTGTTTTTAAAAAAATTAGTTTGTTTAAATATTTCATTTTTAAGTGATAAGAAAAGGTTGGTTCACATATGTTGACGTAAAGTAATTTTGTTTAAGAGAGGAAAATAGATAAATAAATAAAGAAAAAAAACTTATTAAAGTTGATTTTTAATTTTTTTTTCTTTTTTAAATAATGATTTAAAATAGGCACTGCCAAAGTTGTCGTAAAATCCATATTTTACAAAATAAATACCCCCCCCCTGAAAAAAATTTAGTACTCCTTTAATTTTTCCTCTTTTTACTTTTATTTTTTGTTTATCTTTTTTTTTTTAAACTGTGCGATTTAAAAAAAAAAAATTTTTATTCATCTTTTTCTTTATTTTTATTTTTTATTTTTCCTCTTATTTTTTATTTTTATTTTTTTAAGAGTTTTCTGCTAGTGATGCAAATTTAAGATCATTTAGTTAAGACGGTTGGCTTTGAGACCCTAGTTTTTATTATTGTAATTTAATTAATTTATTTCTAAAACAGAAATAAAGTCCCCTTTTTATTATTACTTACTTACACTCACTTTTTACATACGAGTAGTAAGTAACGATTATTCACTCATTGATGATATCGATTAATTGACTGCAACAGTCATAAAAAAATGAGTTTAATTTTTTTTAACGATTTCTCTATTGTCTAAAAAAAAAAAAAGATCAGTTTTCAAGTTTAAATAAATAAAAGGTTTCTTTTAATTATTTCTTACTGCTTTTCATCTCTTTCAAGAAGCAGTAAAACGGTGCTTTCCAAACTACAAGAAAATAATCTGTAAGTGTTATGTAAAACTAAGTCTTATTTCCATTTTAATTCATTCGTTTCTTTACGAATATCTTTGACTCGTCTCATATTGAAATTGCTATAGATTTATTTATGTAAAAAAAAAAATAAAAAAAAAAGTTTGGCAATTGTATTAATTTATTTTCTCTAATGAAATCTTTTTAAATTATTTAAATTTCTGAAAAGTGCTCCTGCTCCCTTTATAAATTAGAGTAAAAATCAATTCTTACCTAACACACACGCACAACGTGAAACTCTAAGTCTTGAGTTATTAGTAAATAATAATAAAAATAAGGCAGTGTAATAACACTGCCTTATTTTTATTATTATTTGATATGTATTTTTTTTTTTTTTTAAGTTTGATAATATCTTTAAAAACTTTTAAAAAGATTCGATGAAAAAAAGTGTAATAACCCTTTTTCTCATGTATTAAGAAAAGAAAAAGAGGGTAGACTGTGAATTTAGGGATGTAAATTTTTACCATAGTCTACCTACCGGATGTTAGTGGAATTTGAAATGAAGTCCAATGTATATTTTTTAAATTTCTGAACTGGAATTAATACTTTTAATAAAAATGTAACTAAGAAAAATACGTTAATTCCTTTATAAGTAAAAGTAAAAAAATAAAAAAAAAAAAAATTAAACGACAGTATTAATTTAAAGTTGTTGCGTAGTGATTCACTTATACACTTTTTGACCTCAGCGTTGTTATTTTATTAAAAGTTATTGTTATTTTTTATTAAAAGTATTAATTCCAGTTCAGAAATTAAAATATATACATTGGATTTTATTTCATATTTCACTATCTTCTGTCCAGCAGACCATGGTAAAAATTGACGCCCCTGAATTCACAGTCTAACAAAGAAAAAATCTAAATCTTTCTTTATATTCAATATTGCAATCATTTATATCGTCTTGTAGTTATAGGTTTCTTGGATTAGCACCCCTCACCGTCATCTGTAACCCGGGGGGACATAACTATGTGTTTCAACTTCAGAGGGATGTCTCTCAACCTAGTCAGCATAACACTGTTGCACTTAATAGACTAGGGTCAGGGCCAGTCCTTAATGCTTGAAGCTTCCCAAAGGAAAATACCAATGGAGTTAAGTAGTTTTTATCCCTACGCGCACACACACGTGAGGGTCCCCACTTTAAACTTGACCCTGTGTCATTTTTTACCCTTGTGTGGTGATGGACTGATAATATCTAACCTACTAAGTAAAAAGAAACTATAACGTAAACAATACTCCATAGTTGTAATATTGTTATTTATTTATTTATTTAGGTGCTATTTTTGGTGGGTTGGTTTTTACAGCTATCACCGCCTAGCGGTTTTTAAGGCAGGAAGCTGGGGTGCAATTCTGCGACTAGCACATTTATTTATTTATTTTGAATATTGTAAACATTTTAAAAAAATTAGAAAATATATCTATTTCTGTAATATACATGTCTATAGTAATTCAGGTGGGAGGCTTAATTGTATACTGGTTATAGTTGTGAAATGAACTCAGCGACCCAAGTTCAAATCCTGGATGAGGCTGTTTGCATTTCACTTCATCCTAATACATTCTGGGAAAGGCATGAACTTACATCTCTCTACAGCCAGTGATGCTGACAGTTTTTAGATTTAGTGCATCCTGGAACGCAAATAGTTGCTTTGAATGAGTTCCCGGGAAAATTTATTTATGGGTCCCAACTAAAGCCATTTAACTCCTACCTTGTAACCTATCCTGTGTAATTCATTTTTAAGAAACTATTGAAATGTATCTACATTTCTGCTTGAAATAGTGAGGGAAGAAAAAAGAAAAACACTGGGAATAAATTTTATCTATAATGGAGATTCGGTGTCTGTAACCGAAACTATGTCACTGCTTATATCACGTCACCCTCAGGGTTTTCGTAAGTCTTATCAGGATTTGAGCTTGGATCAACATGTCCATTTCCCATGACTCTAACTGTTACATCGCACACATAATGTTAAATTCGATATATATATATTTGGAAAAATACATTTTTTTTCTTTCAGAATTTTAAATTCATTAAAAATGTTGTAATTAATTTAATCAAGTATGTCATATAGTACCTAAAAAGAAAAACACTGGGATGGATGGATATGATTTTCCTGCATCCGGGATGCAGGATGCATACCTATCAGCATCTCTGTACAGTTATGGGTAAATAATAAAGCAGATTCGGTTCTTTAGCCTTGTTTAGGCAACCAATCTAGGAGAAGGAAAACTCTGAATTCAAACTAGCTGTACTCCGCTTAAAAATTGAATTTAAAATAAATTGAATACTCATCAAGCATGAATAAGACAAAATGTCTTTGGCATAAAATAACCCAATAAGGGTTGACATGCTGAGAAATGCAACAAACCAAACCAGTTCTGAATATCTAGGGAACATTGAGTACCCTTTCATTATCACTAGAAGTGGCTACCTGGCATCACATGGGTAGAGGGGGATTTTTAAAAAAGTTAGTCTTGCAGATCCATTCTTACTAAATCGCGAGTTGGATCTTCGCTGGATGCCCCCATAAAAATCCCTACGTAAAAAAAAAAAGCTTGCATTGATCTGGCCTGGTGGGTGTCAGAAAAAAAGTGCACAGACACTCTGAAAAGAAAAATAGTTGGATGCATACCTTTCCCAATGGTATTAGCGCTAAATGAAATGCAAACAGCCTCATCCAGGATTTTAACTTGTTTGGCTGTGTCCAATTCCAACAACGATAACCATTACACCATGGGCTTTGTTATATATATATATATATATATATATATATATATATAAGTTAAAAGAAAGGAAATGAATCCGACAATATGAGTATGAAAAAGTGGAATGAAAACATCACACAATGCTGTTAAAGAGAAAACAATTTATAATTTATCAGCTATGATTATATTATATTTATCAGCTATGATTATATTATAAATTGTTTTCTCTTTAACAGCATTGTGTGATGTTTTCATTCCACTTTTTCATACTCATATATATATATATATATATATATATTATATATATATATATATAGGGCCGTTTTGCTCAGTCAGTAGAGCATTCGGCTAGGAATCACAAGGTTCCTAGTTCGATACCAGCACTTGCTAACTCAGCGTATGAGTAGCACAGGGATCTGTGCGATAAAGTAAGGAGCTGATGGTAGGTGTGGTGCTCCATCTCAGACGCAAAAACAATCTTCTTGGTAGGGCACTAGTAAAAAGGGGATAGACTCCCTCACTGATTTGCTGATACCGATTTTAGGCCACCCCCATGACTTTACTATATATATGTAATGTCTATCCAAGGTTAAACAGTCCAGTCACCTCTATTATTTACTCATAAATATCTTTTATCTTTAATTATCTTCACAAATATAAATCAAATTTTCATTATTTTTGCTCAAAAAGCAAGATCTGGTGACAGTGAATGTGTATATATATTTACTTTGCCGTTAATTGTTTAATTTTACATAGATTCTTTGGGACATACATACACACAACTGCATTTTATTTATGTATAGAAGATTACTCCCAGGTCTACTACCCAGGTCTAGCAGGCTAGACTCATTTTGAGTTTCTGGTTGAAATAAATATTATAACAGGATGATGCTTTGTTAAGTTTTTCTTTCTTTGAAAGTTATATATACTAGCAAATATATGCACCCTCCGGGTGCAAGTATTTAAGTTTTAATGTAATGAAATATCGTATTAAATTAGAAAGTCTAATAAGAAGGCAGATAAAAAGATATGTAACAGAGTGGGGGTATAATAGAAAAATAGAAATGAAACTTACTCTTCCATCACTGCCGTCTTTCATTGCTGAATTTTACTTATTTAACTATTTAGTTAAATTAGGAAATAAAGAATAAAATGACAGTTATTTTTCTTGTTAATGGATTTCATTTAAGATTCATTGAAGAGATTTTTGCTTATATTCATGAAAATAAAACCAAACAGTTAGAAATCAATAATACTAAGCACATATTTAATAAAATCACATTTTTAATATCAATATGCAAATTAGCCTTCCCATTCACACTGTAAACCGCTATTTTTTGTATATATAAATACAATTGCATGTTATTTGTATGTAGATATGGACAACACTAATAAAAAGGTGAAGCAATTTTATTAATAATTGAGGTTTGAATATAAATAAAATCATGGAGAATGTGATGTAAATAACGAAGGGAATTGTGACTTGAGTAGTAATATAGTTTCGGTTACAGACAGAAAAACACACAATCTCAATTATAATAAGATATATGTAGACAGATAGATAATTGTATGTGTAAACAAAGACTTAAACATAAAAATCTGTTACTGGCTGTAAGTTTTATGTCCTTTTAATTTAATTTAATTTTGTATCTGGCTATTAAGCATCCTGTATAAATGAAACTAGATAATTTCACAGCTTTGAAGTAAATTTTATTGTGCAACTTTTATTGTTCAACACTTAGTGAAACAATCTATGAAATATTATCCTAGTTGTTTTGAATATACTAGCAAATATATGCACCCTCCGGGTGCAAGTATTTAAGTTTTAATGTAATGAAATATCGCATTAAATTAGAAAGGCTAATGAAACTAAATAAGAAGGCAGATAAAAAGATTTGAAACAGAGGGGGATATAATCGAAAAATAGAACAACTGAAACTTACTCTTCAATCACTCTCATCTTTCATTGTTATTTTTCTAATTTAAGTATTTAAGTTAAAAGAGGAAGTAAAGAATAAAATTACAGTTATCTTTTCTTGTTAATGGATTTCATTTAAGATTCATTGAAGAGATTTTTGCTTATATTCATTAAAATAAAACCAAACAGTTAGAAACCAATAATACTACGCATATATTTATTAAAATTACATTTTTAATATCAATATGCAAATTAGCCTTCCCATTCACACTGTAAACCGCTATTTTGTTGTATACATAAATACAATTGCATGTTATTGGTATGTAGATATGGTTAACAGTATAAATAATGAAAAACAATTTTATTAATAATTGAGGTTAAAATAAGGATAAATTCATGGTGAATGTGGCGTCAATTACTAAGGGAATTGTGACTTCAGTAGTGATTTAGTTTCGGTTACAGACAGAAAAACACACAATCTCCATTATAATAAGATATTTACCAACACTTCTGCACAAGTAGGATGTGACACAAGGTCGATTTCTTAAATGGAGTTTAACAGGTTTGAATTCAGAGTTTTTCTTCTCCTGGACCGGTTGCTATACCAAGGTTAAAGAGCCCAGTCTGTCCACTATTTACCCATAGCTAGAGGAAGAAATAGTTGAATGCATACCTTTCCCAATGGTATTAGCGCTAAATGAAATGCAAACAGCCTCATCCAGGATTTTAGCTTGTTTGGCCGTGTCCACTTTCAACAACGATAACCATTACACCATGCACTTTGTTATATATATATATATATATAGGGCCGGTTGAGCTCAGTCAGTAGAGCGTTCGACTAGGAATCACAAGGTTCCTAGTTCGATACCAGCGCTTGCTAACTCAGCGTATGAGTAGCACAGGGATCTGTGCGGTAAAGTAAGGAACTGATGGTAGGTGTGGCACTCCACCTCAGACGCAAAAACAATCTTCTTGGTAGAGTGCTAGTGAAAAGGGGATATACTCCCTTGCTGATTGGCTGATGAGGGCCGGTATCGAACCTGGAACCTTGTGGTTCCTAGTCCGACGCTCTACCGACTGAGCTAAAACGACCCTATATATAATTATATATATATTTTTTTATAAGTATTAAGATGAGGCTTGAATCATTTAAATATTTAACAAAGTATATCTTAAAACTACTCTATCCATTTTATATTGTATCTTATAATTGGTAATTTTGTAGTCTTGAGTTGCAATTCTTTTTCTTACATTCTTTGCTTGTAATTTTTTTATTCATTTTTTTTCTTTTTTTCCCCAAGAAATGGCAGCCATTAAGATCAATATCAAGCCATATCCTGTTTTGTGAATTTATATTATAACTAGCACAGTTTCCTGTCATTGATGGGGATTATTTACATATAAATTGTCACTTCTGCCTGTCTCTGAGTTTTGAAACCATACAGCCTTTTTTGAAGCGCGTGGTGTAATGGTTAAAGTCAAAGGAAATGGACTCGTCGCCACGAGTTCAAATCCTGGATGTGGTAATTGCATTTCACTTAGCGCTAATACCCTTGGGAAAGGTATGAATTTTACTCTCCCTTCAGCTATGGGTAAATAGTAGGGTAGACTGGACTCTTTAACCTTGGTTAGGTAACCGGTCTAGGAGAAGGAAAACTCTGAATTCAAACCTGTTAATCTCTGCTTAAGAAATTGACCTTGTGTCACATCCTGCTTGTGCGGAGGGGTTGGTAAATATATACAGCCTTTTTTGAACTGGGTTTTGAGATTTTTCTGGTTCTGGAAGGGGATGATTTGAAATTGTGTCATTTAGCCAAGTTGAGGATACAGTAATATTTGTTGGCTGAAACGTTTTCTTTCTTATTGGAGGGAACGAAAGAGAAGAGAATATGTTTGAAAGAACTCTGGATTTTGAGAGGTAATTTATGAGGAAGTGCGTCCCGGTCTCCCGCCTCAAAAACCGCTACCCGGTGACTATCAAAATAACAACCCCAGCTCGTCGTAATTCTTGTTTATTTATCGTAATTTGTCGTAATTCTTGTTTAGATATGAAAATGAATATATAGTTTTGAATAGACTGAGATAGATAGATAGATAAACAAACAAAATAATATAGATAGATACGAACAAATGGAGATAGATAGATAGATATTTTTGACAAGTAAATGTATGGGGGGGGGTCGCTTCTTTTTTTGTCATAATTCTTGTTTATTTAAACTTAAAACAAGACATTAAACAAACATGAATTTAAAAAAATCTTAGTATTTAAAGTAATATAGATAAATATGAACAAATTGAGATAGATGGATAGATAGATATGAAGATGGATAGTTTTGAATAGACTGAGCTGGGTTGTTATTTTAATAGTCACCGGGCAGCAACTCTTGAGGAAGGAGACCGGGACGCACTTCCTCATAAATTACCTTTTGAGACTTTACATCCTTCTGGAACAGGATTGTGAGTTTGTTTTGTTTGTTCTTTGTTAGAAATGGGAAGATATGTTTTGAGATGGTGATATATAGACAAGTTGGGAATGCTGAAATCTTTTCCTTCATTTTGGAAGAAAGAGAAGAAAGAGAAAAGAATATATTTGAAAGAAAGATGATTAATCATGTACTAGCAGGATCTGTGGATATACCACAGTATGATAATCTAATTATAATAACGTTTAATAAGTTTACTTAAGAGCTATTACAAAATAATCCAATATGTAAAAAGTATAATAATCTTCATTTAATTCTCTTTACTAGCAGGACCTGTGGATATACCACAGTATGATGATTTAATTACAACATTTGATATGTTTACTTAAGAGCTATTGTAAATAGTTTAATAATCTTGATTTAACTCCCTCTCACTCTTTTTCTTTCTTTCCTTTTCATTATGTTCAATTGAAACAGATTAGCATTATCATTTCTGTGTGCTCACCCCTTCTCTCTATCTTTCCCTTACTCTCTTTCTTTCTTTCTTCACTTTCTTTCTTTATTCACTTTCTTTCTTTATTCACTTTCTTCACTTTCTTTTGTTCTTCACTTTCTTTTGTTCTTCACTTTCTTTTGTTCTTCACTTTCTTTCTTTCTTCACTTTCTTCACTTTCTTTTTCTTTTGTTCTTCACTTTCTTTCTTTCTTTTGTTCTTCACTTTCTTTCTTTATAAAAAAAACCCAGAATGGTCCATTATTTAACTGAGGTGACGACACTCATAAGAATTTGGCTGATAAGCAACACCAGATAATCAGGATTTACACTTTTGCATTTGATTTTGGACAATTTAGACAGTTAACAGTCAGAAGATTAAGGAAAAAAGGTATTAATATATAGAGATAGATTGCCAATTTTGCTTATCTCTGGGTTTTGAGACTTCCCAGTTTTCTGGGACCAAACTTTGATTTTTTTCTTTTCTTGGCACCGGGGAGGGGGGGGTCTTTCTTAACCGGGGCCGGGCTAGGGGTAGATGTTTTGAGATGATGACATGTAGACAATTTGAGAACGCAGATCAATAAGTTTTTATTTATTTGTGTTTCTGGATATAAAGTGATGGTTCATTTTGGTATTATAAGCAAGTTGTAAACTGATCCCCCATTTTTCAACCACATTAGATTACATTCATTTTTATAATTAATCATATTTTAAGACTGTTTATGTATGATTTTAAAAAATGATTGCAATGGGAGGTTGAAAAATATAAATGGTTATGATTATAATCAAACATTTAGAAATGTATCAAATTTCAGGATTAAATTGCCTATAGGGAGTTGTTATATTGTTAAACAAACCAAGCCAACCATTTTAATATGTATGTATGTATATATATATATATATATTAAGAGAGTTTTATAATTTGCTTGAAGCATTGTGTATATATTGGTTTGGAGGTTGATTTTGAAGGCTATCACAATGCAGGTGTAAAGAAAAAATAATAAGGTAACAATGGTGTTGTGTGTTAATCTGTAATTTATTCTTGAATTTTCGAGAAAGTACATAAGGATTGTGATGTCATGATCACATCCTTGGATGTATCTTATCTTCAGGAATTGGTTAAATTGTTATTCAAAGTACTTTTAAAAATAGTTAATATTTTAATTTAATTTTCTATAGGCCACCAGTTCTGGCTCTCAGTTGTGCCATGAGCTGGCCTGGAGTATAGTACGCCATGTTGCCTAGGCTTACACACAATCTCACTCCCACCCCTGCATAATGTGTCCGAGGTATCAACCTTAACTAAAAATAGTTAATTTTCTATAGGCCTCCAGTTCTGGCTCTCAGTTGTGCCATGAGCTGGCCTGGAGTATAGTACGCCATGTTGCCTAGGCTTACACACAATCTCACTCCCACCCCTGCATAATGTGTCCGAGGTATCAACCTTAACTAAAAATAGTTAATTTTCTATAGGCCTCCAGTTCTGGCTCTCAGTTGTGCCATGAGCTGGCCTGGAGTATAGTACGCCATGTTGCCTAGGCTTACACACAATCTCACTCCCACCCCTGCATAATGTGTCCGAGGTATCAACCTTAACTAAAAATAGTTAATTTTCTATAGGCCTCCAGTTCTGGCTCTCAGTTGTGCCATGAGCTGGCCTGGAGTATAGTACGCCATGTTGCCTAGGCTTACACACAATCTCACTCCCACCCCTGCATAATGTGTCCGAGGTATCAACCTTAACTAAAAATAGTTAATTTTCTATAGGCCTCCAGTTCTGGCTCTCAGTTGTGCCATGAGCTGGCCTGGAGTATAGTACGCCATGTTGCCTAGGCTTACACACAATCTCACTCCCACCCCTGCATAATGTGTCCGAGGTATCAACCTTAACTAAAAATAGTTAATTTTCTATAGGCCACCAGTTCTGGCTCTCAGTTGTGCCATGAGCTGGCCTGGAGTATAGTACGCCATGTTGCCTAGGCTTACACACAATCTCACTCCCACCCCTGCATAATGTGTCCGAGGTATCAACCTTAACTAAAAATAGTTAATTTTCTATAGGCCTCCAGTTCTGGCTCTCAGTTGTGCCATGAGCTGGCCTGGAGTATAGTACGCCATGTTGCCTAGGCTTACACACAATCTCACTCCCACCCCTGCATAATGTGTCCGAGGTATCAACCTTAACTAAAAATAGTTAATTTTCTATAGGCCTCCAGTTCTGGCTCTCAGTTGTGCCATGAGCTGGCCTGGAGTATAGTACGCCATGTTGCCTAGGCTTACACACAATCTCACTCCCACCCCTGCATAATGTGTCCGAGGTATCAACCTTAACTAAAAATAGTTAATTTTCTATAGGCCTCCAGTTCTGGCTCTCAGTTGTGCCATGAGCTGGCCTGGAGTATAGTACGCCATGTTGCCTAGGCTTACACACAATCTCACTCCCACCCCTGCATAATGTGTCCGAGGTATCAACCTTAACTAAAAATAGTTAATTTTCTATAGGCCTCCAGTTCTGGCTCTCAGTTGTGCCATGAGCTGGCCTGGAGTATAGTACGCCATGTTGCATAGGCTTACAACACACACTCTCACTCTCCTTTGCGTAATGAGTTCAAGGTGTCATCCTTGGCAATTAACAACCTTTGCATTCTAGCCATAATAGGGCCATTGGGACTCAAACATAAAGATGAAAGATTGTGAGACAGATTCAGCATCTTTCCATTTAGTAAAATGTGTCCACTGGGATGTTATTTGTGTCAACATTTTTGCCTACAGTCACCTGCTCTCATTGGCCACAACAGCTCGAATGCTTTGAAAATCAAGAAGATGAGACAAATGTCTGATGGAACATTTTCAGTCCAAGCCGCTGGCCGTTGAAACAACAGGTGTCTACAGTAATGTGGCTGAAGTTGTCATCAAAGAGATAAGCAATTGCCTCACTCAGATATCTCATGAGCAAAGATAAAATCAGAGATGCTGATTGGTACGTGTTCTGCGTCCCTGAAGCACAAAAATCTAAAAGAACACAGTAAAATCATATCCATATGTCCCAGTGTTTTTCTTTTTTCCTCCCCCACCATTTCAAGCTAACTGTAAATACATTTCAATAGTTTCTTAGAAATGAATTACACAGGATAGATTACAAGGTAGGAGTTAGATGGCTTTAGCTGTTTGCTCAGATCATAAATAAAAACCCTACAATATATTATAAACTTTAGTTGGGACCCATTAATTTTCCCGGGTCTCATTCAAAGCAAATATGTGCATCCCAGGACATACCTAAATCAAAAAGCTATCAGCATCACTGGTTTGTTCGTTTTGTTTTACGGCATATCAACCTCTGTGGGTCATTTAATGCCGATAAAGTTTTGAAATAAATCAATTCTTAATGGATAATACAATTTTTTTTATAAATACATTTTTTTATTTAACCCATAGATGGGACCCTAACAGGTACTACCACTCCGGGTCAGAGTGAACCAGGGAGCAATGGTGATGAATGGGGTGCTCCACATTCCCCAAACCTCCAGAACTGGAACCTCACCATCAGATAGTTTAACGTCATTCCCAGGACATGTAGACCCGCAGCCACCGCCTTCTAGCACCCATATGATAAAAAGAGGTTGGGGCTTGCCATAAGGGCAATAGGGTTGGGAAAATCATATAGGTGCTAGGGCTTGACGTGACCAGCCGATTGATTGGAGGGAGCATCACTGGGGTAGGAGTGGATTCTTTAACCTTGGTGTGGGAGAAGACTAGGTTTCAGAAGAAGAAACATTCTGAATTTAAACCAGTGGTTCTCAAACGGGGTCCATATAACATTTTTTGGGACCCAGGCAAGCAAAATGTATTTAACTATAAAAATACAATGGGATTTTTAAACATCGAATGGCTATGGGGTTTCCACCACAGTAAAATAGGATTAAAAGGGGTCCATAGGTAAAAAAAAAGGTTGAGAACCATTGATTTTAAACCAAAGTAGCTCTTTACTCTAAGTGCTTCTCCTCCTTCTCCTTCTCCTATTGTAGCAATAAACTGAACTATGTAATGAAATACTATCTCTTCAGATACATTCATCTATTTAACTTTTTCAGGTTAGGTCAAAACTGTCCGACTGGCATGTAAAGTGTCAAATTCTATAGGTATTTGAATATATATCAGTGTGTCATTGTATGACCATTCCTGTCGATGTTATTGATATTCTAGATACTTTGTAAGTGCTTAATCTTTTTTCTTATTTTTTTCCTATTGTTTGGCAAGTTTTCAAAAAAGGAAGTAGATAAAATAGCTGTTGTATATTTATTTTTTTTATTTTCTCAAAACATTTAATAAACTCTATTGACCCTTGTCCCTTGTGAGTTTAATGCCACAACCCCCCCCCCAAAAAAAACAAACTCTGCCATAACGTATACAGCTTTTTGATTTACTGCGTCCGGTTACCCACGTATTTGATTCGAATGAGTCCCTGGGAAATTTTGATGGGTTCCAACTAAAGTTTCTTGATAAATTGTAGAGTTTTTTTTGTTTTTTTTTAATCTATGAACAACTAAACTCTGGTTTCAACCGGAAGGTCTGGTGGCTTCGGCCCTGGACCGCATAAGTTAACGTCGTTGATCCCAGGCCCCCCCCCCTGGCAACATCTGCCACCTCGATTTAATAATGTGTCTTTTGCTATGAATGGTACATTATGCATAATGTACCGTTCATAGCAAAAGACACATACATATAATCGTTCATAACAAAAGACACATACATATAATTGTCTACAATCGACCAACATCTTGATTTACACAGTGGAGTTAACCCTGAAGATCCTCAACATGGCGAAACTTGAGTAGGTTATCACTTGAACATATATTAGAATAAATATATATATATAATATAATAAGATAATATATAAAGGTTTTACATATCTATTTATTAGGGGACAAAGGAACATTTACGACCATATTGGTTTCATGCGATGCAATCATCAGGTGAATTTGAAACATCTTCACCTGATGATTGCATCACGTGAAACCAATATGGTTGTGAATGTTCCTTTGTCCCCTAATAAATAGATATGTAAAACCATTATATATTTATCTTATTATATTATATAACAGCTCTATTTTATATTGAACACTCTACCAATAATACTGCCTTTGGTATGCCATTCCAGCAAAAGCTGAAACAGTGACCATCTCACACTATAGTATATATATATATATATATATATATATATATAATCTCCAATCTAGTAGAAAACAAATCTCCCGTAAAGCTTTTTCTGTTACTATTTCTACATTCACTGGTATGTTTGTGTGTGTGTGTGTGTATATATATATATATATATATATATATATATATATATATATATATATATATTATCTTATTATAATGGAGATTGTGTCTGTAACTGAAACTATATCACTATACAAGTCACAATTCCCTTAGTTATTTACATCATATTCTCTATGATTTTATTTTTTTTATTTAAACCTCAATTATTAATAAAATTGTTTTATATCATTAATACTGTTGACCATATCTACTTACTATTAACATGCAATTGTATTTATATATACAACAAAATAGGTTTACAGTGTGAATGGGAAGGCTAATTTGCATATTGATCTTAAAAAATTGATTTTAATGAATATGTGCTTAGTATTATTGACTTTTTTTGGTTTTATCTTAATGAATATAAGAAAAAATCTCGGATAAATATTAAAAGAAATTCATTAACAAGAAGAAATAACTGTGATATTATCCTTTACTTCCTATTTTAACTAAATAATTAAATTAGGAAAATTTACCAATGAAAGACGGGAGTAATGGAAAATGATAGAGTTAGTTTCCAAGTTGTTCTATTTTTCAATCATACCCCCTCTGTTCCAAATTTTTTTATCTGCATTCTTATTCAGTTTCATTTGCCTTTGTAATTTAACATGATATTTTATTATATTAAAATTTAAATACTTGCACCCGGAGGGTGCATATATTTGCTAGTATATATAGTGTGTGTGTGTGTGTGTGTGTGTGTGTGTGTGTGTGTGTGTGTGTCTGTAGATTCCTGGAACAATTCCAACCGAATTTTGCAATTTCCCAATTGGGACATGTAAAGGCTAATCTACATGATAATAGAATGGCAAAGAAAATGTTACGTAGATAAAAGTTTCTTCCAGATATTTGTGAAAAATTGAAACATGTTTGAATGTTTCCAACACCTGACATTTAAAAACTTTTTTTTTTTTTTTTTTTTGTGATGCATTCCAACGACTAATGGCCGAAAAAGTGTAAAAAGGATTTTCAAGAAATGTCAAAAGTCTGAAAATAGCTTCTTATGGCGGCTTTTTAGCTGTTAGTATCTTTTTTTCGAGTGAGCCGTATCGGTTGGGGCTTCAGAATATACGCCGACTGCATCTCTGCAGAAGGTTAAGACCCCCCCTCAATGTGGCCACCTTTTGGCCGAGGGTGGCGACCTGTGATGCTTAAGGGTGGGATCCTGATGGATGAGCAGTCCATGACATGCAATACTCCATTTAGGCACTTACTTAGGCTAGATGGACGGTTGGAGAGGCCCCGTCCGATAAATCATATATATATATATATATATCACTCTATTTCTCCAACCATAAGTGTCTCAAAAAAAATTTCAAAGAATTATTTTTTTGAACACTTCAAAATTCTCTGCATTTTGACCAAATATCAAACATTTTACCCTGAAGAAGGCCGTTTTTTCTTTTGTATACTTAAATATTATATAATTTTCTATTATTATTTTTATTTCATATTTAAAATAATGATAGATACAATACAACGTGTACATGAACAAACTCCTGGCTGAAATACGTGTAGGTAATTTTTATCCATTCAACATTTTCTTTCCTTTATTTATTTTTTCAACATATATGGTTTCATAAATGATGGAAACTATACTATTTCAAATTTTGCTGAGATATATTTACAACGAAGTTCATCTTATTTCTCTGAATTGGTTCAATCTTGGCCAGGGGCAGCAGTAGCATAGAATAATAATTAACACAGCTTAACGCCTCTATCCCAGCTATGATTAGCAGAATGAGAACAGGATACCCCCGTTGACTGAATAAAGGGTTAGGTTCAAAGTTCTGTGATGGCTCCCGATTATGACAAGGAGGTTCCCGAGTCTGATATGGTTACCGTGTTTAACAATAAATACCTGAAGAAGGCCGGAGGGTACATCGTCCGAAACGTTGTACAGATAACAATGAAGATGAGGACAATAGTCCAAATGATACAAATTATACCAATTCATTTTTATTTATTTATTTTTTATTCTATTATTATCATTTATTATTACTGTTGTTATTTTTATTTTATTTTCATTTATTTTATTTTTAGTCTTAGGATTCATTAGTTTTCATATGACTTAGTAGGAATTCATTTTCATGCCTACATTAGTATGTTATACTCCCCATCCCTTAGGGTTGAGCACTCCGGGGGGGATCTCGCTGACGGCCACCAACTCAAGCGTAAAGGCAACGCTCTTCTCTATAAGGAGGAATGGAGCACTCTGTGACGGCCTTTAGACACAAAGCGATGTGTGTATTAAAACAGTTAAAATCCCCTTCCCATTCTGTAAGTGAAGACAGCCTAATGGTTAAGGTGCCGGACTGACACCCAACTGACCCGAGTAGCTTACAAAATGTCTAGCCACACTGAAGAGACTTGAGAAGTTGAAACACGTGTCTGTGGATGACCCTATATATATATATATATATATATATATATATATATATATATAAGATAAATATATAGGTTTTACATATCTATTTATTGGGTGACAAAGGAACATTCACAACCATATTGGTTTCCTTTGTCACCCAATAAATAGATATGTAAAACCTATATATTTATCTTATTATATTATATAACAGCTCTATTTTATATTGAGCACTCTACCAATTAATACTGCCTTTGGTACACCATTCCAGCAAAAGCTGAAATAGTGACCATCTCACACTACAGTGTATATATATATATATATATATATATATATATATATATATATATGAATTTAACATTTTGAAAAAACAATTAGTAATTATTATCTGCTGACAGAATCTGTTTCGACGCCTTAGTAGAAGGGTCATCATCAACGAGCAAAAAAAATATATAATATTATAATATATATTATAATATATAATATTATAATATATATAATATATTATAATATATTATAATATATATAATATATTATAATATATAATATTATAATATATATAATATTATAATATATATAATATATATGATATTATAATATATATAATATATATAATATTTTTTTTTGCTCGTTGATGATGACCCTTCTACTAAGGCGTCGAAACAGATTCTGTCAGCAGATAATAATTACTAATTGTTTTTTCAAAATGTTAAATTCATTCTGTCGGATTAATTTCCATTTATTTACACACATATATATATATATATATATATATATATATATATATATATATATATATTATATATTGTGTGTGAATACACCCCTTGTCAATAGCATGACACAGTTATTAGTTAAATTGTTATTCCAAAATTTATACAATAGATGAGATGAGATGAGATGAGAACAATAGTTCGAATAATGCAGATAATACTAAAGTTCATCTTTTCTAAAAAAAAGACTTTAAACTAATTGCCGTATGTTTAGATGATTGGCTGAAACCCATTTTCAACTTCTGTTTAAATTGGACCGGGTTGCACACTGCAAATGTAAATAGACAATTACTTATCTTATTCGAAGCTTTGGACAATGTTTAAACGTCATTTAAACCATTAATTCTAAAATTTAAATTTTTTTTATCTCTATTTTATCTTATTTTATTTTTTTTGGTACGACCTTGCAAAATTACAGAGACAAATGTTTTACTAAAGTAAACATCAAACAGATCATCATGTTGATGTTACCCCTGAACCTGTTAGCTTGTTGGGGGTGGCATGTTTAGTAAGTATTTAGTTATTTACTAAGCTTAGCTTAGATGTGGTACAAGACCAGAAGTATGGGGTGCCCAATGAGAATCAAACTTACTAACAATGATCTGTGAGATTAGCTTGCTTTACATTCTGTCTATCACTTTCTTCCTCTCTATATATATTTTAATTACCTCCTCGTTATATATGTTAGTTTCTCTGGGAGTGCGGAGAGAGAGATGGGAGAATTTGAAATGTATTTGTATGTTAAATTTCATAAGCAGCAACCCATAGCTTGAATTAGGTCAAGCATTCCCTTTCTTAGAAATCTTACAAAATAATTTTAATGTTTTGTCCGGCCATATTTATTTAGAAAGAAAAAAAAATGAATTCACTTTGCAAACTCACTTTTCCCTAATCTCAATTATCTACCCAGAGCTCAATGGGTGACCTAATGGGTCACGTTTTGTCTAGTATTATATTAATTTTGTGATTTTTGTTAATTCGTTTACCCTATCATGTTTAATTTTTAATTTTTAGTGATTTTATTTTATCTATTTTAAAAAATTATTCTGGTTTAGCTCAGTCGGTAGAGCGTCGGACAAGGAACCACAAGGTTCCGGGTTCGATACCAGCCCTCACCAACTCAGTGTATGAGTTGCACAGGGATTTGTGCTGTAAAGTGAAGAGCTGCATCCAGATGCCAAAAAGCAATCTCCTTGGTCTTGCGCTAGTGAAAAGGAGATAGACTCCCTCGCTGTCTGAATGATATCGACATTAGGCCACCCGACGACTTTACTTTTTTTTACTTACTATTGCTGTTGTGGTTATCTTATTTATTTGGATTTATTTTATTATTTATTTTATTATTTATTTTATTATTTATTTTATTATTTATTATTATTATTATTATTATTTATTTTATTATTATTCTTTGGATTTTGGAGTCCTTAGTTTTCAGTTGGTTTCTTAGTTGGAATTTATTTTTTATTTATTTCATTTTTATTTATTTATTTTTTATTCTATTATTATCATTTATTATTACTGTTGTTATTTTTATTTATTTTATTTTCATTTATTTATTTTGTTTTTAGTCTTAGAAATCATTAGTAGGAGGAATTCGTTTTCATGCCTACATTTGTATGTTATATATACTAGCAAATATATGCACCCTCCAGGTGCTAGTATTTAAGTTTTAATTTAATAAAATATTAAATTAGAAATGCTAATGAAACTAAATAAGAATGCAGATAAAAAGATTTGAAACAGAGTGGGGTATAATTGAAAAATAGAACAACAGAAACTTGCTCTTCTATCTCTCCCATCTTCCATTGCTAAATTTTCCTAATTTAACTATATAGTTAAATTAGGAAGTAAAGAAAAAAATTACACTTATTTCTTCTTGTTAATGGATTTTTAAAAAGATTTATCCTCTAAATTTTTGCTCATAATCATTAAGATAAAACCAAACAATTAGAAATCAATAATACTATGCACATATTTATTAAAATCAAATTTTTAATATCAATATGTAAATTAGCCTTCCCATTTACACTGTAAACCGCTATTTCATTCTATATATAAATACAATTGCATTTTCTTAGTATGTAGATATGGTCAGCTGTATTAATAATGTAAAACAATTTTATTAATAATTGAGGTTTAAATAAAAATAAAATCATGGAGAATGTGATGTAGATAACTAAGGGAATTGTGACTTTAGTAGTAATATAGTTTCGGTTACAGACAGAAAAACACACAATCTCCATTATAATAAGATATGTATATATTGTGTGTGTGAATACACTCCTTGTCAATAGCCTGACACAGTTATTAGTTGAATTGTTATTCGAAAATTTACACTGTATGATATTTTTTTAATTTATTTATTTTATTTTTAGTCTTAGGATTTGTTAGTTTTCAGATGACTTAGTAGGAATTCATTTTCATACCTACATTAGTATGTCATATATATATATATATATATATGTGTGAAGAAAAAGTGGAAGTGAATCCGCCAGTATGTAATATTAAGAAAAAAATGAAAAACACAAGTTCATAAATGAGTAATGTTTATTTTGCCTACACTGCAGTGTTTCGATATGTTTCAATAGATCATCAACAGGGCTTTCGTTATTTTGAGGAAAAATAAATGTATCACAGAAAATAAGAAATCTATGAGACTCTTTTACTTTGTCGGTCAGTCTATTTAAAAATTTAAAAAAGCCCTGATGAAGATCTATTGAAACAGATCGAAACACTGCATAACTAAGTTATTTATTTTATTTTTAGTCTTAGGATTCGTTAGTTTTCAGATGACTTAGTAGGAATTTATTTTGATGCCTACATTAGAATGTTATATATATATATATTGTGTGTGTGAATACTCCCCTTGTCAATAGCCTGACACAGTTATTAGTTGAATTGTTATTCCAAAATTTACACTGTATGATATTTCACCCATATGATTTTAGTATTCACCATGAAATCGAAAAATATATATATATATATATTTGTTCAATTTATTGATGTTGTATGAATATCTATTCATTGTCAATACCTTTTAGTGAAACCTCACAGTTGTTGTATTTTTACTTTCAAGGTTATTGTATCTTTTTTTTTTTTTTTTTTTTTTTTTTTTCCTTGGTTGAAGAAGTTTGAATAGAAAATGATTTTTCTATGAATGGACAATCATTAGTTTTATATAACAACAATAAAAAAAAAACACACACTTTCATGCTTCACCGCTACACAACAATCTTCCTATTGGTAATAGTGACTCTAAATGACAAACCAATTACTTCTGAAATCAATGTTACTATACATTACTTTCAATTGAAACATTATTTAATTGTTAGCGAATGAAAAAACAATCAGATTTTCTATTGAGAGGTATAGTTTAATAGAAAATATATTGCATATCGTTAACTGAAAAGTGTCGATGGTTTCTAAGAGGAATTTTTGTGGCCAATTGTTCCAGTTGATAAGTGTACAAGAGACGCTGGATTGATTGGGGAGTTTACGTTTAATTTGTAAGGAGTTTTTAATGGGAAAAGAATCAAAATTAAAAATAGAACAGGAAATATGTGAAGTACTCTTTCGGATGATATGCAAGTGCAAAGTGAAATGTTCTTAGCCCAACCAGGTCAAAACAAAATCTTTATTATTGTTTTGGTTGCTTGGTTTATTTTGTTTGTTTGTTTGTGTTTTACGGCATATCAACCTCAGTGGGTCATTTAATGCTGATAAAGTTTTGAAATTAATCAATTATTAATGGATAATACAATTTTTTTATAAATACATTTTTCTATTTAACCCATAGATGGGACCCTAACAGGTACTACCACTCCGGGTCAGAGTGGACCAGGGAGCAATGGTGATGAAGGGGTGCTCCACATTCCCCAAACCTCCAGAACTGGAAACTCACCATCAGATAGAGTTTAACGTCATTCACAGGACATGTAGACCCGCAGCCACCGCCTTCTAGCACCCATATGATAAAAAGGGGTTGGGGCTTGCCAATGCTTGGTTTAATGGCACATTAACCTTTGTGGGTTATTTAATGACAAAGCCAACCTTTTTAGAAGAACTGTATTATCTAACCCATAGATAGACAATTCTTGGCGAATTGTTCCGGTTGATAATTGTACAAGCGACACTGATTGGGGAGTTACGTTTAATTTGGAAGGAGTTTTAATGGGGAAAAGAATCAAAATTAAAAATAGAACGGGAAATATGTGAAGTACTCTTTAGGATGATATAAAAGTGTGAGATGAAAAGGTCTTAGCCCAACCAAGTCACTTATAAATTTTTTTTTTTTTTTTTTTTCAAAATCTTTATTGCTTTGATTTCTTGGTTTAATGGCACATTAACCTTTGTGGGTTATTTAATGTCAAAGCCAACCTTTTTTGAAGAACTGTACTATTTAACCCATAGCTGGAGGAATGAAGGCTTTCATACCTTTCCCGAGAGTATTAGTCCAAAAATGAAAGCAATAGTGTAACTGGAGGTCGAACTCACTTACTATGATGTTGCAGTCCAGGTCTTTAACCACTATACCATGGGGACCCCACCCCACCCCAATTCTTATTGTTGTCCACATGATGTTTTGACTGGTACATTCTCTGATCTTCATCAGGTGTCATATGTATATTCATAAGCAAAGAGACACTTTAAAAGATGAGGACAACAGTCCAAAAAATCAAAACAATACACAAGTCTCCACTAAAAAATTTAGACAAATAATGGCTGTTATGCTAAGCATGTACCCCTAATTAAAAAAATATATATTTTTTAAAACTTTGCCTTGAAGAATTCTGACCCCCTCCACACACAAAATACATTCAAGGACTTTGACATTAAAAAATTGTGTTAATTTTCTATTAGAAAGTTATAGCCAATTTTATTACACATTTATATATATATATATATATAAGAAAAATATAGGCCATGTTTTTCCAAATAAATTTAATACTATAATTTTAAGAGTATGTGTCTATTAGCCAAGGTTAAGTGACATAAGGGTAATCTGAAGCCAAATTTTTTAAATTTTTTAGACCTTATTTTTCCAATGCAGGTATCATTGGGGAATGAGAAAAGTTTTGGTAAACTGGCCAGTCTTTGGTCTGTTTGCAAAATCTTTTTTTGTTCCCCCAATGATACTTGCATCAGAAAAATAAGGTCTAAAATACTTTGGCTTTGGGTTACCCTTACAATACTTTTAATCTGGACGATACGCTTTTCTCAAGGACTTTTCACATATTTTCTTTTCTTTTCTTACAAATCATTACACTACATATGCTTTTATTTAATAATCTTTTTAACACTTTGACTATCAAATTTCCCCCATGGCTGTACCAAATTTTCTTGGTAATATTTTTACCTGTATGATAGGATATTTCAAAGTTCACTATTTATTCACCTCAGAACTCTTTCTATTCAAATAAAGTCTTATTATTATTGTAATCCAGAGTCCTTCTGCTCAATTATAATGAACTAACCATCAGTTTTTGTACTATGCTTGGTAGTGATGGAAGAGCCGCTGTGAGCGGTTTAAAGTAGGCAAAGAATTAAGGCACGCTTAGTGTAATGTTAATTCTTGTAGGAAATGGAATCAGCTGAGTTGAGTTCAAATCCTGGATGAGACTGCTAATGACTTTTGGAAAGTTATGAATATATATATATATATATATATATATATATTGAGGCGCGTGGGCTAGTGGTTAGTCGTGGAAAATGAACTTGTTGGTTTGAGTTCAATTCCTAGACGAAGCTGTTGGCATTTCACACAGCACTAATACCCTTGGGAAAGGTATGAATCCATATATTCTCCCCCCAGCTATGGGTAAAATAGTAGGGCAGACTGGGCTCTTTAACCTTGGGTAGGTAACCTGGTGCAGTAACTGCAAACAAACAGTGACGCTTGCTGGAGTTGCTCTTGTCTCTCCTTCCTTTTGGCTCTCTTTTCTGCGGCGGCTTCTTCCTCTTTTTTTCACTCCTTCTTGTTCCTTGTTTGACGAGGAGGTGCTAGGACTCAGTCTTCTGCACAAGCCTCCCATGTGTTGGTGTTGATGTGGCATGTCTTCATGTCCCTCTTGCAGACATCTTTAAAGCGCGGGCATTGTCTCCCTACTGGTTGGGTGCCCTCTACTAATTTACCATACAGTAGGTATGTGGCCTTTGTCCATCCTCCTGACGTGACCAAGCCAACACAGGCGTCTCTCGCAGTAGGTGGCGAGCATGCTGTATATACAGAAATACATTCATTGATTATAAAGGCAAAAATCTATTTGTTCTCCTCCCTATCTATGGCTAAAGCAGAGATGCTGATAGGTATGCGTCCTGCATCCCTGACGCACAAAAATCTAAAAGGACACAATGAAATCATATCTATATGTCCCAGCGTTTTTCGTTTTTCTTCCCTCACCATTTCAAGCTAACTGTAAATACATTTCAATAGTTTCTTAAGGGCCGGTTTAGCTAATTCGGTAAAGTGTTTGGCCAGGAATCACAAGGTTCTTGGTTCGATACCGGCCCTTGCCAACTCAGCGTATGAGTAGCACAGGGATCTGTGCGGTAAAGTGAGGAGCTGATGGTAGGTGTGGCGTTCCGCCTCAGATGCTAAAATGATCTCCTTGGTCTAGTGCTAGTGAAAAGGGGATAGATTCCTTCGCTGTCTGGCTGATACCGACATTAGGCCGCCCCGACAACTTTCCTTAGTTAGGACTCATAAATTTTCCTGGGGACACATTCAAAGCAAATATGTGCATTCCAGGACACACTAAATCAAAAAGCTATCATCATCACTGAGTAAATAGTAGGGCAGACTGGTGTCTTTAGCCTTGGCAAAGCAACCTTTGAAAAAAGAACTTTACTCTGCTTAAAAATTTGGCCTTAACTTGCTTTTAACCTGGACTATATTTGTTTATTTTTTTACTTATTTCATTTTTATCTGCAACAATAAATATTAAATATCAATTATAGCTTATTTATTTACTTATTATAATTATTTAATTACAAATGAATGTGTAAGTGACTCAAGAGGTCACCTGACTTACAGTCTTTGAGTCATGTTGAAAGCACAGTCATTATGATCAATAATTTTAAGTGTTAACTCTGTCTACGCTACCCTATTTCATATAATCCTGACTATTTGACTTACTAGTTCAAAAGATTCATGTTTAGAAATTTTACATGTGTTCCAAAATGGTTCAAAAGATTCATGTTTAGAAATTTTAAACGTGTTCACAAAATGGTTCAAAAGATTCATGTTTAGAAATTGTACATGTGTTCACAAAATGGTTCAAAAGATTCATGTTTAGAAATTTTACACGTCTTCCAAAATGGTTCAAAAGATTCATGTTTAGAAAATTTACACGTGTTCCAAAATGGTTCAAAAGATTCATGTTTAGAAATTTTACACGTCTTCCAAAATGGTTCAAAAAGATTCATGTTTAGAAATTTTACACGCCAAATGGTTCAAAAGATTCATGTTTAGAAATTTTACACGTCTTCCAAAATGGTTCAAAAGATTCATGTTTAGAAATTTTACACGTCTTCCAAAATGGTTCAAAAGATTCATGTTTAGAAAATTTTACACGTCTTCCAAAATGGTTCAAAAGATTCATGTTTAGAAATTTTACACGTCTTCCAAAATGGTTCAAAAGATTCATGTTTAGAAATTTTACACGTCTTCCAAAATGGTTCAAAAGATTCATGTTTAGAAATTTTACACGTCTTCCAAAATTAGGTTGTTTCTTTTAATTTTTTAAAATTTTTTTATTGGGATGGTGTTATGCAAGAAGAAAAAAAGGTCAAGTGTTTAATCCTTGAATTATGTTCAGTTCCCTCTGTTCATGGATAATTCATTTTTTCCTGTTCCTGTTTTGACTTATTTCCGAGGCAATTAAAAACCAGACTAAAATTCCCAAAATCACTCGCATGATTCCTCTGGATGGGAATTGGTTCCGCACTGATGTACTCGCGTAACGCACTTGGTTGGTTTCACAACATTGACTGATCCAACCACTTTGAAAACAGGATGAAGTTAGAACTTGATAAATAACAAATCCTTTCCAAATCCCTTTAGTGTTGCCTTAAGAATTTTGGATCAGGTCTCCAATAAACACTGTAGCTTCTCGAACAAGTCAAACTAAAGGTTCATATTTTCACTTTTCACTGGTAAGTTTAGCTTCAAATATTAGTAAACAAACCAATTGATGATTTTTTGCACTTATTGTATCTGACAAAAACAAATTTTACAAATTGTGTGATACTATATATGTGTGTGTGTGTGTGTGTGTGGATAGTCCAACACAAACCTTCACCACTATAAACAAATCACTGTGTGGATGTTCATTGTATGAACACTCATACGTCGAAATCGACGGGAGGATCCATCATATATATATGAGTATGAAAAGGTGGAATGAAAACATCACACAATGCTGTTAAAGAGAAAACAATTTATAATATATTTAATTTATAATAATTATATATCATTTATAATATTATATATTAATTTATAATAATTATATATCACAGATTATGACTCAGTCTTTGAGACGTCTTTAACAGCATTGTGTGATGTTTTCATTCCACCTTTTCATACTCATACTGTCGGATTCATTTCCTTTCTTTTAACATATATATATATATATATATATATGATATACATGACACAAACTAACAAATACCAAAATATTGCAAAACTTTTGACTCTCCCTATTAGTATAGATGTAAAACACTCTTCAATAAAAGAGAGAAAAAAAAATGCAAAACTTCTCTGATAGAGTTAATAAAATCTAATTAAAAAAATTTAATTTAAAATTTAATCTAATCTAATTTAATTTAAAATTAATTGATTAATTTATTAATAATTTATTAAATAAATCAATCAATTAATTAATTTAATTCAAAATTTAATTAAAAAAAATTTAATTTAAAAAAATGCAAAACATCTCTAATAGAGTTAATAAAATTTAAGAGAGCAAAAAGAAAAAGTATAAATAATAGATTTGCATCAAAAACAAATCTACTTTAAAACCATTAATTACTTTGTAGTGTTATAATAACTATCATAATTATTCTTAAAAGTACGTAGTGGCTAACGTGCTGGCCTGCAACATCATAGTAAGTGAGTTCAAATTCAAGTCACTCTATTATTGTAGAGATTTACCAGTACCTATTATTATTTTTTTTTGTTTAGTGGGGTTTCAGTTGAGTACTTCCCCTTCAAGCCATCTCTTGATATAATGGAGATGATTTATTATTGCCCATCTCTTCATGATAACACCATCATTATTATCAATAATTTTGACTAGTGTTATCCTTCATCTTCATCAAAATTATTAGTAATAGTCATTTTCTAAGCTTTGCTTAATTTTTAGCATGGGAGAGTCGCCATAACGTAATGGCTAATGTGCTAGACTGTAACATCACAGTAGGTGAGTTCGAACTCCAGTCATTCTCTCATGTTTGTTGAAGTGAGTTAGTGTACTTTTGGTTTGAACAACAGCAACTAGCTAAGCACAACTGAACAGTGCCTAGACAGTTGGTATTTATGGAAATCAAGAATAGTCCATTCATGTATTTGGGTGATTCCATTCCTTGAGTCCTGATTGGCTGCTTGGTTTCTATGATGTTATGAGTCTTCATAAATACCCTGGCATTTGGCAGTAGTATTGCAGCATGATATATTCGTATTCAGTTACAACTTGTTGCCTTGTCTTACCAATTCAATGGTAATTGGAACTAATATGATTATTCTACAATGTTCACTTTCGGACTAATACCCTTGGGAAAGGTATGAACCCTCTTATCCCTCCAGCTATGGGTTAAATAATACCACTACTGTTCTTCTACAAGGATAGCCTTGGCATTGAATAGCCCATGGAGGTTGATATGCCATTAAACAAAGAAACTGAAACCCTGGAATATTCTGAAAAATTGGCAAATTTGAAAATTTCATTAGCCAGGTAACAAAAGCTAAGTTTGAAGAGAAAAATAGGTATTTTCTATTTGCTTCAAGCATAATCAATTGACTGTCTATAGAAGAAGTGGGGGTGGGGGGTGTCCCATGGCATATTATCCTTCATCTTCATCAAAATTATTAATAATAGTCATTTTTTAAGCTTTTATTAACATTGTTCGTGGAGCCTTCGGGAGTTCTCTTCAAGTGATCTCGAATCTGATCGTTGTCTGCCAAATCGATTTCCACGGGCTTTTTTTTTTTATTGTATCCTGACTCCCGGTGTCACGCCTCTTTGATTGTGACACCTACGCAGTTTTTCTGTAGACACATCTCTTCGTCTACGCAGTTTGTTTTCATTGGCTATGGGCTATGTCTACAGTTTTTCTGCGCCTAAACCATGTCAAATATACACCTACATCTTTAGGTGCAAAAGGTCAGCTTAAGACCACATCCTGTTTCCGTTTCCAGCCTTCACTTGACACGCACGCACTTCCTGCGTGCAGTCCGGTCCCCAGGTGCAACCGACCGATCAGACAATATATCACACTTTTATGATATACATATTTACCAACCCCTCCGCAGGAAGTAGGATGTGAAACAAGGTCAATTTCTTAAGCGGAGTTTAACAGGTTTGAATTCAGAATTATCCTTCCGCTAAAATGGTTGCCTAACCAAGGTTGAAGAGCCCAGTCTGTCCTACTCTTTTATCTATAACTGGAGGGAGAATAGTTGGATACATATGCATTCCGGTTATTTCCTATAACTCCAACCTAAAAAAGGGGAACCACTCTGAATGAATTTTATCTGCTAATTAATCTACCCATTATTTTCCCATTAAACTAACTCTAAACCCTAACCCTAACCCTGTCTTTTTTCCTAGTAGATAAATAAATAATTTATAAAATTCATTCAGAGTGGTTCCCCTTTTTTAGGTTGGAGTTATAGGAAATAACCTGCATTCCTTTCTTGTAATTAAATATGTATAAGATGCACTATTTTTTTTCCAGATTTTCTGTCCCAAATTTAGGGGTGCCGTTTTCAAATCACACACAAAGTAAAGTAATGCGAAATGGAATATGCTTTTGGAAATGTATGAACCCTCTTATCACCCCAGTTATGGGTTAAATAGTATCTACATTCTTCTACAATGATTGCTTTGGCATTAAATAACCCATGAAGGTTTAAATGCCATTAAACAAAGAAACCAATCTTAAAAGTATCCAACTCAGTGGATACTCTGGCAGAATTACAACTCCATTGCTAAAAAAGATTTCTTGATATTCAAATAACATTTACGTCAATGGTGTTTATTCACAACCTTTTAGACTATTTTTACCTTCTTCTAGTAAAGAAGGAATTATGATCGACTGATTCATTAAGAATCCAAGAATCTTAGTCAAATTATTTTTCCATTCTTTCTTGATCATATTTGATATTCCAGTTTTATTCCAATGAAGGAAAACAGTTATCTCAATTTGAAGAACATCAGACTCTATTTAAGAATTTTTCCTTTCTTTTCTCTGGTCATGTCAAGCCTTAGCACCTATGATTGTCCTGATCTATTGCCCTTATGGAAAACGCCCAACATTTTTTATCATATATGTGCTATAAAGTGGTGGCCGTGGTCTTTAGTGTCCAGCATCTAGTGGTGAAGTTCCAATTCTGGAGCTCTTTAACACCATTACTCTCAGGTCCACTCTGACCTGTAGTGGTAGAAATTGGTTAAATAGATAAAAAAATAAGTTTTTAAAAAATGTGATTAAAAATTGTTTTTATTTTGAATACCCAACAAGAATGGATAAAACAAAATGTCTTCAGCATAAAATAACCCAACAAGGGTTGACATGCCGTAAAATCCAACCAACCAACCAACCACCACAAGTGCTAGAAGATATTGTATTTGTCTTCAGACTTCAATTAAGAATCCAATAATCTTTAGTCAAATTATTTTTCCATTCTTTCTTGATCATGTTTGATATTCCAGCTTTATTCCAATGAAGCAAAACAGTTATCCTAATTTGAAAAACATCAAACTCTATTTAAGAATTTTTCCTTTCTTTTTCTGTTATAGTGTTACATACTCTTTATCATTATACTCACCTTGGTACAGCTGTACTCTGTGTCCAGAGTCAGTCAGTATATTGTTGGTTTAGACAACAGCAACTGGCTAAGCACAACTGAACTAGTGCCCAAGACAGCTGGTACTTATGGAACTCAAGAATAGTCCATTCATGTATTTGGGTGATTCCATTCTTTGAGTCCTGATTGGCTGCTTGGTTTCTATGATGTTATGAGGCTTCATAAATACTCTGGCATTTGGCAGTAGGATTGCAACAAGATCAGATCCGTATTCAGTTATGACTACTTGTTGCCTTGTCTTACCAATTTGACGGTCATTGAAACTTAGTATGATTATTCTACAATATGGAAGTGCGTTGGCACAATGGTTAGTCATAGGAAATGGACTCGTCGACCCGAGTTCAAATCCTAGATATGGCTGTTTGCATTTTCACATAGCGATAATACTCTTGGGAAAGGTATGAATCCATATATTCTCCCTCCAGCTATGGGTAAAATAGCAGACTGGGCTCTTTAACCTTGGATAGGTAACCAGTCTAAGAAGGAAAACTCTGACTTTGGAAATTTGAGGTCCGTCGTTGATTGGGTTTGTGGCATTCCTTGTGCACCAATTCTTTCCTATCGACTGTGCCAAAAATTGCGGATGGTCCAACACAAACCTTCACCACTATAAACAAAACACTGTGTAGGTTGTTCATTGGATGAACCCTCATGTGTTGAAATTGATGAGAGAGTTCATATTCATCATATGATATTTCAGTGAGGTCGGGTCAGAGTCAATCCCTAGGTGTCTAAGCAAAAAGTGCTGACAGGACTTACAATTTCTGGAACTACCCACACATATATTTTAGGGGTTACACACTAAGCGCAACCTCATGTCTACTATGCTCTCATGGGGAAATAGATAAATACATACAACCTTTTCAGATGAATGATCAACAAACTCAGAACTCTGTGATGGGCTCCTGTGTCTTGAAAAATAATTCAAAAGTTTTGATGTCTGTTCCTTAGATGAGGCCTAAGCCAATGGGTTTTTATCACCACTGTTAGTATAAGAACATTGTCATAAAGCTACCACTGAAATAACCACACCATCTGCACAAATAAAACCTATATTATAACTGGAACTTTGTGCTACTTTCGCTTAACTCCGAGTTTTGTGTTTTCAAACTCCTCATATGTTACGAGTAGTCACGTCAAAGGCGAGGGTCTAAACAATGCCTCAGTAGTTTTTGAATATTTAAAAAAAATGGCTCAACTACAAATCAGAGGAGCCATATTACAAATACCAAATTTGAATTGTTACAGATATAGGATACATTTATGTCTAATATTAGAAAATATATATATATATATGTGAAAATGGAAAAGGAATTGAATCCAACAATATGAGGAAAAATGAGTAAAGAAAAGAAATGTAGATGGATAAAATGAATTTAATCAATCAAAACATAAACTAAGCTCTGAGAAAAATGTTCAACATGTTAATGATAAATAATAACACTTTTTTTTTTAAAATTTTATTTATTTTTGTAATAAAAAACTATTTTGTACCATAACCCCTAGAAAAACCAAATATCCAAATCATAACGGTCTATCTCAAACGTTCTATTTTCAGCGTTCCAAATTTAAAAAAAAAAAATTTCAATTTTCGAATATTTCCAAAAATCTCTTGTTTTTTTTTTCCCAACGAATTTTTTCATTCAAAATAAATGTTCACTCTGATGAAGGTCGATTCTTCTATGTGTGCGAAATATTTTCACACACAAACAGACCGAAACACATGTGTAAGTAATATCGATTAATGTGATATCGATTAAATTCATTTTATCCATCTACATTTCTTTTCTTTACTCCTTTTTCCTCATATATATATATTATATATATATGTGTGTGTGTGTGTGTTATGATCTTGTGAACGTTGTTTGTTTGATCTTTTTAAAGCATTGGAAATAACAAAAACAAGAAAAACAGAACAAAAATCAAATTTTTTATATATTCAACCGTTGCTCTGCTTCTGGTTTAATCTTTTCCGATATTTCGGGTGAACTTCACCCTTTCTCAAGGTCTGTCCGATGGTCCTCAGTTGACTCTGTGAAAGCCTTTTAAATACGTGACCGTAATGGGTACGTCCACTTCCGGATACAGTGAACCTTCTCACTGCATATAAAGGAGAAAGATATAATATATATATATATATATATATATATATATATATATATATTTTTTTTTTCATTGCACATCATGGACAAAAAGAGAGAGAGAGAGAGAGGTCATAATTACCTCCTAATTTCTTTAGTTCAGTCAATAGAGAATCCACCTAGGAATTGCAAGGTTCTGGGTTCAATACCAGTCCTTACTAACTCAGTGCAGGTGTAGCTCAACTTCGGTAATCTAATCTGTATGATAAAGCAATCTGAAAGCTAATGGTAGGTGTGGTGTTCCAACTCAGCACCCCCCCAAAAAAAATAATATATGTGCTAGAAGGTGGTGGCTGAGGGTCTTATTGTCCTGGGAATGACATTAAACTCTATCTGATGGTGAAGTTCCAATTCTGGAGCTCTAGGGAATGTGGAGTACCCCTTCATTGCTATTGCTTCCAGGTCCACTCTTGTTATATACTGGGGCTTTCACAGTACCAAATCGATATAATGTTGTATACCCTTTCTTACTTCTTTACTTCTAGTCGTCTTCTCTTCTGGCCGGCTTTGGTTCTATCTTCTAACATCTTGCGTCTGGAGTTGTCGTGGGGACTTCGGTCTGGTTTTCTGTTAGGGATTTTCTTTATCAGAAGCCCTGTGTCATTGTTAGTTTTTAGGTAATAAAAACAAGACTTCGATTTACGTTGATGTAACTTTATTTCCAAATCCCCAACCAGACATCTGCGCAGATCGACTTACCCTATCGGGCTCCTACCTTCTAACTGCTGAGTTACTTCTATCCTTAAACTGGAACAGGGTCTTCTATGCCTTCCGGTTCTCACGATTTATCCCCGGAAGGTGAGAGTGAGGTCAAGCGCCATCACTCACCCTCAAGGCCATCAGCTGCACTAATCGCCATTAGGATTTCTACACTATTGCCATAAATATTAGGTGACTAATAATTATGTAACACTCTGATCTGGAGTGGTAGTACCTGTTAGGGTCCCATCTATGGGTTAAATAGAAAAATAGGAGTTCAAAAAATGTATTTAATTTAGTATCCATCAAGAATGAATAAAAACATCTTTGTCATAAAATGACCCAATGGATTGACAGGCCGTAAGACCCAACTAACATGTTTAGTATGCATACGTATGGCTAACATATTTAGTAGCCCTGTCGACTGAGGCTTTAGAATACATCAACTGCACCTTTGCAGAGTGGTAAGACTCCCCCAATGGGGTCACCTGTTGGCCATGGATGGAGATCCGTGATGCTTAAGGATAGAACATTTAGCCCTTATTAAGGCTAGACAGGTGGTCAGGGAGGCTCCCTCCGAGCAATCGGCTGGTTACGTCAAGGCCTAACACCTATATGACAGTCCCAACTCTAATGCCCTTATGACACCAGAGGATGCAAAAATGACCTCTCTGGTGTATCGCTAGTGAGAATGGGATAGACTCCCTCACTGTTACGCTGATACTAACAATAAGCCACTTTACAGACTTTTAAAAAATTTTTTTTTTTTATTTTTTTAAAATTTTTGTACTACTTGTTGTTTTCTTTTTTTTCTCCCCCCGACTGATGCCAAAACTGTATGTTCAAATATTTATGATAAAGAAGATTAACACTGGCATCTTTATTTGACATTAATATTTTAATAAGATATTTGAGATATAGAGGGTGGTGTGGTGCTCCACCATTCTCATTATCTAGGTTCTATATGACATTTTTTATATAAACCAATTCCAAACAATTCAGAATTTACATTTGTGGAAAAAAATTCTGAAAAAAAAATTATTTAGCTTTTAAAAAAAAAAAATTCTCTTTTGTTTATTGGTTTATTGAATGACACTCGTATCATGCTCACATATTTAGTATACACACTTATTGGTCCCAGAGGACGCAGAAACGACCTCTCTGGTGTAGCACTAGTGGAAAAGGGATAGACTCCCTCACTGTTTGACTGATACCGACAATAGGCCATTCCACAGACTTTTTTTTTTTTTTTTACTACCTCTGTTTTTTTGTTTTTTTTCTTACTGATGCTAAAACTCTGTTTTGAATATTTATGATAAAGATAAAGCTTAATAAGGCCATCTTTATTTGATATTATATATTTTAATAAGATATTTGAGATATACAGGGTGGTGTGGTAGTCCACCATTCTCATTATCTAGGTACTATATGACAATTTAGAATTTACATTTGTGGAAAAAAATTCTGAAAAAAAAAATTATTTAGCTTTAAAAAAAAACATTCTCTTTTATTTATTGAATGACACTTATATTATGCTAACATATTTAGTGGTTCCAGAGGACGCAAAAACGACCTCTCTGGTATAGCACTAGTGGAAAAGGGATAGACTCCCTCATTGTTTGACTGATGATACGACAATAGGCCATTCCACAAACTTTTATTTCTTTTTTTTTTTTTTTTTTTCTTTACTACCTTTGTTTTTTTGTTTTTTTTGTTTTTTTTTTCTTTTTTTCCAACTGATGCTAAAACTGTATGTTCGAGTATTTATGATAAAGAAAAAGCTTAATACTTCCATCTTTATTTGACATTAATCTTTTAATAAGAATACATTAAAGTTAAAAAGAAAAATGACTTCTATAGCCATTTTAAAGACATATTAAGTGTTTTTGTCTTTGTAAGTTTAAGTGACTCCTATGTTGAGTAAATAGCTAATATATATTTGAAAATCTTGAAGCGTGTGGTGTAACGGTTACTTGTCATAGGAAATGAACACAACGAAACATGTTCAAATCCTGGGCGAGGCTATTTGCATTTCACATAGTGCTAACTACCAAAATTTTACAGCCAAATATTTTAAAGAGGGAGGGGTTTAAAATATTTAAAATCGCAATATTTCATATCATCGCATTAACTTTTCAAGAAAAAACGCCTTCAAACAGCTAAGGAGTTCAAAACTAGCACGGGTCAGATTTTGAGCATGTACCACTTAGTGTTTTTTAGGACAGGAGGCGAGGACGCACGAATGCAATATGCACCTTTGTTTCTTGGGGCGGGGGGCACAAGGTCCTATTTAATATGAATAAATTTAAAAAGGTCAATTTCTTATGTGGAGTTTTTTACAGGATTGAATTCAGAGGGAGAATAGTTGGATTTTTTAAATTAAAGAAAAAGTCTTTGAGTGGCGTCAAAAAATTGAGTCCAACGCTTACTGTCAGACTAATCTTTCCTTTTTCTTCTCCATTTTCTGTCTCATTGCAGTCGACATCTACTTATTGTTTCTTCTTCTTCTTCTTCCAAGCTTTTCGATGCTACTGTCTCTCTGATCTTGTAACACACGTTTTTTTTCATTCACTCCCACCTGGGTTTCTGCTGGTCTATTTATATACCCAGCACCCAAATGCTTGTAGCTGTCATACGGGCATCTGGGTTAACTCAATCCTCAGCATGACGCTCAAGTATCACCTTTTCGTATTCAGAAGTTATGTGAGTTCGATCTTAGATCAAAGTCCTACACGCTAGACAAAGCCTAACCCGCTTCCTTCGAGAATACAGCAAGTCCTCATTTATGCTACTCGACTCATGTTCTCTGTTACAGTACTATATGACATTTTTGATATAAACCAAGCAATTCAGAGTTTACATTTGTGGGGAAAAAAATTCTGGGAAAAAAAAAAAAAAAAAAAAAAAAAAAAAAATTCACTTTGTTTATTGAATGTATCAGCATTTATATTAATAATTGAGAAGAATTTGTGTTTTCTTTTCTCTATAGACAGTCAAACATTTTGATATAAAGCTAACATATTTACTATGCATACTCATTGGTCTCAGTGGAAGGTTTTAACATTTAAAAAAAAAAAAAAAAAAAAAACTTCCTCTTGAGTGGGGGAGGGGGTATCTAATCTCTAGTAAACCTGCCCTGTCAGCAGAACTTGAAATACACTGACTGTATTCTCTGCAAAGGGTTGACACCCCTCAAAAAAAAGGTGTCCTAGGTGTCACACTAAACTGTATCTGATGGTGAGGTCCCGGTTCTGGAGATCTGGAGATTGGAGTGCCCCTTCATTGCCATTACTCACAGGTCCACTCTCACTCTGAGTGTTAGTACTTGTTAAGGTTCTATCTATGGGTAAAAAATTTTTGTTTGAAAATTATTTGTATTCAACAGGACACACACACACACACACACACACACACACACAGAGACATATATATATATATATATATATATATATATATATATAATCTCAATGTGTATGGTTGGCATTATTAAACTTGAAGAGGCAGTAGTGAGCCAACGTACAGTATTATTAAGAGGGTGTTCAATATCTGTGATAGAGCATTGATAAATGGATAATAGATATATATTTTAGTATATATTTATTATTTATTTATTTATAGATAAATATATGAAGAAAAAGTGGAAGTGAATCCGACAGTATTTAATATTGTAAAAAATTTGAAAAGACACAAGTTTATAAATGAATGATGTTTATTTCGCCTACGCTGCAGTGTTTCGGTCTGTTTCAATAGACCTTCATCAGGGCTTTTGTTAGTTTTGAGCAAGAAAAAAAAAAAAAAAAAATATATATATACACACATATATATATTATATATATATATATATATAATTCTCTGAGACTATTTTGGTCAGCCTATGAACTTTTCAGCAGACCCTCATAAAATATTTCAATTTTTTTTTATGCACTTTGCTTTTATTTTCGATTATCCTGTCTGTTGTGAATTTCCCGATTCTAGAAGCTTAGTTAACAATTACATAAAAATAAAAAGGTTTAAGATCCATTTTAGCATTTCTCCAAATAAGCTTTGATTAAAATAGAATTCTTGTCCAGAATCTTGATTTTAATTTTATTTTGTTTGTATTCCATTCTAACTTTATATACTGAAAATACAATGTTAAAATGGAACAATGAATAGAAGGTTTTGTATGAGAATTGGATATATTTATAATTGTATGTATATATTCAGAGATGCTGATAGATACACGTCCTGCATCCCTGATGTACAAAAATCTAAACGGATGCTGTAAATCATAACCATGCGTCCCAGTGTTTTTCTTTTTTCTTCCTTCACTATTTCAAGCTAACTGTAAATATATTTCAATAGTTTCTTAGAAATGAATTACACAGGATAGGTTACAAGGTAGGAGTTAGATGGCTTTAGTTGGGACCCATGAATTTTCCTGGAGACTCATTCAAAGCAAATATGTGCAGCCCAGGACACACTAAATCTAGCATTCCCAGTTGATTTTTTTTATTTGAGGTTATTGTTGTTTAATCACATTAGTTATATAGAGCTGTGTAAATGGAGTTCAGAACCGTTTGAATTATGTAAATATCACCAGTGGTTCAAAAGTTATGAGAATTTAAAGCCCCGAAATTGGGGGTACAAATGTGGACATGATTTTGTTTCAAAAAATATGTCAAATCACGGACCATTAAAAAAAAAAGAAATTCAGTGATTTCTTCACCGTTTCTTTATTTTTGGAGGAATTTTGATATAATTTGGTATTTTTATGTAAAATTGTATGTTCTTTCTGATTATGCACTCAAATTGTATGTATCTCTATGCTTTAACCCATTATTTAGAGAATAAGACTAAATCAAAAAGCTATCAGCATCACTGTACATAAAATTAATGATAAATCTAACAAATCATTTATTTAAAAAAAAGGACATGATTTAGCATTGAATAACCTACAAAGGGTTGATATGCCATTAAACACCAACCAACCAGGTCAGAGTGGACCTGGGAGTAATGGCAACAACGGGTTGAATCTACATTCCACAAAGCTCCAGAACTGAAGCCTGGATATTGGATAATGTCATACCCAGGTGATGTTACCTTTTTTGGTTATATAGGTCTTAGCCTTCTGCCATGGATACAGTTGGTTTATTCTAAGCTCCGCTAACACAGATCAAGCTTCCCAAAGGAGATTTAAGTTTCACCATGTGCTTATCCTTTATTGTTGTCTTTCTTTGTTGTCACAGAAGAGACAAACACTAGTGAGTTGCGATTAAAAGTAAAGCAAATAAAAGATGGAGAAAAAAATTAAAGTCAAAATTAATCTTAATAATAACTAGCAGGACCTGTGGATATACCACAGTATGATAATTTAATTCTTACAATGTTTGATTCTGATGGCTGAGCAGTGAATGAATCTCAACACTCTACTTTGACCCCATCTTGGACTAGACAGGTGGTCAGAGAGATTTGATCAATCGGCTGGTCACATCAAGTCATAGCACCTATATAATCTTCTCAAATATCATATAAGTTCGATTGAAACATATTAACATTATTGCTTCCATGCAGGTACCACCCTGTCGGCTGGGGCGTTAGAATGCACCTCTGCAGAGGGGTAAGACTCCCCCAATGGGGCCACCTGTTGGCCATGGGTGGCGACCTGTGATGCTTAAGGATAGAGCCCAGTTGGATGAGCAGTTCATGACATGCAGTACTTCACTTTGGCCCTATCTTGGGCTAGACGGGCAGTCGGAGAGGCCCCCTCCGATGAATCAGCTGGTCACGTCAAGCCCTAGCACCTAATATGATTTTCCCAATCCTATTGCCCTTATGGCAAGCCCCAACCCCTTTTTATCATATGGGTGCTAGAAGGCGGTGACTGTGGCTCTACATGTCCTGGGAATGACGTTAAACTCTATCTGATGGTGAGGTTCCAGTTTTGGAGGTTTGGGGAATGTGAAGCACCCCTTCATCACCATTGCTCCCTGGTCCACTCAGATCCGGAGTGGTAGTACCTGTTAGGGTCCCATCTATGGGTTAAATAAAAAAAATGTATTTATAAAAAAATTGTATTATCCATTAAGAATTGATTTATTTCAAAACTTTATCAGCATTAAATGACCCACTGAGGTTGATATGCCGTAAAACAAAACAAACCAAACAACCAAAATCATTGCACATTCGGTTTTCCGGGTCTAGCGAGCTTCTTTTTTTTTTTTTTTTTTTTTTTTTTTTTATATTTTTCTATGTAGCATATCCTTTTTTTCCCTTTTTTTAAAAATAATAACAGAATTGTCCATTATTTAGCTGTGGTGCCAAAACTCATAAGAATTCAGGGCATAAGTAATACCAGATAATCGGGATTTACATTTTTGCATTGAATCTTTGAAAATTTGGATGGTTTCATTTTTTAACCAGAGGGTGTTGCAGGATAATAACAGTCGGAATCTTAAGGAACAAGCGTATTATAATAATGATAATGTTGATGATTATGATAATAATTCTTGATATTCTTAAATCCAAGAGAATAACCAAAAACCAAAAGGAACCATATATGGTATCAAATCTTTTTTTTTTTTTTTTTTTTAACACTACGTCTGCTTTTGTCTCTCGGATATAATTTTGAAAACTGTCTTACATTTTTTTTTTTTTTTTTTTTTTTTTTTAAATATTTGGAAGCAATGTTGTTTGTTCTAATTCTTGACATGTCTTCCTCTAAGGATTAACAATCTTTATAACAGCCTGATGGTGGTGATGGCAGGAGAGGGGGGTGGTACTGTTGCTCAGATCAATAGCCTTAATCAATAATGGCTTATTGAGAGTACCTAAATCATTCATTCTGCAATGTGTGTGTGTGTCTATAGAGTTGTGAAAAAGTGCATGCTGCAGTGTGTATGAGTCAGTCCATATATTTGTATAATGTGTAAACCTATGCACTTGTTAGGCTCTATATGAGAGAGTATTATGTCTGTCTGAGTAAACGGTTCTATATTTTTGAATGTGTATGTAGTATATTAAATACAGGTGCAAATTAGTTGTCTGTATGCCAATGTGTTTGGGTAATTTTTCTGACTTTTATGTTTCTGATTAAAGGTAAATTGGTTTCAAGCCTTTTTACCTAAGAAACAATTTAAGGTAATCTGAACATTAGCTACATAAATGAGAGTAACCTCCCCTTGTATGTTTCACTTTGAGGAAGACATTTGTTTTGGTTGGCCATTTTCATTTTACTATAAATTTACACTGAAAATACGAATTTGTTCGAATTAATACAATTGCATGTTTTAACATGAAAATATTGTAAAACGTGTTCTTAATTGTGCTGGTGCATTATTTGAAATTAACTTAATTGTTATTAAGAACACATTTTATGATATTTTCGTGTTAAAACATGCAGCTGTATTGAATTGAACAAATTCGTATTTTCAGTGTATATTTACGGTTAAATGAAAATGGCCAACCAAAACATGGCTTCCTAAAAGTGAAATGAAGAAGGGCAAGTTAATTGTTATTAAGAACACATTTTATGATAAAGGGTAGATTTACAGTAAAATGAAAATGGCTGACCAAAACATAATGGCTTCCTCAAAGTGAAACAAACAAGGGGAGGTTACTCTGATTTATGTAGCTAATATTCAGATCTTGTGTTTGTCTACCTTTCTCCATATATATACATATATATACAGTGATGCTGATAACATTTTGATTTAGTGCAGAGATGGGAGAATTTGAAATGTATTTGTATGTTAGATCTCATAAACACCAAACCCGTAGCTTAACATTCCCTTTCTTAGAAATCTCACAAAATGATTTTAATGTCTTTTCCGACCGTATTCATTTATTTTTAGATTTAATTTGCTTTGCAAACCTACTTTCCCCTAATCTCAATTATCTACCAAGATTTCGATGAGTGACCCAACAGGTCACGTCTTGTCTAGTATATATATATATATATATATATAAAAGAAGGTCCGCAAAATGAATTGTTCTCAGAAAATTTTTTTTATTCTTCTTATCTTACATACGCGACACGTGTTTCTGATCTGTTGTCTTCTTCAGGCATTGAGTTATTAATTTGGCAGAATATGTCCGATATTTGATAGGTTGTATGTGTTTCTGCAATTTTTCTATTATAAAATTTATAAAATATAAAATTTTCTCCCGTTGGAACCAGAACAACATTTTATATAATATATATATATATATAGGTCGCTAGTATGACTCCTCCAGTGAGGATCAAAGTCACTGTTCAGTAATGATTCTGTCAGACTAGTTTGCTAACCATTACATCAGATCATTTGAAATAACTGGTGTATATGTTTTGGATTCAGAGTTTTCCTTCTCCTAGAAGGAAAAACTAGATTGGTTAAAACTCAACTTGAAAATTGACCTTGTGTTGCATCCTGTTTGAATACGTGAATAGTGCCCCACCCCCCATAACCACATGAGGTTATGGGATAAGTCTTTTGTTTTTTGTTTTTTTTTTTTTTTGTTTTTAAATCTCTTCATTGGTCTACAAACTTTACAATGGCTATATTGTATATTTTACACATTTTCTCAGGTCAGGCCAAAGAAGAAAAAAAATGTGAGAAAATGAATGAATAAAATTTAAATGAATGAATATCTTGAGAATCAGTTGTTTTTCTTCTGGTGAGCCTTTATGAGTATGATTAGTTGGTTGGTTGATTGATTGATCTTAATGGCATATCAACCTGTCTGGGGTTATTTTATGCCTAGATATTAGGGAATAATATATATTGTATATCTATATTTTCACTTACGTGTGTGCATGAGTTAGTACATACAGTGTGTGTGGTGTGTGTATAATATATATATGTGTGTGTATATAATATAGAATGAATAGAGAATAAATTAGAAAAGTATTGGCATAAAAAGGTGCTCAATGCTAATAAAGCAGAGTAGATTTATAATCAATAGTAAAGATATTATGGATTTAAACTCCTAACTTTAAGTTTCATGCTGAAGATTGCGTAAGCATGAAACTTGAAGTTATGAGTTTAAATCATCCATAATATCATTACTATGTGTATGTATGTGTGTATGTATGTATGTATGTATATGTGTGTATATATATATATATATATATATATATATGCACACAAGGTGTGTCAAAAAAGTATCGATAATTTTTTGTACTTTTTGACACCTTGTATTCTGAAAAAAATTAATGTTCCATTCATTGTTCCTTTCTATCTTGGTAAATACAGCTTCAATCTCTATACTTATATATATATAATAAAAATAATAGCTCTTAAGTAAACATATCAAATGTTGTAATAATTAGATTATCATACTGTGGTATATCCACAGATCCTGCTAGTAAAAATTATTACTATAAACAAATCATATATATAGAAAAAAAGATTGGGCATTAAATAACCCACAAGGGTTGGTATGCCATTAAACCAAAACCACCAACCAATGTTTGGCTTTATTAAAAACTAGAAGCTGCTACCCAGCATCACCTGGATAGAGGGAGGGTGAGGCAAAAAAGTTAGTCTTGCAGATCCATTATTACGGAATCACAAGTTGTATCCTTGCAGTATGCCCCATTAAAATCCCTATATAAAAAAGACCATACATTGGTCCGGCCTAGTAGGGCATCAGAAAAAAAGTGCACAGACACTCTGAAAAAACAAATAATAATGTCTCCCATTTACAATATTAAATGAAAAAAAAACAAAATAAAACAAAAACATACTGTAACTATTTAAATTTCATTTTTTAATTATCTTCATGAATATAGATCAGATCTTCGTTATTTTTGCTCAAAATGCAAGATCTGTAGATAGTGAATGTGTATATAATAATAATAATGAAATTTATTGTGTACAGTGCTCAGGTGCACCACAACTCATCAAAGTCTCATGTCAAGTACACAGAATAATGTAGTGTCTGGAACATGAACAGTTTACAGTAGTAATATGCATGTATGTGTGCGCGTGTGTGTGCATATGTATGTGGAGAGTGGCATCAGGTATAGTGTCGGCGGACTACAGTAAGCATGGAGGCTTTGAAAGATTCAGTGCTTCGGCAGCCTACAACAGACGCGGGCAGTTTATTCCATGTCTCCGTAATTCTGAGCGTAAAAAAAATGTATCCGAAAGTCACGTGAGCAGTGCTGTTTTCTGACTTTATATTTACTTTGTTGTTAATTGTTTTATTTTTGTAGTTTCATGCGGACGTACACATACACACAACTGCCTTTTATATATGTATAGATTACATTTGGACATACATACACACAACTGCCTTTTATATATGTATAGATTACATTTGGACATACATACACACAACTGCCTTTTATATATGTATAGATTACATTTGGACATACATACACACAACTGCCATTTGGACATACATACACACAACTGCCTTTTATATATGTATAAATGTTAGTATTGGTAGAGATGTTTTAAAGCCTCCTAGCAAAAGATTTTCTAATATGCTTAACTACTGTAGGTGGGTAGGGGGTGATTAGAATTGGCATGTACGTAAAGTGGGAATGTTATTCTCTCTTCTAAATCTTCTCATGATCTAAAAAAAAAAAAAAAGATTCACCTCCTTAATGTCAGAATACACATCAATACTCAAATCATAACATTTGAAAATCTTTATCAAGTCTTTCCCAGCCTTATCGACTTTATCTTCCTCCTCAATTTCTGAGGACTAAACAGTTCATTGTTGCGGTACAAACCATTAGAACTGGTACTACCTGTTAGGGTCCCATCTATGGGTCAAATAAATCCATTTGAAAATTATCAGTTTTAGATAGGAATACTTGAAACTATATAACTGTGTAATTTATTTGTATTAAGAATAGTTATTTGAAGCTATTTACAAAGTATTATTATTATTATCATTACTTGTTGCTTAAAACCATATAACCGTGAGCAAATTATTTGTATTAAGAATAGTTATTTGAAGCTATTTACAAAGTATTATTATTATTATTTGTTGCTTAAAACCATATAACCGTGAGCAAATTATTTGTATTAAGAATAGTTATTTGAAGCTATTTACAAAGTATTATTATTATTATTTGTTGCTTAAAACCATATAACTGTGAGCAAATTATTTGTATTAAGAATAGTTACTTAAGGTTATAATTATTTACAAAGTATTATTATCATTTGTTACTTGAAAGCATATAATTGCATGAAATACTTGAAACTATATCGGCGGCGGACTAATGTCGGTATCAGCCATGCAGCGAGGGAGTCTATCCCCTTTTCACTAGCGCTAGACCAAGGAGATTATTTTAGTGTCTGAGGTGGAGCGCCACACCTACCATCACTCCTTTTGAACCTATATAACTGTGTGCAATTTATTAGTATTAAGATTTTTTGTTTGTTTAATTGTTATATATTGTACAAACGGAAATATGAATTTCCGGTTTTATTAAACAAAGAAAAATAACAAATGCCTGTTATCAGATCAAGAGATAAAAATGCGTAGGAGTAGCTATGAATAAAAAGAGCTGAGGGCTCGAGACAGGTCAGTCGTCAGTCAGCCGGAGAGAGAGTGAGGTGATCGGGGTCAGTAATCGGGAGAGTCGATGCGAGTTAGTTGGCTGAGCAGGATCTCGTGTAGTTGGTGTTGGAAAAGCTAGCCTTAATATTTACCAACGGAAAAAGCTTGTCACCCAGAAATTTAATCGAAGGACTGAAAGTCTAAAGACAGAATATATTAATTAAACTGACCCTCTCTCTCGAAGTTAAGAAGCTTGAATTTATTTCAATAAACTTCTGGAGGATAACTTTGGTGTTAGTGTCATCCCTTACAACGAAGATAAAACTATTGCAATTTAGTACCGTGACGCCGCCGCTACATTACATAATGGCATATCGACCTTCATGGGTTATTTAATGCTAAAGCTATCCTTGTAGAAGAACAGTAGTAGTACTATTTAAACTATAGCTTGGGGGTGATGAGGGGGATTCATACTTTTCTCAAGGGTATTAGTTTGAAAGTGAATGTAATAGTGTGACTGGAGTTCACTATGTAATTTTCAAAGGTTATTATAGAATACTAAGTCCAATTACCGTCGAATTGGCAAGACGAGACGGCAAACAGTCGTAACTCAATACGATTCTGAGATGCTGTAAAGACCACTGAAAAGTGGCAGGATTTATGGAGCCTCAGAGGGCCCTACAAACCAAGCAGCCAATCAGGACTCAGGGAATGGACTCACCCAAGTGCATGGGTGGACTGTTCTGAATTCCCATAAATACCAGTTGTCTTGACACTGGTGCAGTTGGGCTTGGCCAGTCACATTGCTCAAACCAATTGTTGACTGTCTAACTGACTTACTTCAAAGGTTATGACAAAGTCATAACTCGTTGGAACGCAAACAAACTCCGACAAGGGTTGATAGACAAAACATTTTATATAACAGCACAGGAATAAACAGGGTACACAATACATACATACATAAGTAATATAAAGTTACATGTAAAAGGGATAAACATAAAAGCACAGACATGAGACTAAGAATAGTCCATGCTGGGAAAACACTTACAGTAATGTAAGGGGGGGGGGCAAAGCCCCAACAAGAAAGGGGTAGTCATAAGACTACCTCATTGTGTCTCGTAGGTCGAGCAGCAGGCAAAGAGGAAGAGAAGTTCAAATCAGCCGCTTAAATACACGAGGCCCCTAGCGGGAACCAGCGACACTAAACGGGCAGACAACTCCCCCGGCAAATACGAAAATAACTCCTACAACTACAATGTTGCATTTCAGCATGTTAGCCATTATGACATGGGGGATCCCCCCCTTATTAGTATTAGGTAGCAGGGCTCGACATTAACGCCGGGACGATCAATACGTCATCCGGGACAGTTTGCCAGGGACGGTAAAATTTTTTCCTAAAAGTTAGTACTACATTCCAATATTGGCTGTCCAGTGATTGCTACTCTTGGCAATTTTCTAGCTATTTATGGCGGTTGGGGACAATTTTGTGGCTATATTTGTACATATTGAAGTCCTCAAGTGTTTTCTAGTCATTTAGGGATTATTTTTCAATAAATGTAGCACTTTGAGTCACAAAACTTTTCTGAACATATTTTGATACAAATCTAGACCCAAACTAAAAAAAAGTATCAACTGTGGTCTATTTATTTACGTTTTTATTGGACAGGTTTGCAACTTGACTTGAACAAGTTTTCTTCTTTTACCAGAATGCATTTTAGGAGGCGTCAAAATTAGTTATAATAATTTGTATTAAATGCTAGCAGATTTGAATAAAATATTTTATATTTGGACAAAAAATCCATTTCCTAGTCACTAGGAAATGGATTTTTTTGTCCAAATATCCAGAATTATCACTGCTTCAGCTTTTCTTAATGTTTTATTACATGTTATTATGCTACTGATGACTGACAAGTATAGATGATGCTAATGAATTAAACAAAAATATTTTGATTTCGAGATTGTCCAAAACCCATTTGGGACGGTTGATAATTTTTGTTCTGGACGGTCAGGAAAAAAGTTAGTGTCGGGGCCTGTTAGATAGGAATACTTGAAACTATATAATTATGTGTAAGCAAATGATTATTATCATCAAAAAGGAATGGTTACTTGAAACTATATAATTCTGTACAAATTATTTGTATTAAGAGTAGTTACTTGAAGCCTTGTTTACAAATGATTTAAATTCATTAGCTCCATCAAATAGCGGAGTTGGAGTCGGTGACAATTTAAGGGGTCACTGGAACTGGTAAAACTATACCAACTCTGAATTTACACTTTATGTGGCCCTAGTTTAGTTTGTAAAGTTATACAGTGCACAGTCCTTATAAATATATAAAAATTGAAATCATTATATATTATATATATGGTATGGTTTATTATATCATACTAGCAAAATAAAAAACGCCCTCCGGGCTATTTAAAAATAATTTTTCAAACATATTGCCTGAGGGGTGGGAGTTAAAAATTCAATGTCAGCGAATTTGTACCCTAAGTAAGTAAGTAAAATCATCAAATTCATTAAAGGATTAAAAAATAAAACAATTTGAAATGTAAACTTTAAATATGTATTAAAATAAAACAAACTATATATAGATATATAATACCAGTCGTGTATTTATTAAAACTTCTTTTAAAAAACAATGAGGACTATCTAATGTTGCATGTTCAAATTTTGAGTGTATTTATTCTATGTTATGACGATTTTGGGTAATGTAACGTAAGCAGTGACGTAATTTTTGTTACAGATAAAAACCGGAAGCAAATCTCCATTATTTATAATATATATATATATATGGCTAGTTTAATCTGTAGTTATACAGTGCACTCTCCTTATAAATAGATTATTAAAAAAAGATCATGGTTTTATATTTATTATGAATTGTAATCATTTAATTACATAAAGAAGAGTCCGAGTTAGCGGTGCCAAAAATAGAGGAATAAAAGTCAGTCGAAGGTTTTGTGTTCCAACTCAATTCTGGTCAAATGCAATTATTATGATATCAAAGTTGCTGGGTTTTTTTTTTTTGTTGTTTTTTTTTTTTGTTGTTTTTTTTTTTCCTTTTTGTTCAAATCTTACCATTGTCGGAACCAGATAGACTTTTTGGCAACGCTTAACGATATCTACCTCATCATCGCTAATGTACATGTCTGGCTAACTCGGTAGCATCGTCTAAGAGCCTCTCAAGAACGAAGGGGTAGAATCTTCTAATATCAAATTGGACGAATGCACGTTTGCTTTTGTTTTCAATTTTCGTAAACCAGTCAGTAGCACTTCTGGTGTTTTTTCCATTATATATATGTGGAGGTGAGTGGTGCAATGGTTATCATCTAAGGAAATGAACTCGGCGACACAAGTTCAAATCCTAGGAGAAGGAAAGCTGAATTCAAACTTGTTAAATGCCGCTTAAGAAATTTACCTTGTGTTGCATCCTGCTTGTGTAGTGGGGTTGGTAAATATATATATATATTATATATATATATATATATATATATATATTTGTTTTATTATTATACTAAAGCTGAGTGAATCAACTTTTGTGCTTCCTAAAGGCTTTTTTACTGTTTAATTTAATGACATGAAAATTATACTAAATTTTTCCTTACTTTTAGGATTGAATTATGTTTGAAAAAAAGATCCGTTTTGATTGGTTCTAATTAGTCGTAATTTGCAATTAAGTCAAAAATTGACCAACCTCTTACTTTACTTTCTGCCTATCACTTTTTCCCCTCTATGTATCTCTTGATTACCTTCTTGTTATATAATGTTAGTTTCTCTGGGAGAGAGAGAGAGAGAGAGAGACACTGAAATGTAAAGGAATGTGCATTTGTATGTATGAGAGAAGATGAAGTCGTATTCATGTGCATTTGTGTGTGCGTCTGTTATATGTGTGTGTGTGTCTATATATGGTTATGTGTATGTGTATGCGTTTGTGTGTGTGTTTATGAATATATAAAAATGTAAAGGAATGTGTATTTTTGTGTATGAGAGAGGATGATGTATTCTTTTGCATTTGTGCGTGCACATGGTTTGGTTTGGTTTGTTTTATTTTACGGCATATCAACTCAGTGGGTCATTTAATGCCGACAAAATTTTGAAATAAATTCATTCTTAATGGATAAATCAAAGTTTGTTTATAAACTCATGTTTTTCTATTTAACCCATAGATGGGACCCTAACAGGTACTACCATTTCGGGTCATAGTGGACCAGGGAGCAATGGTGATAAAGGGTGGCTCCGCATTCTCCAAACCTCCAAAACATCAGATAGTTTAATGTCATTCCCAGGACATGAAGACCCTCAGCCACCGCCTTCTAGCACCCATGATAAAAAGGGTTGGGCTTGCCATAAAGGGCAATAGGGTTAGGGCAATCATATAGGTGCTAGGGCTTGATGTGACTAGCTGATTGATCGGCGTGCACATGTGTATGCATCTGTTATATAAATATATGTATGCATGCGTGTCTATTTGTCTGTTATATGTATGCATAGGAAGCGCGTGGTGTAATGGTTAAAGTCATTGGAAATGGACTCGTCGGCCGAGTTCAAATCCCGGACGTGGTAATTGCATTTCACTTAGCGCTAATACCCTTGGGAAAGGTATGAATCCTACTCTCCCTCCAGCTATGGGTAAATAGTAGGGCAGACTCAGCTTTTAACCTTGGTTAGGCAACCAGTCTAGGAGAAATAAAACTCTGAATTCAAACCTGTTGAACTCCACTTAAGATATTGACCTTGTGTCTCATCCTGCTCGTGCGGAGGGGTTGGTAAATATATATATGTATGCATATGTGTCTATATGTTTATATGTATACATCTGTGTGTATTTATCAATATGTAAAAATGTAAAGCACTGTGCATTTTTGTGTACGAGAAAGGATGGAGTTGTGTATGCGTGTGTGCATGTCTGTTATATGTATGCATCTGTGTGTTTTATCAATATGTAAAAATGTAAAGCACATTTTTGTGTACGAGAAAGGATGGAGTTGTGTATGCGTGTGTGCATGTCTGTTATATGTATCATCTGTGTGTATTTTCAATATGTAAAAATGTAAAGCACTGTGCATTTTGTGTACGAGAAAGGATGAATTGTGTATGCGTGTGTGCATGTCTGTTATATGTATGCATTTGTGTGTGTGTGTGTGTGTGTGTGTTGTGTGTTTTAAATGTGTAAAAATGTAAAGTTATGTGTATGATTATTTATGAGAGAGAATGAAGTTCTATTCTTGTGCATGTGCATTTGTGTGTGCACGCGTGCGTGAAACATGTAAAGATCTAAAGGAATGCGTATTTGTTTATAAGTAAATTCTGCCACATCTGTACATTTGACATTTTACGCAGAGAACAATAGATTAGCCTAAAAGAATCTTCAAACCGATCAATAAGTCAACATATTGATCACCAAAACCAATTGTCAGTCGTGACGTGAACAAGTAAAGACATGCCAACAGATAATGTATTTTTTGCACGCACCTTTTGATGACAACAGTACAAAGTTATTTAGTTTAGTTTTATTGTTTTCTTAAAATTAAGATTCACCCATTGGTCGCTAATCCGCATAGTTATAATAATAATAAAGCCTGCAGAGTGGCCATTTTTTTTTCTTTCTGAGGTGGTGCACCACACCTACTGTCAGCTTCCAGATGCTTTATTACATAGATTCACCTATTTCTTACTCATCCACATAGTTATGGTAATAGTAAAGCTTGCAGAGTGGCCTATTGTGGGTATCATCTGAATTGTGTGGGAGTCTATCCTCTTTTCACTAGCACTAGGCCAGGAAATAAAAAAAAATTATAATAATTATAAATAATGTTTTACCACACAAATTCACTCATTTCTCACTAATCATAGATAATTATGATAATAATAAGTAAAACCTGTGGAGTGGCTTATTGTTAGTTTCAGCTGAATTGTGTGGAACTCTATCCTCTTTTCGCTAGCACTAGGCCAGGAAATAAAAAAAAAAATTATAATAATTTTAAATAATGCTTTACCACACAAATTCACTCATTTCTCACTAATCATAGATAATTTGATAATAATAAGTAAAACCTGTGGAGTGGCCTATTGTTAGTTACAGCTGAATTGTGTGGGAGTCTATCCTCTTTTCGCTAGCACTAGGCCAGGAAATAAAAAAAAATATAATAATTATAAATAATGCTTTACCACACAAATTCACTCATTTCTCACTAATCATAGATAATTATGAATAATTAAGTAAACCTGTGGAGTGGCTATTGTTAGTTTCAGCTGAATTGTGTGGAAGTCTATCCTCTTTTCGCTAGCACTAGACCAGGAATTAAAAAAAATTTTTTTTTATTTTAGACCAGGAAAATTTTTTTTTTTAAAATCTTTTTTTTTTTTTTTTTTTTTTTTTCAATTATCATTATTATTTTTTTTTGTTGAGGTGGACCACCACACCTACTGTCAGCTCCAACATGCTCTACCATACAGATTAACCCATTTCTCACTAATCACCATAAAGTTATGATAATAGTAAGTAAAACCTGTGGAGTGGCCTATTGTTAGACTCTCACGCTGTTCAGCTGAAACTATCCCCTTTTCGCTGGCACGAGACCAGGAAAATTTTTATTTTGCTTTTTCTTAAATTTTTTTTGTTTGTTTGTTGAGGTAGATCACCATACCTACTGTCAGCTCCCAGATGTGTAACCACACATTCCCCCCATTGGTCACTATGTGATAGAGTTATGGTTATAGTAAAGCCTGGAGAGTGGCCTATTGTTGGTATAAGCTGAATTGCATGGGAGTCTATCCCCTTTTCGCTAGTGCTAGACCAGGAAAATTTTTTTATTTCTTTATTGATTTAAAAAAAATTTTTTTTTTTTTTTTTTTTTTTGTTAATACCCACCCATCAAGAATGAATAAAACAAAACATCTTCAGCATAAAATAACCCAACAAGGGTTGACATGCCGTAAAAACCAACCAACCAACTATTGAATAGTGAGTTCCATCCTTGCTGGATGCTCCATACTTGAATGTCACATCCTAACCGTGAACAGGGTGGGTAAATAGCTACTCTTGGGAAAGGTATACCTCCAACTATTCTCCCTCCAGCTATGTATCAGTGATAGAGAGGACTGGCCTCTTTAACCTTGGTATGGCAACCAGTGTGGGAGAAGGAAAACTCTGAATTCAAACCTGTTAAATTCTGCTTAAGAAATTGATTATATATCGCATCCTGCTTGTGCATAGGGATTGATAAGTACATATATATATATATATATATATATATATATATTATACCAACCCCTCCGCACGAGCAGGATGTGACACAAGGTCAATTTCTTAAGTGGAGTCCAACAGGTTTGAATTCAGAGTTTTCCTTTTCTAGACTGGTTGCCTAACCAAGGTTAAAGAGTCCAGTCTGCCCTACTATTTACCATAGCTGGAGGGAGAGTAGGATTCATACCTTTCCCAAGAGTATTAGCTCTAAGTGAAATGCAATTACCACATCCAGGATTTGAACTCTGGGCGACGAGTCCATTTCCCATGACTTTAACTATTACACCATGCGCTTCCATTGATAAGTACACATAGGGTGTGACAGAAATACCTCCCACATTCTAACTGTCACCTATCTGGTGCAAGCGAACATAGGCAAATGGCAATGGTAACTCTATCTAGCTGATGTTGGCATCCTTCCGTCTACAAAAGACGATGGCATAGTGTCCACTTTTTTATTATTTTTATTTTTTAATTTTTTATCTGCAACTCCATGAGTGGCTGAACAGACCAATTTTTGAATGGCAATCTCTGGTGCAGTGATTGCAAACAAACATTGATGCTTGCTGGAGATGCTGTTGTCTCTCCTTGCTTATGGCTCTCTTTTCTGTGGCGGCTTCTTTCCTCTCTTTTTCACTCCTTTTTGTTCCTTGTTTTTGACGGAGACGCCAGGTTGTATGGTCTTCTGCATAAGCCTCCCATGTGTTGATGTTGATGTCGATGTGGCATGTCTTCATGTCCCTCTTGCAGACCTCTTTAAAGCACAGGCGTAGTCTCCCTACCGGTTGGGTGCCCTCTACTAATTTAACATACAGTAGGTCTTTGGGGATGCGGCCTTTGTCCATCCCCCTGACGTGGCCAAGCCAACACAGGCATGGCCACATCAAGGAGGATGGACGAAGGCCGCTGGTAATGGCAGCTCTATCTAGCTAATATTTTACAAATATATATATATATTTTTTACAATGATGGATTTGTTAACCATACACAATGTGTATTTCCTGTTGAAACATTTTTAAAGACTAGTGAATGAGTAAATACTACAGAGAGATTTTTATATTATGTTGAAATGATGCTGTTCCGAATAGAAAATTGGGTTAAATTGAACTTAACAAACCTAAATTCCACCATCGTATATCACCCCGCAGAAAGAAAAAAAAAAGATACCAAAAATCAGGGAATTAACCGAATTTGATGAAATTTTCAGTGTTGATATATTAATGAATAAAAGATATAATGCAACAGTTATTTTATTTAAAAACTTTTACATTTTTTCAGGTCAGTTAACTTTGAACCACGTAACTTTGTGGTGTAACACAGATTCTCAAAGATACGTGGTTCAAAGTTAACTGCCCTGAAAAAAAAATCCTTCAAAGTTGGGCATTATATATTACACCAGACGTTTTCCTTAGTGGCCTATTCTGGACAATTACCTTCAGCTGTGTCATTAATAACAGGTGCTTTTTTTATTTATTTTTTAAATTTTTTTTAAATCAAAATTTTTAAGTTGTTCGGGGGAGTATTTATATTTGTGTTAGATAAGTAAATCAATTAAACTGATCAATATTTGTAAGGAATTAATAAAATCAACAATATAATGGCCAGCTGGCTCATAATATCCTCAATTTATTGGCTACACATGTTTAATATTTTCATGTTGACAAATGTAAGTAATTTCAATAAGAATTTGGTTTCCTTCGGAAGGTAAGAATTTCTTTGACAAAATTACTGTACTATTTCTCTGAATTTTTGAGATGAGACTTGATAATTTGGATTATTTAGACTATTGTCCTCATCTTTATTGTTATCTTTAACATTTCGGATGATGTGCCCTCTGGCCTTTTTCTGGAACCTTCTCTTTGTAATCTGGAGCCTTGGGTTCAAAGTTCTGTGAAGGCTCCCGATTATGACAAGAAGGCCGGAGGGCACGAATCGTTGTACAGATAACAATAAAGATGAGGACAATAGTCTGAATAATCCAAATAATTGAGTGTTATCTTGTTGCATGCATCTCATTGGTTTAACCATCTGATTACTATGATTGACTGATTTTAATGACATGTCAACACGTCTAGGGTTATTTTATGACTAGGGGTTAGGGAATCATGTTCATATTTACATTTTTTGTGTGGTTGTTTAATTTTTTTTTTTGTGAACAGTCCTATTTAATATGGATCGATTTTAAACAGATCTATTTAACCAATAGATGGAACCCTAACAGGTACTACCACTCTGGGTCAGAGTGGACCTGGGAGTAATGGCAATGAAAGGGTACCCCACACTCTCCAGATCTTCTGAACTGGAGCCTCACCATCAGAAGCAGTTTATTATCATACTAAGTATACCTTGTTTTGGGGAGGTCTTAACTCCATGCTAAGACATACAGTTAGGTGTAATCTAAGCCCTGCTGAGAGGGTGGGGGTCTCTCTTTTGGTTGGTCGTTTTTCATGAAGTACAGAAAGATATGAACAATGAATAAAGCGATAATTTTCTTCGGTAATTTATGAGGAAGTGCGACCCCAGCTCGTCATAATTCTTGTTTATTTATCGTAATTTGTCGTAATTCTTGTCTAAATATGAAGATGGATATATAGTTTGGAATAGACTGAGATAGATAGATAAACAAACAAAATAATATAGATAGATATGAACAAATGGAGATAGATAATAGATATTTTCAACAAGTGAATGTATTTGGGGGGGGGGTCGCTTCTTTTTTTGTTGTAATTCTTGTTTATTTAAACTAAAAACAAGACATTAAACGAACATGAATAAAAGAAAATCTTAGTATTTAAAGTATGAACAAATTGAGATAGATAGATAGATATGAAGATGGATAGTTTTGAATAGACTGAGCTGGGTCGTTATTTTAATAGTCACCGGGTAGCAATGTTTGAGGCAGGAGACCAGGACGCACTTCCTCATAAATTACCTTTTCTTCTTTGTTTCTGCTCATCTGCCTTTTTCTTCTTCTTCCCATTCTGTCAAGGCGGTGCTAGAAGGCAATGGCTGAGGGTCTACACGTCCTGGGAATGACGTTAAACTCTATCTGATGGTGAGGTTCCAGTTTTGGAGGTCTGGGGAATGTGGAGCACCTCTTCATCACTATTGCTCCCTGGTCCACTCAGACCCGGAGTGGTAGTACCTGTTAGGGTCCCATCTATGGGTTAAATAGAAAACCCAAAAATGACACACTGACATTCACATTTATTATTAGAGAAGAGAAATTTGCTCATAGTCGATAAACTTTCTGGTATAGGTTACGATACCGAGAGGAAGTAAACATTTGGCTATAGCAGGCCCCAACACTAACTTTTTTCATGAATGTCCGAACAAAAATTATCAACCGTCCTGAATGGGGTTTGGACTGTCCCGAAATCAAAATATTTTTGTTTAATTCATTAGCATCATCTATACTTGTCAGTCATCAGTAGTATAATAACATGTAATAAAACATTAAGAAAAGCTGAAGCAGTGATAATTCTGGATATTTGGACAAAAAATCCATTTCCTAGTATGTTTTGAGCTAAAAAAAAATACTTTTTTTACTTTAAGTTACCCTGAGTAGGGTTAGTAGTACATAATTTGGTCCTTTTAAACTATCTCCCTCCACCATTATTCATTACATGGCTGCAGTGCCATAGCCTCATTTTGAGGTCAGCATTCGGGTAATCACTGGACGGCCAATATTGGAATGTAATACTAACTTTTAGGAAAAATTTTTACCGTTCCCGGCAAACTGTCCGGATGACGTATTGATCGTCCCAGATGTAATTTTTATCGTCCCCGGGATGACGGGACAGCATTAATGTCGAACCTGGGCTATAGGCTACTATACCGAGATGGAGGCGCGTGTTGTAATGGTTAGTCATAGGAAATGGACTCATCAACCAAGTTCAAATCCTGGGCGAGGCTGTTTGCATTTCACAAACATTTCACAAAGTGCAAATACACTTGGAAAAGGTATTAACCCAACTTCTCTACCCCCCAGCTATGGGTAAATAGTAAGGTAGACTTGGCTCTTTAACCTTGGCTAGGTAACCAGTCTAGGAGAAGGATAACTCTGAATTCAAACCTGTTAAGCTCTGCTAAAGAAATTACCTATATGGAAATAAATCCGACAATATGAAGACATTTGAAAAATGAAGTGTTCCAAAAATAAGATGAATTTATTTATGCAAATAAGTTGATGCTTAAACGTTTCAGTTTATTTTAAACCTTCCTCAGGACTGTTATGGGATGAAGAAAATTAATGGATGTTTTATAAATAGTTTTAAATAGTTACAAAATACCAGGCTTTATTTAATTATCTTTCCCCACTTTGTTCCCATTGTTCTCATAAAATCTGTCCATTAATACTTTTTCTCATCTTTTGTTGAATGCAATTCTTCGAGTTATGTCACACGGCATGACACCTTCGCGTTTGCGGATCACGGCTCGTCTTTCAAAAAGTATAACACTGAACAAATACAGTTACAAACTTTTTATAAATATTTTTCTAACTCCTGTCATTTATAAAACATCCATTAAGTTTCTTCATCCCATAATCAGTCCTGAGGAAGGTTTAAAATAAACCGAAATGTTTAAGCGTCGACTTATTTGCATAAATAAATTCATCTTATTTTTGAAATACTTTGTTTTTCAAATTTCTTCATATATATATATATATACTGAGAGGAAGTAAACTTTCTACTTGACTACTATACAGAAAGTGAGTGAAAATTTCTAGCTGCCCTGTCGGTTGGGGCGTTAGACTACACCTCTGCAGAGGGGTAAGACTCCCCCAATGGGGCCACCTGTTGGCTGTGGGTGGCGACCTGTGATGCTTAAGGATAGAGCCTAGGTGGATGAGCAGTTCATGACATGCAATACTTCACTTTGGCCCTATCTTGGGCTAGACGGGCGGTTGGAGAGGCCTCCTCTGATCAATCGGCTGGTCACGTTAAGCCCTAGCAACTATATGATTTTCCCAATCCTATTTCCCTTATGGCAAGCCCCAACCCCTTTTTATCATATGGGTGCTAGAAGGCAGTGACTGAGGATCTACATGTCCTGGGAATGACATTAAACTATCTGAGTGTGAGGTTCCAGTTTTGGAGGTTTGGGGAATGTAGAGCACCCCTTCATCACCATTGCTCCCTGGTCCACTCAGACCCGGAGTGGTAGTACCTGTTAGGGTCCCATCTATGGGTTAAATAGAAAAATGTATTTATAAAAAAAATTGTATTATCCATTAAGAATTGATTTATTTCAAAACTTTATCAGCATTAAATGACCCACTGAGGTTGATATGCCGTAAAACCAAACCAAACCAAAAATTTCTAGTGTAGACTACTATACTGAAAGCGAGTGAAAATTTCTAGTGTAGACTACTGTACTGAAAGCGAGTGAAAATTTCTAGTGTAGACTACTGTACTGAAAGCGAGTGAAAATTTCTAGTGTAGACTACTGTACTGAAAGCGAGTGAAAATTTCTAGTGTAGACTACTGTACTGAAAGCGAGTGAAAATTTCTAGTGTAGACTACTGTACTGAAAGCGAGTGAAAATTTCTAGTGTAGACTACTGTACTGAAAGCGAGTGAAAATTTCTAGTGTAGACTACTGTACTGAAAGCGAGTGAAAATTTCTAGTGTAGACTACTGTACTGAAAGCGAGTGAAAATTTCTAGTGTAGACTACTGTACTGAAAGCGAGTGAAAATTTCTAGTGTAGACTACTATTATACATCTTTGGTTTTTGCTCTTATAAATCTATTTCTGTTGTTTCTATCCTGTAGATTACTCAGTTATGATTAGAGAGAAGGATACAAACGCAAAAGAAATGATGTTTTTGCTAGAAAATATCTGGGGAGAGAGAATGTGAGAGAGAATAACAGATGCCTTATTACTACCAGTTGCTATTACTGATTATCTACTTCATTAAGGTAATAGCTCCTTATGACATGTATTCCAGGTCTACCCCCTAATCTGCCTCCACAAAAAAATAAAAACAAAACAATAAAAAAAACATGGTGGTTAGAAGTGGAGGAGTATACTTGTTAGAGGTTTTTTTTTTGTTTTTTTTGCCTAGTTGAAAATTGTTCCTCTCGCTACAGGATAGTAATTTGTTTTTCTTTGTTCAGTTAAAATTATGAGTCATCGAAAAACCTGGAAAAAGACGTACAAAAAAGAAAATTAGGTGGAAGAAAAAAATAAGTCTAAAAAAAAAAAATTTAAAAAAAAAAAAAAAATTTTTTAAATAAATAAGTCTAAAAAATAAATAAATCTAAAAATGAAAAATAAAAAAAAAAATAAATAAAAATTAAAAATTAAAAAAAACCCAAAAAAACATTGCAATTTAAAACATTGTATTTGCGATTGAAACTACCCGTATATAATTTTTTTTTTCAGTGCCTATTGTTGCCCAAATGCCAAAAAAGAACTCCACCACCACCACCACTATCCATGTTGATGACTTTGCAAATTTGTAAGCCTACAAAAAAAAAAAAATTATAAGGAATAAATTATCAGTGTATTATACTAATGTTATTACTTTTAAAGTGAATAATTAAGTGGTTACTATCAAAATATTTCAACAATGATTGTAATTTTTTTTAGCCCTGTCCTACTGACAGTGCTAAAAAAAAAATTACAATCATTGTTGAAATATTTTGATATATTGACTGTCTGATATCTTAGGATATATTGACTGTAGAAGGGGTAAGACCCTCTTCTCCAAAAAGTGTAATTACCTAGCTAATTAACCGACCCCTCCAATCAAAATATTTCAATAATATAGTATTTTTTTTTTAACCTTGTCAACAGGGCTTAGAATATGTTCACCTTTTCCCCTGAAACTTGATAGAAACATGTGCAAAAAAAAAAAAGAAAGAAAAAAAAACAACAAACAAACCCAAAATCTTAACTCTTTGCCTACTTTAAGCCACTCACAGCAGTTCTCCCACCACTGTGATCCTACTGTAAGCTTTTGTACAAAAGCTGATGGTTAGTTCATTATAATTAAGCAGAAGGACTCAGATTACAATGATAATAGGACTTTATTTGAATAGAATGAGTTCTGAGGTAGAGAGATAATGAACTTTGAAATATCCCATCATACAGGTAAAAAATACAAAAAAAATAACAAGAAAATTTAGTAGGCAAAAACTTAAGAAGCAACTACACAGATCTATATATATATATATATATATATATATATAATACTCTTGTTCCTTAATCTTCTGACTGTTATCATCTTGCAACACCATCTGGTTCAAAATGAAACCATCCAAATTGTTTGAGATGAAATGTTAATCCTGATTATCTGGTGTCGCTTATCCACCAAATTCTTATTTCTGATGAGTGTCATCACCTTAACTAAATAATGGACCATTCCGTTTTTATTATAAAGAAAGAAAGGTAAGAAAAAGGACATTCTACACAGAAAAGTATAATATGAAAGAAAGAGAACAGGGAGAAGCGATAACGCTAATCTGTTTCAATTGAACATAATGAAAAGATTAAAGGAAAAAAAGTGAGAGAGAGTTACTTTTTACATATTGAACTATTTAGCAATAGTTCTTAAGTAAATATATTAGTCGGGTTCCTGGTTCAATACCTGCCCTCACCAACTCAGCGTATGAGTAGCACAGGGATCTATGCGGTAAAGTAAGGAGCTTATGGTAGGTGTGGTGCTCCATCTCAGATGCTAAAATAATCTCCTTGGTCTAGCGCTTGTGAAAAAGGGATAGACTCCCTCGCTGATTGGCTGATACTGACTTTAGGCCACCCCGACGACTTTACTTACTTTACTTACTTTACTTACTGTTGTATATCCACTGGTCCTGCTAGTATGTAAATATTACTGTATAATGAACATGATTCTCTCACCTCTAGGTGTAAAATAACCCTAGATGGTTTGACATGCCCAGTGATGCTAATAGCTTTTAATAATTTAGTGTGTCCTGGGATGCATGGATTTGATTTGAATGAGTCCCCGTGAAATTTGATGGGTCCCAACTAAAGTTTCTTAATAGATTGCAGAGTTTTTATCTATCAACAACTAAAGCCATCTAACCCCTACCTTGTACCCCTTACAGTGTAATTCGTTTCCAAGAAAATATTGAAATGTATTTACAGTTAGCTGGAAATGATGGAGGGAGAAAAAAAAAATACTGGGAAACATGGATATGCTTTTTCTGCGTCCTTTTAGATTTTTATGTGTCGGTGACATAGGACACGTACCTATTAGCATCTTTGTCATCATCATCATCATCAATGTTGATGACATTGCAAAATTTGTAAGCCAACAAAAAATATATATTTAAAAAGAAAAAAAATATCAGTGTATTATACATACTAGCTAATATATGCAACCCTCCGTAGGGTGCAAGTATTTAAGTTTTAATGTAATAAGATATTACATTAAATTAGAAAGGCTAATGAAACTAAATAAGAATGCAGATAAAAAGATTTGTAACAGAAGAGGGTATAATCGAAAAGTAGAACAATTGAAAATTACTCTTCCATCATTCCCGTCTTTCATTCGTATATTATACTTTTTACATATTGAACTATTTAGCAATAGCTCTTAAGTAAATATATCAAACATTGTAATAATCAAATTATCATAGTTGTATATCCACAGGTCCTGCTAGTATGTAAATTTTACTGTACAATGAACACTATTCTCTCACTTCTAGCTAAATCCTGGATGAAGCTGCACTTCACACAATGCTAATAACCTTGAGAAAGGTATGAATCCAACTACTCTCCCTCTAGCTATGGGTAAAATATTAGGACAGACTGAGTTCTTTAACCTTGGTTAGGCAACCAGTCTAGGAGAAGGAAAACTCTGAATTCAAAATTATTAAATCCGCTTGGGATGGTCACTACTAGAATAGGTTCAGTCCTAATTAGTGATCTATTTCACTAATTTGATTTAATAAGAATTTTAAATTTAATGAATTTAATTCAGCAAATCTCTTATTTTACATATCTTATTATAATGGAGATTGTGTGTTTTTCTGTCTGTAACCGAAACTATATTACTATTCAAGTAACAATTCCCTTAGTTATTTACGTCATATTCTACAGGATTTTATTTTTATTTAAACCTCAATTATTGATAAAATTGTTTTACATTATCAATACTGTTGGTAATATCTACATACTAATACCATGCAATGGTATTTATATATACAACAAAATAGCAGTTTACAGTGTGAATGGGACGGCTAATTTGCATATTGATATTAAGAATTGGATTTTAATAAATATGTGCTTAGTATTATTGATTTCTAATTGTTTGGTTTTATCTAAATGAATATTATCTAAAATCTCAGGGATAAATCTTAAAAGAAATCCATTAACAAGAAAAAATAACTGTAATTTTATTCTTTACTTCCTATTTTAACTAAATTGTTAAATTAGGAAAATTTAGCAATGAAAGACGGGAGTGAGGGAAGAGTAAGTTTCAGTTGTTCTATTTTTTTTATTATACCCTCCTCTGTTTCAAATATTTTTATATGCATTCTTATTTAGTTTCATTAGCATTTCTAATTTGATACAATATTTTATTACATTAAAACTTAAATACTTGCACCCGGAGGGTGCATATATTTGCTAGTATATGTTAATAAATTATTTTTTGTGAATGCAAAATGATTACCACCTAGTGTAAAATAACCCTAGATGGTTTGATATGCCATTAAAAATCCGAAATAGCTGGCCTTGTGATCATAAGTACCAAGCTAGGGAATCATTATTCATTATTATATCCTAATTAATATGACCTTTTTTCTTGACCCTGGAAATCTCAACAGAAATCCGCCGTGTTAATGACTGCTTGTTCAAATAATTGTTGAGGCACTTGTTGTGTAATGGTTATCATCGTAGGAAATGGAGTTGGTGACCCAAGTTCAAATCCTGGACAAAGGATCTTAGCATTTGACATAGCGTTAATACCCTTGGGAAAGGTATGCATCCAACTATTCTCTCTCCAGGTATGGTTAAATATTAGGGCAGACTGGGCTCTTTAACCTCGGTTAGGCAACCAGCCTAGGAAAAGGAAAACTGAATTCAAACCTGTTAAACTCTGTCTAAGTATTTGGCATTGTGCCACATCCTACTTGTGTGGAGAGGTTGGTGTAATATATATATATATATATATATATATATATATATATATATATATATATATATATATATAATTGAAACTCGTTTCGAAATGTAGGCATTTAAACAAATTTTTACTGTGTCACTTACCACCTGACCCTAATTGATCCCTGAATTTTCGCTCTCCTTTTATTTATTAAAAAAAAAAAAAAATTCATCTGAACACCGCGTGCATTAACACCAATGCAAGTTTGTTTGATTATAATGTTTTTTAAATACAAATTTAACGTCATGACATTACATCACGTGAATACAATCCACGTCACATAAACGTTAAACAAGCCACATTTAAAAAAAACAACTTTTAGCTTTACATTTCCCATCGCGTGAAAAACGTTTCATATAAACGCTAAAAAATTTGATTTTTAACATCTCAACCATTTCATGACTGGTTTTTGACATCTCAACCACTTCTCATCTGATGATTGGATTACCAAGAAACTTTAAGTTATGAGTGTGAAATCATAATATCACCATTAATTATATATATATATATATATATATAAACTGTTATCCACAGACTCCATGTTTCGACGTCTCACATCTCTTCAGTATGGCTAGACTTAGCAACTCCTTCTAGCCGGGAGCGAAACCTGACTGACTTTTCATCAGTCCAATTCCATAACCCTTTGGTTGTCAGCAGCTGCCAGTCAGAAGTGGAGTTTTAACTGATAAATACATACATAGGTATATATGTTGTTACAATCAAATCCGTAGATAACAGAGGGTCTTGCTTTACACTAATGGTGAAAGTCAGTTCTTATACAAGTCCATCTTGTATTGAATCCTGATTTATGGTGAAGTTCCAATTCTGGAGCTCTGGGAGTGTGGAGTATACCTTCATTGCCATTACTCACAGGTCCACTCTGACCCGGAGTGATAGTACCTGTTAGGGTCCCATCTATGGGTTAAATAGATCAAAATGAGTTTTTAAAAATGTTTAAGAAATATTGAGTTTAAAAAAAACAACTGAAATTACAAGAATGAATAAAACGAGCATAAAATAACCCAAGGGTTGACATGCTGTAAAATCCAATTATACATCAATACATTTATAATTATCAGTGTATTATACATATAATATATTAATAGCCAAATTAGGTCCTAGTATAAACAATAGATTAGAGCTAAACACTGAATACATAATTAATTAAAATACACGTTCCTCACAGTATATAGTACATAGTATGTACATTTCATTATACATATATCAAATGAATATTACATAAACATATAAATAGATGAAAATAATAAAATTGAAATTGAATGAACGGCTAAATGTCCATCACGGGTTTGCGCGTGAAGTTTTAAAAAAAGAACACCACGAAACGCGTGTTTATAACATAAAAAAAAATAACGACAAAAAAAACAAAAGAAAAAAACGCGTCCATATCCGAAAATCGTCTCTGAAGATAAAGTTTTACTTTGAAATCGATAAGACAAAAAATAACATCTTTTTGTTTTTATTTTTTACTTGCATTGTAATTGCTTTCAAATTAATAAATCATATTTATAATTAATTTTTTTATATACTTTTCATACTGTCTACAGTAATCTTTGGATTAACCTTTCTTCACTGGAGGTTCATTTTCGATATGGTGAAATCCGCAACTCCATGGATTTATTGACCAATATAAATCCATGGATCATTTCCTATTTTTTCCTTGATTGTCACTGCGGACTCCCATTTGCACTCGGTTTTGTGGCTGGATTATATCTGAACAACTTTTTTTTTTATACACCTTTATCTTTTTATACACCTTTTATTTTCAAACTTTGTTGAGTTTTTCTTGTCAGTTTTTGAGACTTTTAGGTTTAAAAATAAAATTTACATTATTTTTAAACCAAAATACATTTTTTAAACAAATTTTTAAAAAGACATTCCGTCCCAGAATGTCAGCATTATTTAAACCTCTCGTGACAAACGGTTAAATTTTCCCCCTTTTTTCATTCAACAAAAATATGTGCTCTAATGAAGACCAATGTTTATAAAGTGTCTTTTTACAATTGTCTTCATTTTAATTTTAAAATGATTTCAATTGAATACCTTTTTATAAACTCCATAGGTTGAAAAAAAAAAAATTTGTTAGCACAATATTTATTGTTTTTCTATTATTATAGATCATTTATAGTTAGGTAACATAATATTACTACCCTCATTTTTCCCCTAGGATCTATGGGTTAAAAACGGATCAAAATGAGTTTTTGAAAAATTTGTTTAAAAAAAGATTGTGTGTTAAATTAATAGCGTCGATCACAGGGGGCTTTCCCCCCAGGCAATACCTGCCCCCTTGGTTTAAAGGGGCAGGGCTGGGTTTATTGCCCAGCGCCTGAGCCCCCCCCCCTGTGGGGGAATGCCAATGGGATTGACGCAATTTTTTCCACTAACCACCCATAAGCTTTGGCTTGTGGGTGGGCCCACATAAAAATGTCCTTGTGTCAAGCCCTCATAAGTGGGATGAGCGGCAAATATCACCCTACAAGAATGGACAAAACAAAACGTCTCTAGCATAAAATTTTATGGTTGGATTTTACAGCATGTCAACCCAAAGGTTGACGTGCTGTAAAATCCAAACACAGATCAATTCCTTTGTAGTTAGGTAACATAATATTACTACCCTCATTCCTATCAAAACAGAGTGTACTAAGAGTTAAACTTATTGATAATTGTTTATCTAACTCAGACTTTTTTAACCAGTGTGCCGTGGCACACTAGTATACCGTGAAGCTTCCGTGGGTGTGCCGTGCGTGTTGAGGATGGTTATATTTTTATTCTATTACTTTAATATTTTTTTTGTTTTAATTAAATATTTTTTTGGTACTCGGAGAACAGTTTTTCAATTCTGTCTTAGAAACAGGTATTTTTACTTTTACATGATTCATTTTTTGTCAAAATTTATATTTTTATTCTATTTAACATTTTTTAAATTTTACTTTAACATTTAAATATTTTACTTTAATATATTTTTTGTTTTATTATTTTAATATTTTTGCACACCGGTTGAAAAATTTTGTCTTAGAAACTGTTATTTCTACTTAAGTAATTTTCTTGTGAAAATTTATACCTTTTATTCCATTATATACAGATGGTGTACCTCGATCAATTTATTGCCCAGCTCACTGTGCTGTAAGATATAAAAAGTTGAAAAACTTTGATCTAGCTGTTGGCATAAGGGTGGACATTTATGAAAGAAATATGTCATCATTTTCATTGAGTTTAACCTTTTTCAGACTGGATTTATTTGTAAATTTAACCAGTTTTAATGCACCTTTATATATACTGTATATTTTGGTGTAATGGTTAGCAAGCTAGTCTCACAGATCCATTACTACTGAATAGCTGGAGTCCCAGAAGCCCAGGTTTTGGCTGATAATTAAGTCTTCAAAATAAATACACTGCTAACAATTTTTTATAAAAAGTTAATTTTTTTCTAAACCAAAGAGACCAGGAGTTTATTAAAATTAGTGAAATAGATCACTAAGTAGGATTGAGCCTATTCTAGTAGTGACCATCCCAAGCGGAGTTTAACAGGTTTGAATTCAGTTTTCCTTCTAGACTGCTTACCTAACCAAGGTTAAAGAGCCCAGTCTGTCCTACATATCTGGAGGGACAGTAGTTGGGCAAGTGTCCGGACGGCTGCTTCTTTGTGGAGTGTTGCCCTAATGATAATGATGATATAATAGTGAAATATTGTGGAAGAAAGATAATTAAAAAATGAATCTATAAAAGCAGTTTAGTGTCATACCCAAGTCACCCCCCCTTTTTTTAGGAGGAGGAGGGGGGTCTTATTTCACTACAGGAGATACAGTCAGTGCATTCTAAGCCCTGCCGACAGGGCAATGTACATTTATAGTGAAAAAAAAAAGACAAAGTTGCTATGGTATAAGGATTACTACCCAGTAACTCTGGTGACTTTGGAAACTTTTAATTATACACATGTGTCGACACACTAGAGAAAGGGAATATCAAGTTTGGGTTCATTGTAGCAGGGACAAAGAAAACCTGGTTAAATCAAACATAATGGACCTAAAATCCACCGAAAGAAAAAAATACCAAAAATCAGGGAATTAACTGAATTTAATGAAATTTTTAGTGTTGATATATTAATGAATAAAAGATATAATGCACCAGTTATTTTATTTAAAAATTTTTACATTGTTCCAGGTCAGTTAACTTTGAACCATGTATCTTTTGAGAATCTGTTATGCCTCAAAGATACGTGGTTCAAAATTAACTGAGCTGAAAAAATGTAAAAGTATTTAAATAAAATAACTGGTGCATTATATCTTTTATTCATTTATATATGAACACTGAAAATTTCATTAAATTTGGTTAATTCCCTGATTTTTTTTTTTTTTTTTTTTTTTTTTTTTTTTTTCCCCCTTTTGGTGGGGTGACATACGATGGTTGAATTTAGGTCTGTTAAGTTCGATTTAACCAAAACTTTAATGATAATTCCTATCTCAGAAATGGTCATTCTTGTAATTATAATCCCTAAGATGAAGAATTATCATTATTATACTCTGATTAATTTCACTCTGGAAATTTAGACAGAAATCCGCTGGGTAAATAGCTGCTTGTTCACTGATCTCATTATTGGCACTTTTGTCATAATCATCATTATGTCGTGCAATTAGCTCGGATATCCATGACAATCTCTCACCAACCATCTCTATAATTCATTGTCCTCGGGAGAAGCAACACCATATAATCAGGATTTTAAAAAAATTTCATCTTGGACGATTTGGGACGGTCTCATTTTTAATCAGAGGGTGTTGCAAGATTATAAAGATCGGAAGATTAAGGAATAAGAGTGTTGATATATAGATTATTTCCCAAGCCATGGGTTGCAAGTTCAAATCTCATCAGGATGTACATCTTGAAAAAACACATCATTTTGATCGAAACCATGGTAGACCCTTAATTTTATCTCTACTATTATTATTTTTAATATATATATATGTAAGTGTAAGGTAATCCAAATGACTGGTAAGTAAGGGATGATTGTATTTGGGATCATCGAAATCTCACTGAACAATCATACTGTCTGCTCTTGTAGGTGCAAACATATATATACTCATACAAGGATTTTTATAAATCCCCAAGAGAGCTCAATGTATAATAATCAATAATTTAAATTATACACAGAGCAATATTTAACTTTCAAAGAAACTCAAAAAATGAGTTGGGCCTCATCAGACGGGTTTTACAAAAAAATTTTGTAAAACCCGTCTGACGAGGCTAGACTTATTTTTTGAGTTTCTGGTCGAGATAAAAATATAACTGGATGACGGTTTAAGTTTTTCTTAAGTGCTTAACATTACGGTTTTCATTATAGGAAATTTAATGGGCAGAGAGGTGAGACTCCCCCAATGGGGCCACCTATTGGTCATGGGTGGTGACTCGTGATGCTTAAGGATGGAATATACATGCAACACTACACTTTGGCCCTTACTTAGGCTAGATGGATGGTCGGAGAAGCTCCCTCCAATCAATTGCCTGGTCATGTCAAGCCCTAGCACATTGCACTTATGGCAAGCCCTAACCCTTTTTATCATATATGTACACACATGACCCACATTGGAAGGTTACTTTAAGCCTTCCAACTTAATATAAGAACTTTACTTTTTACATCGGCATTAAATGACCCACTCAGGTTGATATGCCATAAAACAAAACAAAAAACCAAACCAAACCAAATCAAACCAAACCCCCAAGATGAGAAATTATCATTATTATACTCTAATTAATTTGACTTGATGACTTCACTCTGGAAATTTAGACAGAAATCCGCTGTGTAAATATCTGCTTGTTCACTGATCTCAGCATTATCGACACTTTCATGATCCTCATGTCACGCAATTAGCACGGATATCCATGACAACCTCTCACCAACCATCTCTATGATTCATTGTCCTTGGGGGCTTTAAGATACACCAACTGTGCCTCTACAGAGTGGTAAGACTCCACCCAATGGGGCCAACTGTTGGCTGTGGGTAGCGACTCGTGATGCTTAAGGACAGAATCTTGGTGGATGAACAGTCCATGACATGCAACACCCCACTTTAGCCCACCAAAGAATAAGGGAGGTGTGCTCTGGGCCTGACTCTAAATTATCTGCTGGTGAAGCTCCAGTTCTAGGGAGTGGAGTCGCACCTTTGACCCCAAGGAGTAGTGGTATCTGTTAGGGTCTCATCGAGGGGTTAAATCAGTGCTTCTCAACCTTTTTCGGCTTATGGACCATTTTTTATTCAAAAAAATTCCCATGGACCAATCCTACTTTTACTTTTAAGCTGTTCAATTTTCACACCAAAATACTTAATGAAAAGACAAAATAGTCTATTTAACCTTTAAAATTTATTTCAGTCCATTCAGCTAGTGACTACCTTGATCTTGGTGTTTCTGACACAAGATATCATAATTGATTTTGATGGAGTTATTCAGTCTTAGCCTGATAGTTTTTGTGGCTTCGAACTCTCTGCGGACCACTAAAAATGTTCTGTGGACCACTAGAAATGTTCTGTGGACCACTAGAAATGTTCTGTGGACCACAGATGGTCCAGCTGGACCACGTTGAGAATCACTGGGTTAAATAGATAAAAATATGAGATTTAAAAAAAAAATGTTTAAAAAAAATTTGAATACTTAACAAGAATGAATTAAAAAAAAAAGAAAGTTTTGGGCATAAAATAACCCAAGGGCCGACATGACATTAACTCTTTGCTGCTCACAGTAGCTCCCCCACCATTGCAATCCTACCGTAAATCGCTGGCAATGGCTCTCACTTGTTTGCACTGAATAACAATGATAATAGGACTTTATTTGAATAGAATGAGTTCTGGAGTGAATAGATAGTTAACTTTGAAACATCCAATCATACAAGGCAGAGATGCTGATATAATGTATGCATCCTGCATCCCAATGTTTTTCTTTTTTCTTCCCTCACCATTTCAAGCTAACTGTAAATACATTCCAATAGTTTCTTAGAAACTAATTATACAGGATAGGTTACAAGGTAGGAGTTAGATGGCTTTAGTTGGGACCCATAAATTTTCCTGGAGACTCATTCAAAGCAAATATGTGTGTCCCAGGACGCACTAAATCAAAAAGCTATCAGCATCACTGTACAGGTAAAAAAATACCAAGAAATTTGGTAGAGCCGTGGGGTGAAATTTGGTAGAGCCGTGGGGTGAAATTTGGTAGAGCCGTGGGGTGAAATTTGGTAGTCAAAGAGTTAAATCCAACCAACTAGTAGTGTAATATACTTGAAGCTGTAATTGCTTCCAGAATGAATTGCTTTATCATTAGGTAATTAAAACCACATCATTACTTGCGGAAAAAAAAGATTGAGTTTAGTATCAAATAACCCAACAAGAGTTGACATGATGTAAAACCAACTAAGCATAAAACTATATTTTGCAATTGCAAATGTTACAATGTAATGCATTTTAAACACAAATGATTGACACAATTAAAAATAAGCCTTGTAGATAATTAAGAATATTATGTTCTGGTAATTAAAATATAGTAAATTTATATCTTGGTCTTGTCTGTAGTTTCAGATTTATATCTTGGTCTTGTCTGTGGTTTCAGATTTATACTTGGTCTTGTCTGTAGTTTCAGATTCATCACTTGGTCTTGTCTGTAGTTTCAGATTTATATCTTGGTCTTGTCTGTAGTTTCAGATTTATATCTTGGTCTTGTCTGTAGTTTCAGATTTATATCTTGGTCTTGTCTGTAGTTTCAGATTTATATTTTGGTCTTGTCTGTAAGTTTCAGATTTATATCTTGGTCTTGTCTGTAGTTTCAGATTTATATCTTGGTCTTGTCTGTAGTTTCAGATTTATATCTTTGTCTTGTCTGTAGTTTCAGATTTATATCTTGGTCTTGTCTGTAGTTTTCAGATTTATATCTTGGTCTTGTCTGTAGTTTCAGATTTATATCTTGGTCTTGTCTGTAGTCTTGTCTCTGTAGTTTCACATTTATTACTTGGTCTTGTCTGTAGTTTCACATTTATTACTTGGTCTTGTCTGTAGGGCAGATTTCCAGTTTCTGATGATAATTCCTCATGTTAGAAATCCAGACAGAAATAATATTTATTTATTGGTTATTTACAAATCAAAGAAGATTGACTTACCTGTTGTGGACATTTCTCACCTGACTCGTTTATTACTTACTTTACCTGATGACAAAAACTCTTCTATCGTCTCTCCTTTGTTTGCTCACCATTTTCACACCTGTTTGATTGTTTGTACTTATTCTAAATTTGACTGATATATATCAGAAACATTTTTTTTTTTTTTTTTAATTTTTTTTTTTATAAATACTAGCAAATATATGCACCCTCCGGGTGCAAGTATTTAAGTTTTAATGTAATCAAATATCATATTGAATTAGAAAGGCTAAGGAAACTAAATAAGAATGCAGATAAAGAGATTTAAAACACAGCGGGTATAATCGAAAAAATAGAACAACTGAAACTTACTCTTCCATCACTCCCGTCTTTCATTGCTAAATTTTCCTAATTCAACTATTTAGTTAAAATAGGAAGTAAAGAATGAAATTACAGTTATTTCTTTTTGTTAATATATTTCTTTTAAGATTTATCGCCAAAGTTTTTACTCTTATTCATTAAGATAAAACCAATCCATTAAAAATCAATAATACTAAGCACATATTTATCAAAATCAAATTTTTAATATCAATATGCAAATTATTCTCCCCAGTTCACACTGTAAACCGCTATTTTGTTGTATATATAAATACAATTGCATGTTATTAGTATGCACATCCGCGGGAGTCCGGTGGCTTCGGCTCTGGACCATGGCTACAATTAACTGGCTATCCCCCAGGCAATTACCTGGCCCCTCGATTTAAAGGGGCAGGGCTAGATTTATTGCCTAGTGCCTGAGCCCCCCACCCCCGAGGGTGGTGCCAACGGGATCAATGAATTTTTTGCACCCACTACCTATGAGTCTCGGCTTGTGGGTGGTTCCATATTAATAGGGCCTTGTGCCTAACCCGTACACATGGGGTACGTGGTAAATATCTAGTATGTAGATATGGTCAACAGTATTAATAATGTAAAACGATTTTATTAATAATTGAGGTTTAAATAAAAATAAAATCATGGAGAGCGTGACATAAATAACTAAGGGAATCGTGACTTAAGTGGTAATATAGTTTCCGTTACAAACAGAAAAACACACAATCTTCATTATTATAAGATATCTTTATTTATTAGTTTTTGTCCCTATAATGAATGCCAATTACCTGAAAAGCTGTCCCTCAGGCTAGATTAACAACGACATAACATTGTAACGTGGGGGCAAAGTTATACATACTTTGGATACAAATAACTCCGACGAAGGTTAATAGACAAACATTTAATGTACACAGCACATGGATAACAGTTGGTACAACGTTCATATTAAAGAGTACATATACAAAGAGGTACACAAATAAAGATAAACACATTCATGAATGATACAGATATATAATAAAAGGCACAGACATGAGACTAGGAATAGTCCATGCTGTGAGGACTTACAGTAATGTAAGGAGGGCGGAGCCCCACGAGAGGGTTTAGATAGAATCTACCCCATGTGGCTCGTAGTTGCTGAAACTATAAAGAGGCCGAAAGGATTTGAAACCGGCGCTTAAATACTATGGTGCCCCTGGTGGGCATCATCAAACTAAAAAGGGCAGACAACTCCACCAGGCGAATACAAACTAACGCTACAACATCAATATACATTTTTGTTAATAAACGTCACCAGGAGGTTATTGTCTATGTCCCTCTGGTGACTATTATTTGCACTACAAAAACACTTTTAAAAAATCATTTATCTTTTTTTAAGATCTTTATTTTATGACCCATAATGCTTGAGGATGGGATCCTGGTGGCTGAGCAATCCATGACCTGTGTACAAAGTGGATACATGACCTGCAACACTCCACTTTAGCCTTCACTTGGGCTAGACAGACGATTGGAGAGGCTCGATTCCACCTGTCAGTTGGTCATGTCAAGCCCTAGCACCTATATAATTGCCCTGACCCTATTGCCCTTATGGCAAGCCCTAGCCCTTTTTATCATATTGGTGCTAGAAGGGGGTGGCCGAGGGTGAACTACAAGTTTATTTTTAGTTATTATTATGCACATGAAATTATTTCTACTAGTTTTATAAAACCAAACGAAACCAATATTTACTCATAAACTCTTTGCTTGTCAGTCCTATATACATAAATAGAGGATTGGCAATGAGGAGCCCACAAGGGTTGATATGACATTAAACAAAATAAAAAATCAGCTAAAATAAACATTATTTGGTGCCGTTATAGTATTTTGATTCTGTTATAGTATGTGGCCTACCTGGCCTTTTTGATTCTGTTATAGTATGTGGCCTACCTTTTTGATTCTGTTATAGTATGTGGCCTACCCGGTTTGAATGTGTCCTAACCCTGTAAGAGTATATTTATAGATATAAGTAGTAGGCAATTTATTGAAACTAATTATTTTTCACATATATTCAATTTCAAAAAGTGCAATTCAGTCATAAGGTGTATATAGTAATTAAGAATAATTAAAAAAGAATTTATCCATAATTTACAGGAATCTGAGATCTATTTAATTCTAAAATATTCTAAAATTCTGAAATAGGGTTAGGATTAGCAGTTATTATTATAACCTTATAATATGCTTTTTATGGTAGGCCATATACTATAATACATCTATACTATATGATTTCGTATGCCACATACTATAATGATACCCATTATTTTACGATTTATTTTACAATTTATTTTTATTGATACACATAGACTTAATGAAAATTATTTCTACTAGTTTATAAAACCGAACCAACAAATATTTACCCATAAACTGTTTTCTTATCAGTCCTATATACATAAATACAGGATTGGCACTGTGAGGAGCCCACAAGGGTTGATATGACATTAACCAAAACAACCAACCAGCTAAAATAAATATTATTTCTAAGAATTTAGTGATACACATGAAGTTAAACAAATCATATAATATATAAAAGTAAAAACATGATTTGGCATTAAATATACTAGCAAATATATGCACCCTCCGGGTGCAAGTATTTAAGTTTTAATATAATAAAATATCATTAAATTAGAAAGGCTAATGAAACTGAATAAGAATGCAGATAAAAATATTTGGAACAGAGGGGTATGATTGAAAAATAGAACAACTTTGAAACTAACTCTTCCATCATTTTCCATTACTCCCTTCTTTCATTGGTAAATTTTCCTAATTTAACTATTTAGTTAAAATAGGAAGTAAAGAATAATATTGCAGTTATTTCTTCTTGTTAATGGATTTCTTTTAAAATTTATCCCCGAGATGTTTGCTCATATTCAATAAGATAAAACCAAACAATTAGAAATCAATAATATTAAACATATATTTATTAAAATCAAATTTTAAAAATCAATATGCAAATTAGCCTTCTCATTCACACTGTAAACCTCTATTTTGTTGTATATATAAATACAATTGCATGTTATTAGTATGTAAACCTGCCCAACAGGCTGGGGGTCTAGTGGCTTCGGCCCTGGATCTTTACGAGTTAATAGCGTCGATCCCAGGGGGCCATCCCCCCAGGCAACACCTGCCCCCTTGATTTAAAGGGGCAGGGCTGGGTTTATTGCCCAGTGCCTGAGGCGCCCCCCTTGAGGGGGAATGCCGACGGGATCGACGCAATTTTTCACCCGCCACCACATAAGTCTCGGCTTGTGGGTGGTTCCACATAAATAGGGCCTTGTGCCTGACCCGTACAAGTGGGGTACGTGGAAAATATCATGTAGATATGGTCAACAGTCTTAATGATGTAAAACAATTTTATTAATAATTGAGGTTTAAATAAAAATAAATTCATGGAGAATGTAATGTAAATAACTAAAGGGAATTGTGACTTGTATGTAATATAGTTTCGGTTACAGACAGACAAACACACAATCTCCATTAAATATAAATCTTATTATAATGGAGATTGTGTGTTTTTCTGTCTGTAACCGAAACTAAATCACTACTCAAGTCACAATTCTCTTAGTTATTGACATCACATTCTCCATGATTTTATTTTTATCTAAACCTCAATTATTAATAAAATTGTCTTACATTATTAATACTGTTAACTATGTCTACGTACTGATAACATGCAATTATACTTATATATACAACAAAATAGCGGTTTACAGTGTGAACGAGAAGGCTAATTTGCATATTAATATTAAAAAATCGAATTTAATAAATATGTGCTTAGTATTATTGATTTCTAACTGTTTGGTTTTATTTTAATGAATATAAGCAAAAATCTCTTCAATGAATCTTAAATGAAATCCATTAACAAGATAAAATAACTGTAATTTTATTCTTTACTTCCTCTTATAACTAAATACTTAAATTAGAAAAAATAACAATGAAAGACGAGAGTGATGGAAGAGTAAGTTTCAGTTGTTCCATTTTTTATTATACTCCCTCTGTTTCAAATCTTTTATTATACCCCCTCTGTTTCAAATCTTTTAATCTGTATTCTTATTTAGTTTCATTAGCCTTTCTAATTTAATACAATATTTTATTACATTAAAACTTAAATACTTGCACCCGGAGGGTGCATATATTTGCTAGTACATATAAATATAAATGTATATGTATAAGAACTATTCTGTCTGTATGTTTGTTTGTACAACCACTGAGTGCACATTCTTTTATAAAGGAAAATTGGTAGAGACCTGCAAAGACCAACGTTCAATAAAATCCACACACTATTTTTGTCCAGGTTAAAAAAAACAAAAACTTTTTACCCCTCATTTTCCATAAGAAAAGTTAAATAAAAAATATAATAAGGGTATAAATTAATGATATATGTTTATGCTGAAATTAATTCTAAATTCTACAACAGATTGTTTTTAAAAACTTTATTTAAACTAGCAAATATATGCACCCTCCGGGTGCAAGTATTAAAGTTTTAATCTAATAAAATATCATGTTAAATTAAAGGCTAATGAAACTGAATAAGAATGCAAATAAAAAGATTTGAAACAGACGGGGGGTATGATTGAAAAATAGAACAACTTTGAAACTAACTCTTCCATCATTTTCCACCACTCCCGTCTTTCATTGGTAAATTTTCCTAATTTAACTATTTAGTTAAAATAGAAAGTAAAGAATAATATTAGTAATTTCTTGTTAATGGATTTCTTTTAAGATTTATCCCCAAGATTTTTGCTTATATTCATTAAGATAAACCCAAAGAATTAGAAATCAATAATACTAAGCACATATTCATTAAAATCAAATTTTTAAGATCAATATGCAAATTAGCCTTCCCATTCACTCTGTAAACCGCTATTTTGTTGTATATATAAATACAATTGCATGTTATTAGTATGTAGATGTGGTCAACAGTATTAATAATGTAAAGCAATTTTATTAATAATTGAGGTTTAAATAAAAATAAAATCATGGAGAATGTGATGTAAATAACAAAAGGAATTGTGACTTGAGTAGTGATATAGTTTCGGTTACAGACAATCTCCATTATAATAAGATGTTTGACTCTACAATTCCAAGATTATGGTTATTTCCTATAAGACTAAAATAAATTATTTATTTATTTTCCCATTAAACTAACCCTAACCCTAAACCAGTCTTCTTTTTTCCTAGTAGATCAATAAATGAATAATTTATCAGTCAAGAGTGGTTCCCCTTTGTTTATGTTAGACTTATAGGAAATAACCAAGATTACAGTCACACTGAAAGCACCCGTTCCTGCTAGATCATTGAAATTAATCAGCATTTAAAACAAATCATATATAATAGGAAAAACAAGATTTGGCATTAAATAACCTACAAGGGTTGATATGCCCTTAAACCAAATAACCAACCAACATTTGATATTAAGATAAAAATTCTGGTTGGTCATTCACCCATGATATTTTCTCACAGGATAACATTTCACTTACTTATTAAAGTTTAATCCAAATGCATATCTACCAAAATATGTAATACATTATATATATACATATATATATATATATATAATATATATATATATATATATACACATTGGTGCATATACATTTTTTAATAGAAACTTTATATTTTCTTTATAAGTTGTTTTCTGCTTTTAATTTTATTTCTTATTTTATATATTTCCAAATCTCATGTATATGTATTTTTTTTATTTCTCATACATATGCTTATATATATATATATATATATATATATATATATATAAAAGTAAAGTCAATGGGGTGGCCTAAAGTCGGTGTCAGCGAGGGAGTCTATCCCCTTTTCAATAGCGCTAGACCAAGGAGATTGGTTTTTTTCAGCATCTGAGGTGGGGCGCCACACCTACCATCAGCTCCTTACTTTACCGCACAGATCCCTGTGCTACTCATACGCTGAGTTGGCGGGGACCGGAATCGAACCAGGAACCTTGTGGTTTCTAGCCTAACGCTCTACCGACTGAGCTAACCCGGCCCCTATATATATATATATATATATATATATATATATATATATATTATTATTATTATTATTATTATTATTATATTATTATTATTATTATTACTTATTTTATGTATTTTAAAATATATATATATATATATAATATATAATTTATTACTTATTTTATTTAATGTATATAATAGCATAGATACAGTCAATGATACTTGGTAACTGTAAGTTTCTTGACTATGCAATCATCAGACAAATGAAAATGTGAAACTGACAGTCGCCATTTGTTGTGGACTCAGTGTCTGTACTATCCTCACTTAGATATTGTCATCATCATGTTGTGCTAGTAGCACAGATATCCATGACAATCTCTCAACAACCGTCCCTATCATTCATTGCCAACAATCCATACACTGACATTCATATCCATGGCCACCTGTTAGCCGTGAGTGGTGACCCATGATTCTTCAGAGCACAAAAACTATATTATAGTCTTCATAGTCTTCCGAGGCTGAAATGCCAATATATAATATATTTATTACCAGTGGCGGGGGGATATGCTAATTTCATTGTTCTTTAAATTTTCCGAGCATTTGATTGATCTGGATCTTAAATGATAAAGAGCTCTTAAGTAAAACTAAGTCTTGTGTTCGTTTCTAAGAACAAACAAACAACTAAGACACAAGAAGATATCTCGAGATGAAAACAGAAGATACAGCCCAGATCCAGAATAATTGTTTAATTGTTGGTTTGCCGCCCTGTCGGCTGGGACTGAAGAATACGCCGACATTCATATCTGGGACCACCTGTTAGCCGTGGGTAGTGACCTGTGATTCTTAGGCACAGAATACTACTGGCTGAGCAGTCCATGACATGCAACACTCCACTTCGGTCCTAATTTAGATTAGACAGGTGGTCAATCAGCTGGTTATGTCAAGCCCTAGCACCTATATGATTATCCCAACACTATTGCACTTATGGCAGGCCCTAACCCTTTTTATCATATATGTCTTAGAAGGCAGTGGCTGAATGTCCTAGGTATGACATTAAACTACATCTAATGGTGAAGTTCTTTGAAACATTCACTAAAGATTGGTTATCTGAAAGATTTCTATTAAAAGAATACTCATTTGTTTCTTGTCCTGTCGGCTGGGACCATAGAATATGCCAACTGCACCTCTGCAGTGAGGAAATATACTAATTTTGGTTAAATCAAACTTAATGGACCTAAATTCCACCATCGTAAGTCACCCTGCCGAAAGAAAAAAAAAATACCAAAAAATCAGGGAATTAACTGAATTTAATGAAATTTTCAGTGTTGATAGATTAATGAATAAAAGATATAATTGACCAGATATTTTATTTAAAAACTTTTACATTTTTTCATGTCAGTTAACTTTGAACCATGTATCTTTGAAAATCTGTGTTACACCTCAAATTGTTCATTACCACATTTATTCTTTTTTGTTGGCATCCTACCATCTGCTAGAGACGATGGCGTAGTGTCCATTTTTTTTTTTTTAAATTTTATTTTTTTATTTATTTTTTATTTATTTTCACAAGTGGCTGAACAGGCCAATTTTCGAATGATGGTCTCTGCTGCAGTGACTGCATACAAAAAGTGATGCTTGCTGGGGTTGTTGTCTCTCCTTCCTTCTGGCTCTCTTTGCTGTGGCAGCTTCTTTCCTCTCTGTTTCACTCCTTTTCGTGCCTTGTTTGACAAGGAGGCGCCAGTCTGCTTGGTTTTCTGCACCAACCTCCCATTTGTTGGTGTTGATGTGGCATGTCTTCATGGCTTTCTTGCAGGTGTCTTTGAAGCGTTGGCGTGTTCTCCCTAGTCAACTGCTGAAAGCACTGGTTCCCATTCAAATTAAGCAGTGATGAGCCTGTTCAATTACTTAATTGGCTGACCACTTAAGCAACAGTAGGTACTGTTAGCAACCTAAGTCATTTGTTTATGAAAATGACTTTATATGGCACTAGAAGCGACTACTCACCATCACCTGGGTATGAGGGGGTTTGGTAAAATGTTAGTCTCACAGATCCATTATTACTGAACCGTGAGTTGAATCCTCACAGAATGCCCTCTTAAAATCCCTGCATAAAAAAGACCTTGCGTTGATTTGGCCTGATGTGGCGTCAGAAAAAAAGTGTACAGATATTCTGAAAAGAAAAATCAGTGTCTTCTATTAAAAATATTAAATGCAAAAAACTCCATGCTGTTACTATTTAAATTTCATTTTTTTTTAATCATCTTCATGAATATGAATCAAATCTTCATTATTTTTGCTCAAAAAGCAAGATCTGGTGATAGTGAATGTGTATATATATTTACTTTACCGTTAATCGTTTATATTTTCATAGTTTCAGCCAGACATATACACACACACATACATACATACATACAACTGCCCTTTATATATGTAGAGATATATATTTACTTTGTTGTTAATTGTTTTATTTTTGTAGTTTCAGCCAGACACGCACTCACACACACACACATACATACACACACACACACAACTGCCTTTTATATATGTATAGATATATATATACTTCGTTGTTAATTGTTTTATTTTTGTAGTTACAGCCGGACACACATACAGACAACTTCCCTTTATATATGTATAGATAGATTAAATGACCTGAAAAAGGGTTGATATGCCATAAAACAAAACAACTAATCTTCTAAGATTACGGTCAAGCAGAGGTTCCTGCTAGATCACCGAAGTTAAGCAGTAATGAGTCTGTTCAATATTTAGTTGGGTGACCACTTAAGCAACAGCAAGTACCATAAGCAACCTGGGTTCTTTTGTTTATTAAAATGACTTGATTCGGCATTAACTCTTAACATCCTAAACTGCCTTGTTCCACCCATCCAGAAGTGACATTCGTTTTCCTAATCCGTCCCAAACGATAGCTTTTGTTTAAATGTAATATTAAACATATTTAGCTGTCTTTGGTTTAAGGGAAATAACAGGTAACTTTAAATGAAAAGGCCATTAAGTTATTTATTGATAAATCGTTATAGGAATTAGGCTCTGAACTTAGAAAATTCTCAACAGGATGTTAAGAGTTAAATATACCCAAAAGGGTTGTTTTATTTATTGATAAACCCTTATAGGAATGGGCTCTGAACTTAGAAAATTCTCAACAGGATGTTAAGAGTTAAATATACCCAAAAGGGTTGTTTTATTTATTGATAAACCCTTATAGAAATGGGGCTCTGGACTTAGAAAATTCTCAACAGGATGCTAAGAGTTAAATATACCCAAAAGGTTGATATGCCATAAAACAACCAACCAAGTCAAACTCTGAAAGATGTCTGTCTGTGTGTCCTGGTTATATAGACTGCTGGATGAATAATGCTGAAATTTTGTACGTACTTAATTCTATTATCCCAAGAGCGCAATAAACAAATAAGGACCTCGTTATTTATATTGTTACTGATAAGGAAAATCTGCTATTTTCAAATCTCTCAAGTAAATGAACTTTTATCACTGACAAGACTATCAGTTAATGTTTATTTTGTTTTTACTTCTTTGGATTTCAACACAACTAGTTGAAAACCTGGGGGACACCACATGATATAATAGTTTGTCAAGTCATAGGGGCAATAATTAATTGGCTGACCACTTAAGCAACACTGGGTACTGTAAGCAACCTGAATCCTTTGTTTATCAAAATGACTTGATTCAGTATTAAATGACCTGAAAAAGGGCTGATATACTGTTTTATTTTCAAAGTTTCCTCTGGACATACAGATTCACACAACTGCCCTTTATATATGTACTAGAAGTGGCTACCCGGCGAAACCCAGTAGAGGGAAAAAATGGAATAACATGGTGTAATGGTTAGCAAGTTAGTCTTTCAGATCCATTACTACTGAATTAGCAAGATCGATCTTTGCAGGATGCCCCATAAAAATCTCCATGTAAAAAAAACCTTCTGTTATAATCCAGCCTAGTTGGGAGGGGAGGGGGCAATTTTTTGTTTCCGTCAGGGTAGAAGCAATGATATAACAATATAGTAAGAAATTTTAATTCAATAATTAACTATATTTAAAAAAAAAAAATAAATGAAGCGATTTGTTAAACTGATGTTTAAAAAAAAAAAATTAAAAAAAAAACATATAAAAAATTCAATAAATCAAATTTTCATTATTTTTGCTCAAAAACCAAACCCTGGTGATATTTAATGTGTATATATATTTACTTTGTCGTTAATTGTTTTATTTTCGAAGTTTCCTCCGGACATACAGATTCACACAACTACCCTTTATATATGTATAGAATAGATAGATTATTGTTTTTATTTTGTTTTTTCCTTATTTTCATAGATAATGCACTCTTATATATCATCATAAAAAAAAACTGGAAAGTCTTGATTCTTTCAACTTTTGATAATTAAATCCCTATTCAAAAAAAAAAAAAGACCTTGCATTGATCTAGCTACACTGAAAAGAAATGTTAATGTCTACTATCTAAAATATTAAATGAAAAAAAAAATCCATGCTGTTATCATTTATATTTTATTTTTTAATTAACTTCACAAATCAAATCTCTATTATTTTTGCTCAAAACCCAAGCCCTGGTGATATTTAATGTGTATATATATATTTACTTTGTTGTTAATTGTTTTATTTTCAAAGTTTCCCTCCGGACATACATATACACACAACTGACCTTTATATATGTATATATAGATATAGATAGATTGTTTTTGTTTTGTTTTATTTTTTCCTTATTTTTACAGATATCATATCTTATATATCATCATTAAAAAAAAAAAAAAATTGGGAAGTCTTGATTCTTTCAACTTTTGATATCCATTTTAATTATTGTTTGTTTGTTTTTCAGTTCCAGACATATGGCAATGGCATTACAAGTATGGCGGCTTTACATGAGAACACCATGGAGACGTTTGGTTGTGTTCCTGGTGTTGTTGGGGATGGTGGTTATGATGACCATCTTTAATATTTCCTATGTCAGTTTTATCCAGCCACAAAAGGATAGTGATTTGATCCAGGTAAGATTGTAACCCTTTCATCTTTGTGTGTGTGTGTGTGTGTGTGTGTATTTTTGTTTTGAAAGGCCAAAAAGATTTAAAAATAAATACTATTCTAATTCTCTCCCAACTGTAAGCAAAACTTCAAATAATCTCAGTCCTCAGCTTTCAATCTTCTCTTCTAAAAGAACACCATTTTCTCCTCACTTGCTTTGGTTCTTTTAAGTACACTCAAAAACCAAACATCCGGGCGCATGTCGAACCTCGCGTCCGTCACAGCCTAGATTGCATTTGTTTTTGCATGCGGGCGGACGCGGGTTCGATCCCGGCAGGCAAGACAAAGTCTTACTCTTTTTCATTCTCCGCCACAATTTTTAAATATCATAGCCTTTGAACCGCTTTTGGGGGCCTCCTGCGAGTGCCTTCTGCGAGTTCACTATAAAGTACTTTATGGGGGATTTTGTCTGCAGACAAGCGGTTCAAAGACCATATGAAGATGACTCTGAAGAAATGTGCCATTACACCTTCAAACCTGGAAAATCTGGCCTCCCAGAGTCAGGATTAGTGAGACATGTGCCGCACAGGAGCTGAGTGGCTCAATATAAAGATTAATAAGGCTGCAGAACAGTGATGTCTTTGTTGTCATGCACCCCAAAATGCAGATGAAAATTTCCCTTGCAAAGTGTGTGACCGCATCTGCAAGTCCAGAATTGGACTAATTGGCCACCAGAGGGTCCACAACTGATGAATAACATGGCGTGACGTCATTATCGTCTGCAACAGACTTCTAGGAGTATTTTTAAATACATCTGTAAGAGTAAATGGGGAAATAAATCCGACAGTATGTAGAAAATAAAAAAAACACAAAGTATTCTAAAAAGATGAATTTATTCTTGATGTTGAAGTCTAAACATGTGTATTTTTAAATACATGTGAGTGGAGTGTGTCTATGTGTCTAAACATGTGAGTGTGTAAGGCTATGTATTTTTAATACACTTGTCTGTGTGTAAACATACATGTGTGTGATGTGTGTGTAAACATGACTTGTGTGTGTGTGTGTGTGTGTAAACATGTATTTTTAGATAAATTTTTTCCCTTTTTGAAAAATGTTCCTTTAATAGTTTTTTTATAAACAAACGAGCCCTTTCCTGGGGTTAACACTTGATTTCTTCATGTATTGTAGTTAGATCCTCTTTTTAAGATGAATGATGTTCCTTTTATAACTGCTATTTGTACTTCGTAGCAGACTGGTTTACCAGGTATTTTGTGTGTGTGTATAAACGTGTGTATTTTCAAATACCTTTGAATAATACCTAATATCTGAAATAATAAAATCCTGATATCTTTCATTTCAAAGAAAATTATCATTTTAGTATTTATTTATGGGTGATATAAATATATAATACCAGTCATGTATTTATTAAAACTTGTTTTAAAAAACAATGAGGACTGTCTAATGCTGCATGTTCAAATTTTGAGTGTATTTATTCTAAGTTATGATGATTTTGGGTAATGTGACGTAAGTAGTGACGTAATTTTTGTTACAGACAAAAACCGTAAGCAAATCTCCATTATTAATATCTATATATATATCTATATATAATGGAGATAGACTGCATTTTTGTCTGAAGCCGAAACTATATTACTACTCAAGTCACAATTCCTTTAATTATTTACGTCAAATTCTCCATGATTTCATTCTTTTAAACCTTCAGTTATTAATAAAAATTGTTTTACATTATTAATACTGTTGATCATATCTACGTACTAATAACATGCAATTGTATTTATATATACAACAAAATAGCGATTTACAGTTTGAACGAGAAGGCTAATTTGCATATTGATATTTAAAATTTTATTTTAATAAATATGTGCTTGGTATTATTGATTTCTAATTGTTTGGTTTTATCTTAAGAAATATAAACAAAAATCTCGTAGATAAATCTTAAAAGAAATTTATTTACAAGAAGAAATAACTGTAATATTATCCTTTACTTCCTATTTTAACTAAATAGTTAAATTAGGAAAATTTACCAATGAAAGAGGGGAGTAATGGAAAATGATGGAATAGTTAGTTTCAAAGTTGTTCTATTTTTCGATTATACCCCCTCTGTTGCAGATCTTTTTATCTGCATTCTTAGTCAGTTTCATTAGCCTTTCTAATTTAATATGATATTTTATTATATTAAAACTTAAATACTTGCACCCGGAGGATGCATATATTTGCTAGTATATCTAAAGAAATGATTCCTTTTTTTATTTTTTAAAACAAATAGTTCACTTGTTCATTTTTTTTTTCTTCTTTTAAAAAAAATGAAGTCAACTCCTTGAAAAAATAAACTGTTTATGTTTTACCATCTCAGGATGTAATCTCTTTGTTTTGTGTTTTCTGCTGCATGTAAAGATAACTGTATTAACCCACAATCATTGAAATGTTGGACTATTTTCAATCTAAGTCTGTTAAACTTAGCACCACACCATTCTGAAATGCTTGGCACACGATCTGTTAGTACCATCACCTAATACTCACCTTTACCCCCTGTTCTCTCTCTCTCTCTCTCCCTCTCACCTTCTTTACGTCGATCCGTCTCCTCTGTTTCTGCTATTACCATTATGTAATGCCAAATTCTCTGATTGCATCTTTCTTTCAGTCAGTTATTCATTTTAATAAAACCTCCTCCCACTTCAGTTAGTTTTTTTTGGGGGGGGGCTTTTTTTTTAAAACAAGGAAGTGGTACAATGGTTGATAAACAAAATTTGGTTATTTCCTATAACTCCAACCTAAAAAAAGGGGAACCACTCTGAATGAATTTTATCTGTTAATTAATCTACCCATTATTTTCCCATTAAACTAACCCTAAACCCTAACCCTAACCCCATCTTTTTTCCTAGTAGATCAATTAATAAATAAATAAATAATTTATCAGTCAATCAGAGTGGTTACCTTTTTTTTAGGTTGGAGTTATAGGAAATAACCCAAAATTTTAAAACTGAGTTTAAATTTTGGTTGCCACTGCCTAAATGCTTATGTAAACATTAACCAAAATTTTCGGATGTTTTAGTGTTATTATAGCATGCAATTGCTAATTTTTCTTCGGAACTTAAAAGACAGAATCTATTACCTGGTCTATACCGGTGAGGTTTTTTTTTTTTTTTTTTTTTTTTTTTTTTTTACAATTTCTCATCTTTTTTTTCTTTTTTTTTTTTAAACAAGGAAGTGGTGTAATGGTTGATAAACAATATGTGCTTATGTAAACATTTACCAAAAATTTTGGACCTTTAATGTTGTTATAACATGCAATTGCTAATTTTTCTTCGGAACTTAAATGACAGAATCTCTCACCAGATCTATACCGGTGACTTTTTTTTTTTAAACAAGGAAGTGGTGCAATGATTAGGAGTTTAAATTCTGGTTTCCTACTGCCCATGAAAATAACCATTATGCCATGATTGACCGTGTATTTTGTATTAATTGTCTTGAAAAAGACTTGTAGCTAACTTCCTTGCAATCTGTTACCAAAAATATGACACCTTTAAAATGAGTATTAAAAAATTACTACATCTTTATCTATATATGCATTTTTATCTTTGATTATAGTTTCAATGCTGTAGAGTTTGGTAATACGTAATATCTAATAATATCTATTTTCATTATATAATGTTCAACTCGGAATGATAAAATCTTGGTATCTTTGTTTTTAAAGAAAATTAACTTTTTATAAAGAAAATGGTAGGAATGAGCTCCTTGATGGGTGATACTGTTTGTGTGTGTGTGTATATATATATATATATATATATATATATTAGAGAGAGATAGATAGGGCCGGGTTAGCTCAGTTGGTAGAGCGTTCGGCTAGAAACCACGAGGTTTCTAGTTCGATACCCGCCCTCACCAACTCAGCGTATGAGTAGCACAGGGATCTGTGCAGTAAAGTAAGGAGCTGATGGTAGGTGTGGCGCTCCACCCCAGACGCTAAAATAATCTCCTTGGTCTAGCACTAGTGAAAAGGGGATAGACTCCCTCGCTGCATGGCTGATACCGACTTTAGGCCTCCCCGACGACTTTACTTACTTAATATATATATATATATATATATATATATATGAGGGTTGGAGTAAATCTGACAATGTGGGAAAGAATAAAGGGAAAAGGTGGACAAAAAGAGGAAAAAATCAAACAAGTAGATGTAGGAGATATTTCCTTCTGACTTCATCACCAAACTCACCCCCTCCCACTCTCTTTTATAAATACAAATGTATGTTGCACTGATGCTTTAATAAATTGACTGATGAAGTCCTGCTCAATGCAGAACGAAATATATCTCCTACATCTACTTGTTTGAGTTTTGCTCTTTTTGTCCACTTTTTCCCTTTATTCTTTACCACACATATAAGGTAGCGTGGACATGCAGTCAATAGTGCCTTGTTACTGACAATTTTTTGCCTATGCGATCTTCAGACCAAGTGATTATTATACTTTTTACATATTGAAGTATCATCCATCAAACTTCATTATATCATCATCAAAAGATTCTGGCAGCACGGATTCCTTGGACCCTCTCTCTCTCTCCTCTCCCTCTCTCTCTCTCTCTCTCCTCTCTCCCTCTCCCTCCCTCCCCCTCTCCCGCTCTCTCTCCCTCTCTCCCCTCCCTCCCCCTCTCTCTCCCTCTCTCTCTGTCTATATCATCATCAAAGAATGCTGGTTCTTTCTCTCTTTTGCTATCCATCACTATCGTCCATCTCCCTTGGTAATAGAGCATATATATATTACTTAGGATAGTGTAGACACAGTCACCAAGCACTGTTGACTGTTTATAAGTAAACAGTGCTCAATATCATGGATAGAGCATTTATATCTAAGTTAAGGTAACATGGACATCGAGTCAACGGCATCTTGTTACTGACAGTTTCTCGCCTAAGTGATCTTCAGACTTGGTAATAGAGCATATATATATATATATCTTACTTATGGAGGCGTGTGGTCTAATGGTTAGAGTCGTAGGAAATGGAATTGTCGACGCAAGTTCAATTCCTGGATGAAGCTGTTTGCATTTCACATGGTGCTAATACCCTTGGGAAAGGTATGAATCCAATTCTCCCTCCAGCTATGGGTAAAAAGCATGGCTGACTGGGCACTTTAACCATGGCTTGGTAACCAGTCTAGGAGAAGGAAAACTCTGAATTCAAACCTGTTAAACTCTGCTTAAGAAATTGATCTTGTGTCACATCCTGTTTGTGCGGAAGGGTTGGTAAATATATATATATATATATATATATATATATATATATATATATATATGTGTGTGTGTGTGAAGAAAAAGTGGAAGTGAATTCAATAGTAGTTAGTAATAGTATTGTGAAAAAAATTGAAAAAACGCAAGTTTATAAACAAGTAATGTTTATTTTGCCTACACTGCAGTGTTTTGATCTGTTTCAATAGATCTTCATTGGGGCTTTCGTTAGTTTGAGGAAAAATACTAACGAAAGCCTTGATGAAGATCTATCGAAACACTGCAGCATAGGCGAAATAAACATTATTCGTTTATAAACTTGTGTTTTTTTTCATTTTTTTCACATATATATATATATATATATATATATATATATATATATATATATATATATATATATATATATATATTACTTAGGATAGTGGTAGTCAATGGTGCTTGGTGACTGTCAGTTTACTAGTGCAGCGTGTCCAGTTGTCTGGACATTTTTGGTCAATTTGGTGCACAGAGTACAAAGCAAGTGAACTCTAAAATGCAATGTTAGTATTCAACAATAACCAAGAAAGTTCTTCTTCTTTTTCTTCACCTTTTCTCTCTTAAACTATTTAGCCTTTATTCCTAATTAGTGTTATTAAGTAGTAACTCTCTTAATGGCACTCAGCTCGGCAATCCACCAGACTTTGAAGATTTAGCAACTAATTTTCTACTTATTATCTCTTTGTACTTAACAGACCTATAAGAGGAAGAAGTACAGTTTGTTTGGTTTGTACCTAGATCCAGAGCAAGATTTAAGACTAGTGTTATGATTTTTGTGGCCATTTTTAGGCTGCAAGTGAGAGCACTTTACAGTGGAGATCCTTGGTGTTCCTTAATGTTAGGTAGAATCCTTTGGTTGTTCCTTTGTGTTGGATAGAATCCTTTGGTTGTTCCTTTGTGTTGGATAGAATCCTTTGGTTGTTCCTTTGTGTTGGATAGAATCCTTTGTTGTTCCTTAGTGTTGGATAGAATTTGGTTGTTCCTTAGTGTTGGATAGAATTGGTTGTTCCTTAGTGTTGGATAGAATCCTTTGGTTGTTCCTTAGTGTTGGGTAGAATCCTTTGGTTGTTCCTGGTTGTTCCTTAGTGTTGGATAGAATCCTTTGGTTGTTCCTTAGTGTTGGATAGAATCCTTTGGTTGTTCCTGGTTGTTCCTTAGTGTTGGATAGAATCCTTTGGTTGTTCCTTAGTGTTGGATAGAATCCTTTGGTTGAGCAGAGTCCTTGGTTGCAGATTCGTTCGTCCATGTTGAATACGTGCAAATGAATGACTTTCAAGATCTGCAATTAAATAGTTAACTAATGACGTATTCGAGCTGTTTATTGGCTGGCTTTAATCCACATGCCCATGCAGAGTCTATAAGTTTAAGTGGTGGACTTCAGCACACCTTATAAATCAAAATATTCCAACATCTAGGTGGGTGGGGGGCAACTCTGGTTAGGGGGCCCCTCAAGTTTTTGGTTTTGTTGTTTGGATTTTACGACATGTCAACCCATCTGGAGTTATTTAATGCCAAAGATGTTTTTGTATTATTCCTTCTTGTTGGATATTTAATTTAAAAAATTAAAAAAAATTTTTTTTTTTTTTAATAGGTCTTTTTTAAAAAAAATCTTATTTCTTATTCTTTTAATTTATTTATTTTAAAGACATTTTTTAATGTATTTATAGAAGGGGGGAAAATATATGGGGGGAAATAGATATTCGAATCAAAAGTTCCTGTTGAGGGGGGACCAAAAACAAGCGAGTTCACTGTATTCTCACAAGCCAGACTTTCTTTTGGTCAACACATTCTTCGTTTTCATCTAGCAGCTGGAAAATCCATCGTCGTAGTCGAAATAATCTTTAACAGTTCAAAATCGCAATTCCTATTTAGTTTTGTTTCTGTTGGACTAAAATCCATTTCTTTACTGGGTCGTTCGCAAAGCTCGTCGTCGTCCACTGCTTCTGCTGACTGCCCAGTGCTTGACTCACTTGTTATTTATGGACATATTTACCCAAACATCCGGGCACATCAGTCGAACCATGCGTCCGTCCAATGCCCAAATCACATTTGTTTTTGCATGCGGGAGGACGCGAGTTTGATCCCGGCAGGCAAGACAATGTCTTGCTCTTTTTACTTTCTCATTCTCCATCACAGTATTTAACCCATAGATAGGACCCTAACAGGTACTACCACTCTGGATCAGGCTGGACCTGGGAGTAATGGTGATGAAGATGTACTCCATACTTCCCAGAACTCCAGAATTGGAACTTCACCTCTAGATGCAGTTGAACATCATACCCAGTACACTTTTAGTTTGGTTTCTTTGTTTAATGGCACATCAACCTTTGTGGGTTATTTAATGCCAAGGCCATCCTTGTGGAAGAACAGGTAGTGGTATTATTTAACCCATAGCTGGAAGGATGAGGGGTGGTTATACCTTTCCCCAGAGTATTAGTCCGAAAGTGAATGTAATAGCATGGCTGGAGTTCAAACTTGCTTACTACTATGTCATACTATTTCTCTGAATTTTTGTGATGAGACTTGATTATTTGTATTATTTGGACTATTGTCCTCATCTTTATTGTTATCTACATAATGTTTCAGCCGATGTGCCTGCCAGCCTTCTTCAGGTATTTCATGTCTGATGTGGGAACCTTTAGTTCTTGAGTTTGAGGAGGGGTTACTGAGTTCGGGAAAGGTCCCGAGTCCGACAAGATATACCTGAAGAAGGCCAGATAGCACATCGGCTGAAACGTTGTGTAGATAACAATAAAGATGAGGACAATAGTCCAAATAATACATACAATGTCATAGTTCAACACCTCATGACACATTGATTTGGTTTCTTTGTTTAATGGCATATCAACCTTAAATGGGGTATTCAATACCAAAACCATCCTTTTAGAAGAACAGTAGTGGTACAATTTAATCCATAGCTGGAGGGATTAGGGGTTTCATACCTTTCCCAAGGGTATTAGTCCGAAATGTGAAAATAGAAGTGTGAATGGATTTTGTACTCACTTAGTGGCTAATATGCTGGAATGTGACATTTTTCTAAGTCATGTTAGTGAAATAAATCACTAATTATGACTGAGCCTATTCTAGTAGTGACCACCCCAAGCGGAGTTTAACAGGTTTGAATTCAGAATTTTTCTTTTCCTAAATTGGTTGCCTAACTAAGGTTAAAGAGCCCAGTCTGCCCTACTTAAGTTTGCATCTAAAATAAATGAAGAATTATCAGTTTTATTTAATGATGTAGGTGAGATAAGGCTCACCAGAGTTGAGTTGGGACTTGGACCAGAGAGAGTGAGAGAGAAAAAGTGAGGGAGGAAGGGATTTCCATGTGCGGATAAATGGATAACAAGAACACATGTATTAAGTCACAAATTAGTGAAAGAAAAAAAGAAGGAAAAAACATTAAAAAAATAGTAAATCTAAAATAAAAGTATGAATTAACAAAACAATTGTAACTTGATTTGAATTTACTAAAAAAAAAAAAGTCTCATAATTTCTCTGTGTGTTTTTATTTTTATTTTTTTAAATTATAACTGAGCCTATTCTAGTAGTGACCATCTCAAGCGGATTTTAACAGGTTTGAATTCAGAGTTTTCCTTCTAGACTGGTTGCCTAACTAAGGTTAAAGAGTCCAGTCTGCTCTACTATTTATCTATTGCTGGAGGGAGAGTGGTTAGATTCATACCTTTCCCAAGGATATTAGCGCTATGTGAACTGTAGTTTCGTCCAAGATTTGAACTCTGGTTTACGAGTTCATTTCCTACGACTCTAACCATTACACCACACACCTCCATGGTCACCCCTCCACGGGACGGAGGTGTGTGGTAGGTGCAATTCAGACTTGGTGCACAAAATCAACAAACAAAAAGGTGAGAAGATCAGCTGTCTTCTGGACATGTGGGGTCTGCACTGAACGATTTTTTGATTACATTTTGGTATTGACCTACCAAAATAATATTTGTATAAATGTTTTTGCACAAACACCAATCTAATCATTGACAACAATAACATCACCAATCACATTACGGATACTTATAACAGTTTGGTAGACTGTTACTCCGAAATAAAAGGACCCTTTATCTTTTCCAGAAAACGTGCAATGACAAGCCTGACAAGTTGAATAGAATTATAACCCTCTCATCCTTCACACCTTTTCTCTGCCACTTGGCCCAAACCCTCACTTGCCACACTGGTAGTTAATTATATCATTTGTTGAAAATGTATTTATATGTCTACAGTGATGCTGATAGCTTTTTAATTTAGTGTATCCTGGGATGCACATTGCATGATTCCTTGGGAAAATTAATGGGTCCCAACTAAAGTTTCTTAATAGATTGTAGGGTTTTTATTTATGATCTGGGGAAACAACTAAAGCCGTCTAACTCCTACCTTGTAACCTATCCTGTGTAATTCATTTCTAAGAAACTATTGAAATGTATTTACGGTTAGCTTGAAATAATGGAAAGAAAAAAGAAAAACACTGGGACACATGGATATGATTTTACTGCGTCCTTTTAGATTTTTGTGTGTCAGGGACACAAGACACCTACCTATCAGCATCTCTGTGTTTATATATTAGAGTGATTCAAAAGGTTTTCAATATTTTGGTAATGTGAGCAGGACTGTGGAATCGGAACGCCAAACCTTTGATTCTGACTTTTCTTTATGTAATTATGCCCTACAAATAAATATAAAAAACATGGTTTTTTATCATGTATATACAGAGATGCTGATAGGTACGCATCCTATAAACTTAGCATTAAATGACTCACTGAGGTTGATATGCCATAAAACAAACTAAACCAACTCCAAGACTCTGACTCCACAGTCTGAATTGGAGGCACAGTTCAGCAAGTCTGAATGCCTTTGCCGAATCCATGAAGGTGATGATCCACAATGGTGTCCGAGATGCTGAGTTCACCAGATACTATCCAAGTTTGCTTCTACGGCTTGGCATATGAACCTTTGTAAGTTATCCAATTCCCAAAGCCATCCATGCAGCAAATCCCCCCTTTCTACACTGCCACTGTGATCCAAAGGAAAAGTAAGGTACCAATGCGGTTTGGCAATGGTAGTGTCGCAGGAGTTGATGGGTAGCACTGGATTTCAGCATCACACCACTTTAGGGACTCCGGCTCCTGATTTGTTTTTGGGTTTTACTCCCCTAGCCATTTCTTGAAAGGCAGCAGAGGTTTTGGGTTGGACTTTTCCTTGACTTTGATGGGTTGCTGACCGAGGCTAAGGAGCCCCTTTTAACCTCTTTGGGGATTTATGCAAGTAGTAAGTACCCTAATCTTATTACTATCAGTGTTTGCCTCTATGGCTTGGCATATGAACCTTTGTGAGTTATCCAATCCCCAAAGCCATCCTTGTAGATGAACAGTAGTAGTACTACTTAACCCATAACTGGGGTTGATGTGAGGGGTTCATACTTTTCTCAAGGGTATTAGTCTGAAAGTGGACATAATAATGCGACTAGAGACCCCTGCTTTTTGGGAGTGAGTTCTATCTTGGGACTCTATCAAACCTCTGTATATTTCTCTTGGTTACTTTAGTATCAGTTGCCTGGAGATGCTATGTCAGTGTAAACCAATGAATTGTTAGTCTTTGAACTTGGTTGGTTGGATTTTACAGCATGTCAACCCTTGTTGGGTTATTTTATGCTGAAGACATTTTGTTTTATTCATTCTTGTTGGGTATTCAATCTTAAAAAAATTTTTTTTTTTTAGTCTCAAATTTTTAAAACCCATTCTTTTATCTACCACATTTGACAGCATATAAGACGCACGGGCATATAAGATGCATGCCCATTTCAGCAGGTCAGATTCAGGAAAAAAAGTTTTTAGTGTATTTAAGCATATATTGTTGAAAACAGTCTAGCTGTGCATTACACAAGAAGAAACATAGCTGTATAAAAGCAATTTGGCAGTAAAATAAGGATGCATGGAGTTTAGGGTAGGTAAAAGTACTGAGCGTAAGTTGGGTTAGTGAGCATCATAGAGAAGATTAACCTAGGCCTACGGGAGGTCTCAAACTTGACCTACGATGTATAAGATGCAGGGCAATTTTTGGAGCCAAAATTTTGGAAAAAAAGTGTGTCCTATATGCTGTCAAATACGGTAATTAACCCATAGATGGGACCTTAACAGGTACTACCACTCTGGCTAAGAGTGTACCTTGGAGTAATGCTGATGAAAGAGTACACCACACTCAAGAACTCCAGAATTGGAACTTTACCACTAGATGTCATACCCAGGACACTTAAGACCTTCAGCTATCGCCTTCTAGCACATATATGATAAAAAGGGGTGGGGAGTTGCCATAAGAGCAATAGGGTTGGTTACCTGGAGATGTTTGTCTTTGAACTTTGTTAATGTTGACACTGCTGTATCTATCTTAACTAACACTTTGTATAAATCATTATCACACTTTCAATGAAGATCTGTCGTTGGTAATAAATTCTTTTGTATATCCTAATGGCACTCGGCCACTATCAAAATGTGATAATCAGATTTTCCTAACTGACTTTTATTCCTCGTTCCATTAGTTTTCACTTCAAACTTTACTCTTGTCAGAGCGAGGGGCATGGGGGTGGTTCAGGTCTTTAATTGGTGTTGACATTAACTAATGATACTTCACAAGTATTTTCTCACCCCACCCCAACTTGCCCCGTTTTTTTTTTTTTTTTTTGTTTTGATAAATCACAGCATGGCATTCTTTTGCATCCTTGTGATACTTCTCTCTCTCTCTCTCTCTCTCTCTTTACACACACACACACACACACACACATATATATATATATATATATATATATATATATATATAAAATCCAGAGAAGAAATCTTCCTTACGACGCAAGAGTTTTATTTAAAAAACCTGTCGCAGTTTGAGAGCTCAATGTGTGCTCTTAATGTTAGAGTCACAGAGCAAATATATAAGTAAAGAAATAACAAAAGACTTAGAATTTAGCATTATAGTCTATTTCAGGGAGCTTAGACAAAGTGTCTAACTCTCCCAACTCATCAGATTCGGGAGAGTTAGACACTTTGTCTAAGCTCCCTGAAATAGACTATAATGCTAAATCTCTAAGTCTTTTGTTATTTCTTTACTTATATATATATATATGAGGTGTAAAGTATTTGAATTTAGTTGTTGTTTATCTGCATTTTTCCTCTATTTTCAACCACACACACACACATATACACACACATATATATATATATATATATATATATATATGAGAGAGAGATGCTGATAAGTACCTCCCTCTGCACAAAAATCTAAAAGGACACAGTAAAATCATATCCATGCATCCCAGTGTTTTTCTTTTTTCTTCCCTCACCATTTTTTATGCATCAGGTACACGTCCTGCGTACCTATCAGCATATTATTCAATAGCATAACTGGAATTCAAACTCACTTATTACAATGTTGCAGTCCAGCATGTTAGCCAGTATGCTATAATATATATGTATAATATATATGTATCTCTCTGTTTAATATATATGTATCTCTCTATATATATATTAATACCAAATATTGTTAAATGGCCCCAATTTGTCCTGCATAGTAAATATCTGTGGAATGGTACTAAATGATCTAATGTTATAATAAAGTATAATGGGTACCAATTCACTAATCAATTCAATAATGTTTTAGTGTACATTGACAAACAGCTTTTTATCCAAAATGCTATTCAGACACTTAATTGTTTCACCAGTTTCGTATTAATAATCCTTTTGCCTTTTGTAAACTCATTATAACCTTTTCTTTTTTTTTCTCTCTCTCTCTTTTATCTTAATATCGATTGTATCTACACTGTTCACACAGTTGAGTTCAAAAGTCTTCTTGTTCTTTATAATAATACATTTTGGGCAACTCATGTGGTGTAATGATTAGCAACCTCGCTTCGCAGACCATTGTTAATGAGTTTGATTCTCATTGGGTGCCGCCCTGTCAGTGGGGCGTTAGAATGCACCTCTGCAGAGGGGTAAGACTTCCCCAATGGGGCCACCTGTTGGCCGTGGGTGGCGACCCATGATGCTTAAGGATAGAGCCCAGGTGGATGAGCAGTTCATGACATGCAATATTCCACTTTGGTCCTATCTTGGGCTAGACGGGCGGTCGGAGAGGCCCCCTCCGATCAGTCGACTGGTCACGTCAAGCCCTAGCACCTATATGATTTTCCCAACCCTATTGCCCTTATGGCAAGCCCCAACCCCTTTTTATCATATGCGAGCTAGAAGGCAGTGGCTGCGGGTCTACATGTCCTGGGAATGACGTTAAACTCTATCTGATGGTGAGGTTCCAGTTTTGGAGGTTTGGGGAATGTGGAGCACCCCATTCATCACCATTGCTCCCTGGTCCACTCTGACCCGGAGTGGTAGTACCTGTAAGGGTCCCATCTATGAGTTAAATAGAAAAATGTATTTATAAAAAAATTGTATTATCCATTAAGAATTGATTTATTTCAAAACTTTATCGGCATTAAATGACCCACTGAGGTTGATATGCCGTAAAACAAAACAAACAAACAAACAAACCATTGTTAATGAGTTTGATTCTCATTGGGTGCCCCATATTTCTGGCCTTGTGCCACATCTAAGCTAATCTCAGTAAATAACTATATATTATATGGGTGTTGGGGACCTCATGTAATGTAAAAGTAAGTAAAGTCGTCTGGGTGGCTTAATGTCAGTATCAGCCAAACAGCAAGGGAGTCTATCTCCTTTTCACTAGCACTAGACCAAGGAGATTGTTTTCGCATCTGAGGTGGAGCGCCGCACCTACCATCAGCTCCCACTTTACCGCACAGATGCCTGTGCTGAGTTGGCGAGGGCCAGTATCGAACCAAGAATCTTGCGATTCCTAGTCCAGTGCTCTACTGACTGAGCTAAACCGGCCCTTTAGCAACGTTGCTTTGCAGACCATTGTTAATGAGTTCAATTCTCACTGGGTGCCCCATACTTCTGACCTTGTGCCACATCTAAACTAAGCTTAGTAAATAATTATAATAATACATTTTTCAATACTGGAGTGTAAGTGTTCTGGGTATGACACTACACTGCATCTGATGGTGAGGCTCCAGTTCTGGAGGTCTGGGGAGTGTGGAGTACCCTTTAATTGCCATGCAACTCCGGATAGTGTGACCCCTCCACATGAGCAGGATGTATATATGTATGTATGTATATTTAAGTCAGGGACAATTCATGCACACTCCAGGAACAAACAATGTGTCTTGTGCAATCTGTAACAAAGTCTGTAAGTCAGCTTCTGGTCTTAAAAGACATATGGTGGTGCATAAGCATCAAATTGTATCATCTGATCCATCCGATACAATCGGAAGTACGTCCTTCCTATGTCATATTTTGCATCAAACTTTGTGGATCTGTAATGTATGATGATGAGTTATTTGAAGGTTCATGAGAGGAAAGGTTCTGGTGGTGGGGTTATAGGATTGTGAGGGACGACAGTGATCTGTAAAGATTATGCTATTGCTATATTTAAGTTAGGTACCCTAACTAAAATATACATGCATATATGTATATTTAAGTTACCACATCCAGGATTTGAACTCGGGGCGACGAGTCCATTTCCCATGACTTCAACCATTACACCACGCGCTTCCATTTTGAGGGGTGTATATGTATATTTAAGTTAGGTACTCTAACTTAAATATACATATACACCCCTCAAAATGGAAGCGTGTGGTGTAATGGTTAAAGTCATGGGAAATGGACTCGTCGCCCCGAGTTCAAATCCTGGATGTGGTAATTACATTTCACTTAGCGCTAATATCCTTGGGAAAGGTATGAATCCTACTCTCCCTCCAGCTATGGATAAATAGTAGGGCAGACAGGGCTCTTTAACCTTGGTTAGGCAACCGGTCTAGGAGAAGGAAAACTCTGAATTCAAACCTGTTGAACTCCGCTTAAGAAATTGACCTTGTGTCACATCCTGCTCGTGCGGAGGGGTTGGTAAATATATATACACCCCTCAAAAAAAAAAAATATCTAAAAGTAAGAATAAATGTTTGAAGTATTGAAAAAAAAAAAAAAAAAGAAAAGTATTTTTTGTTCACACTGTATAAGGACATCAAAAAAAGAGGACTTGAGATGTTTTTATAAGGATGACAGAGCAAACGAATGCATTTTTTTTAATTAGTTTTCTTGCCTGATTAGATGGAATTTAGGTGAGGGGGTGTAAAAAAAAAAACAAAAAAAAAACTGTCAGGGTGGTGGATTCTGCTGAGGGGTAGAATCTAGCACCATTCCAATTGACACGAGCCTCGTTTCTAAAGTAGCATCGACAATCCCAGCAAGAGAGTAGCTCGTGTTACTCATTGATTTCGGATGACTTCACCAATTCAATTATAATGTTCAATCGGGGCTTCTGTGAAATGCAGGATTTTGTCAATATTCTTCGACAAAAGCAACATATTTGCAGATTGGGGAAAAAAAAAAAAAAAAAAATCAGCCCCAGAGAACAGGGGTCATTTAGTGCAGCAGCCAGGGGATACGAGGAGTAAATTATCCCAAATTAAAATTGTTCTTCACTTTATTTGTCGTAGTTATCATAGAAAATGGATATGGTGAGATGAGTTCAAACTCTATCTCTCTATCTATCTATCTATATATGAGGTTAAGTAAACAAACAAATGTGTTTATTTTTATATGGCTTTAAGTCAACAATTTTTGGAGGATATGTGCTTAATTGAAGTCGTACATAATTTTGAAAATTAATTAGTTAATAATTAATGAATTTTAGGCGGGCATATATGTTCAAATGTAAGGCTAAACGAATTGAGAAAATGTCAATCTCTGAATGTACATTTCGACCTATTAGGTCTCATCAGCAAGGTTATAGACATGGGAGACTGCTCCGTGTGTGACTCGAAACCTCGACTGCCAAGCTGACCGGCGAAGTCTCTAACCGTTACACTAGCTTGCCAATTCTATCTATCTATATATATATATATATATATATATATATATATATATATGGAGACAATTAAAAAAAACAAAAAACAAACACAGGATGTCATGAACGATGGAAACTCTTTATGTCGATACTTAAGTATTTTGTTTTTTTAAAATTAAAACCTTCTTCAGAATATTGAATATTTGTATGAGTAATTTAAAAAAAACGAAATACTTATGTTATTATGCCTCATTAAAGCGGCTTCCAGTCTATATAGTCTATATATATCCAGCCGAAATATACATACAGAGAATGACTTTTTCTCAATTTGTTTATACTTTACATTTGAACAGATATATTCACCTAATTCATTAATTATCAACTAATTAATTTTCAAATTAGGTATGACTTCAATTAAGCACATATTCTCCCAAATATATATATATATATATATATATATATATATATACTTTTTTTTTTCCCCCTTTGCTGGGGTACCAAGTCCTTTGGTATTAGGATGATTCTAAATTGGTCTTTACTTCCAACTGTACAATGTTGCAAAGTTCAGGTCTGTTTTGAGAGCTCAGTGCTTACTTTTTATAAACAGAGCAAAGTAATTTGTAAAGACAAAAAGGTTAAAAATCGGGTATTAAGCAATTATGGTCCATTTCCACCCATGGGTATCTAAGACCTTACGAGTTTCTTCAGATCACTTTCTTTATTGAAACTGGTAAACAATTAAATTCTCCTTATATTTATACATCTTCTCTTGCTCCCAGTGATGGTATCGGGTTTATATATATATATATATATATATATATATATAGACACATACACACACACACATACTGTGATGCTAATAGCTTTTTAATTTACTGCATCCTCGGACACATGTATTTGATTTAAATGAGTCCCCGGGAAATTTGATGGGTCCCAATTAAGTTTCTTAATGAATTATAGAGATTTTATTTATTAACAACTAAAGCCGTCTAACACCTACCTTGTACCCCATACAATGTAATTCGTTTCCAAGAAAATATTGAAGTGTATTTACAGTAGGCTGGAAATGGTGGGGGAAGAAAAACACACTACGATTTTTCTGCGTCTTTTAAAATTTTTATGTGTCAGTGCAGGATACATACATGTCAGCATCTGTGTGTGTGTGTGTGTGTGTATATATATATATATATATATATATATGAATATATGAATAATTATTGTGTGTGAGTATGTGTATATATATATATATATGAATTATTGCGTATATATAAATATGTGTATATATTGTGTGTGTATATATATGTGTATATATTGTATACATATATACATATATATGTCAGGTCGCTTGATGCGCTACTGGTACTATGTAATCCAGTACAACCTGTTTCATAGTCGGGTCATCGGCGACTAAACCGGTAACCCCACAGATTTTATCTGTTGAGGAGGGTGGCTAGACATCCTGCAGGACGAAAAACAAGACCTGTTCAAAGGGCGGAGGAAGCTATTAGCTCAACGGCCATCTAGAACCTTTTTTTTTTTTTTTTTTTTTTTTTTGGGAGTGTTGGACCCCTTATTCCTTGTTAGGTTATCCATCTAGGAGAAGGACAACTCTGATTTAACACCTGCAATTGACATGATTGCCAGTTATCTTGCTTAGGCTTGTCACTGGACAACAATCATGAAAATTTAGAGAGTGGTATTCGTGTTGTACAAGCGTTTACCACTATAATATCATGATGTACAAATGTTCCCTTCTTTCTTTCTTTCATCTATCAGCCTCTCAAAAAGTCCCATGGCGATGGATGTGTGGCAACGTGTGCAGACCTGACCAGTTGGAAGCATGCAGTTACATATCTACACATTGGCGGCAGGAGTCTTATCCTAACATCGTTGTTGTGTCTACCCGTGACAGAGACTAACCCCGGTGGAGACTCTTGTGTCTGAGCAGTCCTATTTAGGAGAGCACTGCTCACCCAAACTATTGGGAAGGTGCTAGAAAAGGTGCACTAAAAAAATGCCTGTCACCTCAACACTGGTTAGTTTCCTGCGGCTAACGGTGGTTCATTTCTTGCAGGAAGAAAAGAAATATTAATAAACTTGATCGAATTAAACTCAACATTTCTTGCTGGAATGTAAGAACTTTGTTAGACCGTAATTCTACAGATCGCCCGGAAAGAAGAACAGCACTTGTGACAAAGGAACTTCAGAGATTACAGATTGATATTGCTGCCCTATCGGAAACCCGATTGTCAGATGAAGATCAGTTGACAGAAATATCAACGGGCTATAAACTCTTTTGGGTTGGTAAGCCTAAGGGCGAACGGCGCGAGGGTGGTGTTGGTTTTGCCGTGAATAAAAGACTGTTGAAGTTTTTGGAGTTGCCTACTAGCATCAGTGATCGCATTATGAAACTGCGTATCCAGCTGCAGTATGGACGGTACGTGACCTTATTTTCTATATATGCCCCGACCCTTCAAGCCAGTGAGGAGACTGCCATGACTTTTTATGAGGACCTTCGCAATGCTATTGTCTCTACACCAAAGGAGGATAAACTGATTATATTGGGAGACTTTAATGCACGTGTTGGCAGGAATTTTGAAATATGGGATGCACTTGGTCGTTATGGTATCGGTGGGGTAAATTCAAATGGACTTAAATTGCTTGAGTTCTGTTCTGAGCTCAATTTAACCATTTGTAATACTCTTTTCCGGCAAAAACGTATCCATAAAATTACTTGGACCCACCCAAGATCAAAACATGGCCATATGATTGACTTCATCTTGACTCGCCGCCGTGACATTGGTGATGTCTGCAATGTGCGTGTTATGCGTAGTGCAGAGTGCGACACAGATCACAGTCTAGTGAGGGGTAGATTTAAACTCCGTGTTCGTAAAAAGACTCGCATGCCTGGAGTAAAAACACCAAGGCGCCTAGAGTTGAGCAAGGTCAAGCAAATGGATGTGAAGGAAAGACTGCGTGAACATCTTGACAGTCTGGAATTTGATGGAACATGGGATAACTTCAGAGACCAAGTTTATTCCACTGGTGCAGCTGTTCTTGGCTTCAGAGTTAGGAAACATCGAGACTGGTTTGATGACAATGTAGTTGCCATAAGTCAGCTAATTGAAACAAAAAGAAGTTATTTTATAAGTACACTTCATAGTAAGTCATCTCTCAAACCGTCTACTCTGAAGAAATATATTCAGTTCAAGCAGCTAATACAGCGTGAAATTAGGAGGATGAAAAATGAGTGGTGGTCTAAAATCTCCTCTGAAATTCAGAAGGCCTTTAATAAAAAGGACCTAAAGCTGTTCTATAGCCTCATGCGTACAGTTTTCGGTCCATTAACTTCTTCCATTGCTCCTCTAAGGTCAAAGGACAGCATCACCTTGATTAAGGAACCCGAAAAAATCCTTCAACGATGGCAACAACACTTCACGGATTTATTTAATAACCCTTCAGTAGTCAGTGCTGATGTTCTGCAGAGTCTTCCTCAACAGGAGACCAAATATGAGATGGACCATTTACCAACTTTTACAGAATTTGAAATGGCTATCAAACAAATTAATTCTGGTAGGGCGCCGGGTTTGGATGGGCTTCCAGTGGAACTGTTGAAGGTTAAAAGTTTTAATGTCAATCTTGCTCTGTTTGATCTCTTAACTCAATGTTGGAACGGTTCTCCTCTACCAAATGAATGGATTGATGGTGCTTTGGTGTGTGTATATAAGGGCAAAGGAGATAAAGGTAGTTGCGATAACTATCGTGGAATCACACTTCTGAGTGCTGTTAGCAAGGTTCTCTCGAGAATCTTGTTGAATCGATTGCTTGTTTACATTTGCCCAGTAGTCATTCCTGAATCACAAAGTGGTTTTAGGTCTGGCAGAGGAACAAACGACATGATATTTTCGGCTAGGCAGGTGCAAGAGAAGTGTATAGAGCAACGGGTCCCCCTGTATCAGGTTTTTGTTGATTTGACGAAGGCTTTTGATACAGTCAACAGGGATGCACTTTGGACAATGTTGGGTAAAGTTGGGTGCCCACCGGTATTTGTGAGTGTACTCAAGCGGTTGCACAATGGTATGAAAGCTAAAATTGTCATGAGTGGTAGATTGTCGGATGAAATACCAGTGGATAACGGGGTTAAGCAGGGAGATGTCTTGGCCCCAACACTATTCTCAATATTCTTTTCTGTGATATTATCTCATGCATTCCAACATTGTGAGAAAGGCGTCCTCTTGGAATTTAGAACCACAGGAAGAGTTTTTGACTTGAGAAGATTTAACTTCAAGTCTAAGACATCCTATGCACTTATCAGAGAGTTCCTTTACGCCGATGATGTTGACTTTCTGGCTCACACTGAGGAGGATGTTCAAGATATTGTGAACCTTTTTGCTGCCTCGTGCTCTGCTTTTGGATTAAAAATAAGCTTGACAAAGACAAAGGTAATGTTCACCCCCGTAAAGGGTGAACCATATATCAAACCAACAATAGCCATTCATGGTACTTGTCTGGATGTTGTTGAGTCTTTTACATACTTAGGAAGTACACTAACTTGTGATGGATCTTTGGATGCTGAGATTCACCAGCGCATCCAGAAGGCATCTGTGGCCTATGGAACGCTCGAAAAACGGTTATGGTCTAGTACCGGCATTACCCATAAAACAAAATTGAATGTTTATAGGTCCTGCGTGTTGAGTGTTTTATTGTACTCCTCGGAGACATGGACATTGTTTAGAGGACATCTGAAAATTCTTGAGCGCTTTCATCAGAAATGTTTGAGACGTATTCTAGACATCAAGTGGAATTCCGAAACGCCTAACACAGAAGTCCTTGCAAGGGCAGGATGCTCAAGCATTGAAACTCTTATCATAACGGCTCAAATGCGTTGGGCAGGTCATGTTGTGCGTATGGGTGATGCTAGATTGCCAAAGCAACTTTTTTACGGTCAGCTGCGTGATGGCAAAAGGCCGCAGCATAAGCCTAAGAAGAGGTATAAGGATTGCTTAAAAAACAACCTTATAAAAATAAAAATAAGTCCTGACAACTGGGAAAAGCTGGCACTAAAGAGAACTGACTGGAGAGTTCATGTGGATGATGGCTGTACCAGTTATGAGAGTGAAAGAATCGTGCATGAAAACCTAAAGCGTCAACTTCGAAAGGGTTACACCTGTCATATTGGAGAGAACATGGAGGGTTGGAAGTGTCTGACATGTGGTCGAGTTTTGCTTTCGAGGGCTGGCTATGTCAATCATAGGAAATCTCACCTGGGTCAATCCATGCAGATTCCAGGAGTAAATAATGTGTCTTGTGCTATATGTGGCAAGGTCTGTAAGTCGGCTTCTGGTCTTAAGAGACATATGGTGGTGCATAAGCATCAAATTTTATCATCTGACTCATCCGATTCATCTGAATCATCTCATTCAACGGGGAAGAAGTCTTTTCAATGTCATATTTGCGTCAAACTTTGTAGATCTGCAGCAGGTTTGATGAGTCATTTGAGGGCTCATGCAAGGAAGGGTTCTGGTGGTGGAGTTGTGGGATTGTGAGGGACGGCAATGATCTGTAAAGATTATGCTATTGCCATATATTGTGTGTGTATATATATGTGTATATATATATGTATATATATTGTGTGTGTATATATATATATATATATATATATATACACACATGTATAACAATACTGTCAATAATAGAGTGGAGTTTTAAGATCTATATTTGACATATATGCTCTAGAGTAAAAGCGTTGAACATAAAAAATTGATATTGAAAATATTTCTGTCTTAGGGTTTTTTGACACTTGAAGTGCATCATTGTTGATCGAATGAAAAATGGGACTTGTATAATTTTCTCATTTGTCATCTTAAATTTTCTTGTTTTTTATTTTTTTTTTTTTTTTTTTTTTTTTCCATTTTAAAATTTTGTTTGTCTTTTCAGGATTAATTTCATGTTTGATTATTGAGATGAAGATAATATATTATCCTTGTTCATATCTTTATTATATATATATATATATATATAATATATAAATATATATATACGCAACACACACGCACACACATATATATATATACAATATTACACACACACATATATATATATATATATACACACACACACACACATATTTTATCCTCAAACTCTCCCCGCACTTTGTATCACTCTTTTTTACATGCATTCCACCATTCTTCTCTCTCTGCTTTGGGATTTATTCTCTCTTTCTCTCTCTCTCTCTTTTTTTTGTCACTACCTCTATCCACTCTCTATACATTTTGTATTGTTCTCTCTCTCTCCTTCTCTCTCTATTTCTCTCATTACTCTCCCTTTCTGTTTCATGCGTTGACTTCTCTCCCTTTCCATCTCCCCCCTCTCTCTCTACTTTTACATTTTTTTACCCCCTCTCTGCTTTTTGCAATACTCTCCTTTTAACTCTGTTTCATGCATTGTCTTCTCCCCCTTTCTCTCTCTCTTTCTTCCCTCACTCTCTCTCTCTGCTTTGTGCATGGCTCCATTTCTCCCCCTCTTTCTTTTTCTCTTTGGTTAATGAATTGCTCTCTCTGCAATATTTCCAATCTCTCTATTTCTTTCTGCATTATACCTCCACACCCAGTCCCCTACTCTGCATTACTTACACCCTCTGTCTCTCTGCTCTGCCCATATCTAACATGGAGATTCATAGGTGCTTTGACCAGTGGAAAACTCACTGGAATAAGTGTGTTGAATAGCAAGGGTCTATTTTGATTAATGTTTCATTCATTGTTCATTTCTGTCTTGGTAAATACTGCTTCAGTCTTGAAACTTTTTGAACACCTCTCTCTCTCTCTCTCTCTATCTATCTATCTATCTATCTATATATATATATATCTATATCTATCTATATATATATATCTTTCCTCTCCGACCCAAACAACTACGGGAGTGAATGAGCTCTGATGATGATTTTTGTAAAATCGAAATATTGATCAATATCAGCTATGATTATATTATAAATTGTTTTCTTCTTTAACAGCATTGTGTGATGTTTTCATTCCACCTTTTCTTACACATATATATATCTATATCTATCTATATATATATATCTATATCTATCTATATATATATATATAGTGTGTGTGTGTTATAAAAAAATAATGTTTTTATTTATTTTTTTTAAAGCATGAATGGTGAATGTAAGTGTTCAAATAGACTATTATTTAAGAAATATAGATGACTTGCCCATTGTGTTAGAATTAATAATGTAAAACATCTGTATTTTTTAAATAATAGTCTATTTGAACACTTACATTCACAATTCATGCTTAAAAAAACCTGCAGTATTTTTATTTTTTATAATACAAATACGTGAAGCATATGCGAAACCCTTACAACTCATATGAGAAGTAAACAAACAGACGATGTGTTTTGATATGGCTTTTTTAGCGACAATTTTTGGGAGAATATGTGCTTAATTGAAGTATATTAGGCCTCATCAGCAGAGCTATAGACAGGAAGACTGCTTTGTGTGTGATTCGAATCACACACAAAGCAGTCTTCCTGTCTATAGCTCTGCTGATGAGGCCTAATAGGCTGAAATGTACATACAGAGATTGATTTTTCTCGATTTGTTTAGCCTTACATTTGAATAGGTATTCCCGCCTAATTCATTAATTAGTTAATTTTCAAAAATTAGGTACGACTTCAATTAAGCACATATTCTCCCTATATATATATATATATATATATATATATATATATAAGGGTTTTATAATTTGCTTGAAGCATTGTGTTTATATTGGTTTGGTGGTTGGTTTTGAAGGCTATCACAATGCAAGTGTAAAGAAAAAATAAGTTGGTGTTGTTTGTTAACCTGTGATTTATTCTTAATATTTCGCGATAAAAATCTCTTCTACAGAAGATCTCCGGGAACTGAAGTTGTTGTCTTGCTATGGATGGCTTAGACAACAACTTGCATTGTTACCTTATTTTTCTTTACACTTGCATTGTGATTGCCTTCAAAACCAACCACCAAACCAATAAATAAATATATATATATATATATATATATATGATATACCAAGCGTGTTGGTAGATCCTTGCGGAGAGAAAAAACCCAGCAGAAAGTTTGATTGTAAAAATATACTACCAAACATCAACCAGGAAGAAAAAAATTTTTGAAAAAAAGAAAGGACCAAGATATTCGTACCAACAAAAAATAATCTATTGATACAGTATTTGGCCAAAAGAAAAAACAATTTATATGTATATATATGTATATAAGATATATATATATTAATATAACCGCTAGGAGAAGCTAATATGTAAAAAGTGCTCGATACCTAAGTAGAGCCAAGTACATATACATATCCACACACACACACTTTATTATCTTTATTTATTTATATATATATATATATATATATATATATATATATATGACAGCATGAAAATATCAGTATAGATATGTATAATACCTAATGGAGTTATATTCAAAATATCGGCTACAGTTCGATTCCTAAGCCTTCACAAAATCTTTTTCATCCAATTTCTGTGTTCTGTAAAATGCTAAGATTGCAATATATTGAGTGGCTATTAGTTTTGGGCCACTACTGGTCAGATCTCTCCGGTATTGCCAGTGCACTTAGCATAGATCTTTCCTCTAACAGCAAGACCGTTGAATTCACGTCCTTGCAAAAGGCACTAAGTGCTAGGAATATCATTCTTCTGACATCTTTAAGAATCAACGAGAATAACCATTTTTGGTCTGGCTGCTGCTGCTGCTTGTATTCTTCACTTGTCTCATGGTACCGATGCCAATTTTAGCTCCTGTCTTTGACAAATCACTCTGCAGAATGATTTTTTACTTGTTATGCATGCGGTTTTCATCTGGGGGTGAAGATGGAACTGGGATGGGTGGATATTGTTCTTTTTAAACAGAGTACGCTCCCCCCCCCCTGATTATTTTGTCAGGAGTATATCTATGAATATAAAAGAGAAATGAATGATAATTTTTTTGTCTAAGAATAAATACATCATATTCTTATTTACAAACGGTTCCAGGTGTGTTGATATGTTTGGAATTAATGATTTGAGACTCATAATTTCTCATGAAAGATAACTGTTAAACAAGTTTTATAATTTGCTTGAAGCATTGTATTTATATTGGCTTGTTGGTTGGTTTTGAAGGCTATCATAATGCAAGTGTAAAGAAGAATGAGGTAACTGTGATGTTGTTTGTTTACCTTTGATTTATTCTTAATATTTTGAGATAAATATCCCTTTGTCAGAAGATTTCACACAAATAAACAAACTACTAAAGCCTGTCTAATAATTAAGAAAAAGAAAAGGGTAGGCCAAACCTGGAATGATACTAAGACATTGTTGGACAGACAAACATATAAACAAACACACAGACTCATACATACACACATGCAGAGAATTTGGAAGACACCACCAGGCACACAACAGAATGGACAGATCCTAGAAGCAAGCTAACAGCTACAGATTTAGATTTCGGAAATTTTCTGACGAAGTACCTGCTTCAAGCTCTCATTTCCTCATCAGGAAGAATTTTGTGGATTTGTATTTGACAATTAGGGCAGAGTTTCTTGTCTGGGATTAGTACCAACTTAGCCTTTACCTTGTCTGCCATCACCAATGAAATTGGTTTCAAACTGCCTTTAATTTGCTTTTTATGATTTTTAAATGGAATACAACATCTCTTTTCAAGCCATTCATATTTAGTCAACAAGGTCTGTTTGTGATAGCAACAGATAGTCTGTATTTCATCCTCATCACAATCTTGTTCTATAGGCAATAAGCATCCAACTGATCAATTGGAATCACTCCAACCTGTTTATCATGGAATAACATTTTCAACTGTTAGCTCAGTACAAATAGAACAATAATGTTTGCCTCTAAAACTATCTTTCATTCTTTCTTTTCAATAAAAACATTATTCCAGTGATGAGGAAGTGAAATCTATAGTGAAGAAGTGGCTCAAAGAACAGTTAACAGAATAGGGATACATATTCTCATTTGAAGGTGGAACATTGCTATTGAAAAAAAAAACAGTGACTGTGGGAAAGTAGGGAGGTGATCCACAGAGGACCAACTTCATTTTAATTCATGATACATGTTCCTGTGTCGGTAATTATACCTGTACTAAACAAAATGGCATTACTTTTTGACTCACCCTCGTATTTAATTTTTTTTTTTAATTGATAAAAACAATATTATTGAATAGTTTAAGAAGTCACTGAGCACAATATCAACATTTGAGAGTTCATGGAGCATTAGGATGATTGTCTTTAATTATAATCTTTCACTGAAATCCTGCACGTACATAGGAAAAAAACTCTGAACTTGGCAGGTTCATATCTTCTAAAGTAGACTTGACCCCCTCATGAAATTCTTTGGTGAACTTAGGCAGACATAGTAGATGTTAAGAAAAAAATATTATGAAAATTGAAGAGGACCCATTTTCGATAGACTGACCGTAAGCTACATAGGTGAAAAGTTGTTGATTTTGGAGTCATGCATGTGGGCAAAATAAAATTTTCTGTGAGGTATAGGGTTAAAATAGTTGGATATTTGGATTCTACAGTCCTTATTTGCCTTACATACCAAATTTCAGAAATATTGAATGTATGAAAGTATTTTTTTTTAAATTAAAAAAAACCAATGAGATTTTGCGACACCGCACAGCCTTAATTTTGAGGCAAAATAGCAAAATTATATCCCCCCCTCTAAAATCGGAACTGTAAGGTTTAAGACAAAATAATTTGGCACACTTTCCTAACTCATGAAGGGGAACATTTGTGCCAAATTTCAAGTAATTCGGTGTCGGTGGGTGTAACACCCCGGTGAATTGACATGGAATGACCCGTGTGTGTGTGTGTGTGTGTGTGTGTGTGTGGATATGGTGTGTGTGTGTGGGTGTGTGTGGATATGTATATGTATGTGTGGATGTGTGTGTGTGGTGTGTGTGTGTGTGTGTGTGTGTGTGTGTGGATATGTGTGTGGATATGTATATGTTGTGTGTGTTTTATATATGTGTGTGTGTGTGTGTGTGTGTGGATATGTGTGTGTGTCTTATATCTGCATACTCATGGCATTTTCAGATGTTTTTGTTTGTTTTCTTTTAACCTTTCTTTTTTCGTTAGTAAATTAGAATAATATTAGATTATGATTCTATACACATTAATTCTTTGAAAATGGTTATAAGATTCCTCATCCCATGGAACTTAAAAAGTTTTGGCATGCATTATATCGTGCTTTTGTTAAGATCATTGATTAATAAAAAACTCAAGACATTAAGGGAAATTTGGCAACAATAATCAAGAGAAATGATCACTTCCTATGTGTGTCTAAAGGTGTGGAGTAACTCAAGACATGCAGATTACATAATCAATGATTTCCCACTTGTCAAAAATTGATACTAATTAACAAAAAATTAATTCATGTACGAAAAACAATCGAATTAATTTTCATCAAGTTTATCTCATTAAAAAGAAAAAAAGATTGGAAAAATTACACAAACTTTTAATTAAATTTTCATTAATTTGTTGATATTTTTGCAGATTTTTAATAGATTTTTAATAACGTATTTGGCACTGAAAATGTTACAATCGATTTTCTTTCTTTGCATAACTTTCAAAAACTTTCTATATAGTTGTAAAGTGTGGAGGTGCATGGTGTAATGGTTACCATCATAGGAAATAGTATATATGGGAAATGTATTAAATATTAACTATTTAATAATATTTTAATAATATATTATTATATTTTAATAATATATTAAAATATATTTTAATATTTTATTTTAATATTATTTTAATTTTTTTATTATTTTTATTATTTTAATTATTTTATTATTTTAATTTTAATATTTTATTTTAATATTATTTTAATTTTTTTATTATTTTTATTTTAATATTTTATTTTAATATTATTTTAATTTTTTTATTATTTTTATTATTTTAATTATTTCTATTTCAATATTCTGTTTTTAATAACGTATTTGGCACTGAAAATGTTAAAATTGATTTTCTTTCTTTGCATAACTTTCAAAAACTTTCTATATATATATATTACAACCCCCCCCCCCACGAGCAGGATACAATGTCAATTTCTTAAGCGGAGTTCAACAGGTTTTAATTCAGAGTTTTCTTCTCCTAGACCAGTTGCCTAACCAAGGTTAAAGAGCCCAGTCTGCCCTACTGTTTATCCATAGCTGGAGGGAGAGTAGGATTCATACCTTTCCCAAGGGTATTAGCGCTAAGTGAAATGCAATTACCACATCCAGGATTTGAACTCGTGGTGACGAGTCCATTTCCCATGACTTTAACCATTACACCACGTGCTTCCAAAACTTTCTATATAGGTGTGAAGTGTGGAGGTGCATGGTGTAATGGTTACCATCTTAAGAAATGGACTCAACCATGTAGAATAATCATACTAAGTCCAATTACCGTCGAATTGGCAAGACAAGACAGCAAGCAGTCGTAACTTAAATACGATTCTGGTTTGCTGCAAAAACCACTGCAAAGTGGCAGGATTTATGGAGCCTCAGAGGATCATACAAACCAAGTAGCCAATCAGGACTCGGGGAATGGAATCACCCAAATGCATGAGTGGACTGTTCTGAATTCCCATAAGTACCTGTTGTCTTGACATTGGTTCAGTTGTGCTTGGCCAGTCACATTGTTCAAACCAATAGTAGACTGACTGACTGACTGACTTCAATAGACCACATGAGTTCAAATCTTGGACAAGGATATTTGCATTTCCCATAGCACTAATACCCTAGGGTAGTGGTTCCCAATCTATGTGTCGCGACACACTGGCATGTCATTAGATGTGTCGCGGGAAAGTATTCTATATTTAAGGTATAAACGAAAATATTATTTCAACAAAGTCTGGCCTATATATTATATATATATTGATGTAGAAAAACCTGCAATATAGTAGGAAAAAACTTCACTGTAACGATGTAGGGTGATATGAAAAACGCCTCGGTGAGGATTAGAACCGAAGACCATATCTGTATACAGAATTTCAATGCAAGACATTGCTCACTGTTCCAGTATAGCCTATCTTAGTGCATGAAATAGATACTATAGGTTGAATCCACACCAACACAATAGTGTCTAGTGTTGTAACACTACATTCACTTTTTATTAAAACTAGCTAAACTTGGTAAAATCCTATTTAACCAACAAAAATTCCAGCGATTAAATTGTACTTGCGCATTATTTGAAATGAAGTTAGCTGTTACTAAAAACAATTTTTATGTTATTTTCGAGTTAAAACATCCGGATGCATTGAAAATACTAATACTTACAATGTAATAGAAATAAATAACTATGAATAATAAATATTTTTGTATTCTTTCATTCTGGATCTATAGAATGTATTCCTTTTATGGGTGTGCCACGAAAATTTTAAACAGCTCATTGGTGTGTCATCATACAAAAAAATTTGGGAACCACTGCCCTAGGGAAAGGAATATATCCAACTATTCCCACTTTGGCTCTGGGTAAATAATAGGGCAGACTGGGCTCTTTAAGATTGGTTAAGCAACAGTCTAGGAGAAAGAAATTCAAACCTGTTAAACTCCTCTTAAGAAATTGACCTTGTGCCCCACCTAATTTTGCAGAAGGGTTGCTAAATATATATGTATATATATATATATATATATATATATATATATATATATATATATATATATATATATAATGTAATAAGATAAATATATAGGTTTTACATATCTATTTATTGGGTGACAAAGGAAAGTGAAAGTTCCTTTGTCACCCAATAAATAGATATGTAAAACCTATATATTTATCTTATTATATTATATAACAGCTCTATTTTATATTGAGCACTCTACCAATTAATACTGCCTTTGGTACACCATTCCAGCAAAGCTGTAATAGTGACCATCTCACACTACAGTATATATAATATATATATATATATATATATATTCAGTAATGCTGCTCCTCACTTTACAGCACAGATCCCTGTGCTACTCATACGTCGAGTTGGTGAGGGCTGGTATCAAACCCAGAACCTTGTGATTCCTAGGCTAACACTCTGCCGACCAAACTGCTGTTGCCAAACTTCATAGGTTTCTTTCTTTTCCTTTGGACCACAGCAGGAATGTGGGTAGGGGGAGGGTCTGCTGTTTGGGCAACAGCACATCCTCCAAAACAACCCGCCCAGGCTATGTAGTTAAAAAAGAAAAAATAATAATAATTGGACACTACTCCATCATCTTTTGCAAATGGAAGGATGCCAATGCAGTATAGGTAAATAGTTGGGAAAATTGGGCTCTTTGGCCTTGGTGGGCAACTGGTCTAGGAGATCTGTAATAGTTCTGAATTGAAAACAAATATAGCAGGCTTGCAGTGGATCAACTAAGAAAGTGTTGAGAATAACAGATTGCTATCTTCATTCCCTCCAACGCTTTCCTGATACGAGCGGTTAGAGAAAAGATAAAAAGTATTTATAAAAAAGTGCTAAAAGATTTGAATGAAGGAAAGAAAAAAAGATTAGATAAGATACTTGTTAACCTTGGATTTAAAGAGGTCAAAATTATATTCAACAAGAAAACAATGGTGAGAGAGAGAATGGGTGTGTGAGAGAGGAGAGAGAGAGAGAGTGTGTGTGTGTGTGTGAGAGCGTGTGTGAGAGAGGGGAGAAAGAGAGAGAATGGGTGTGTGGGTTCTACATTTACATCTGGTTAAACTAATCTTAATTTCATCTACTCATCTACTAGATTTAGACTTCCCATCGTGGTGTAATGGTTAACAAGCAAAATCATATTCAACAAACAATGGTGAGAGAGAGTGTGTGGGGAGAGAGAGAATGGGTGTGAGAGAGAGGGGAGAGAGAGAGAGAGAATGGGTGTGTGGGGTTCTACATTTACATCTGGTTAAACTAATCTTAATTTCATCTACTCATCTACTAGATTTTAGACTTCCCATCGTGGTGTAATGGTTACAAGCAAAATCATATTCAACAAAACAATGGTGAGAGAGAGAAGAGAGGGGGGAGAGAGAAGGGTGTGAGAGTGTGTGTGAGAGAGAGGGGGAGAGAGAGAGAGAGAGAGAATGGGTGTGTGGGTTCTACATTTACATCTGGTTAAACTAATCTTAATTTCATCTACTCATCTACTAGATTTTAGACTTCCCATCGTGGTGTAATGGTTAACAAGCAAAATCATATTCAACAAAACAATGTATATATATATATATATATATTATTATATATATATATATATATATATATAATATATACTAGCAAATATATGCACCCTCCGGGTGCAAGTATTTAAGTTTTAATGTAATAAAATGTTGTATTAAATTAGAAAGGCTAATGAAACTAAATAAGAATGCAGATAAAAAGATTTGAAACAGAGGGGGCTATAATCGAATAAATAGAACAACTGAAACTTACTCTTCCATCACTCTCGTCTTTCATTGTTATTTTTTCTAATTTAAGTATTTAGTTAAAATAGGAAGTAAAGAATAAAATGACAGTTATTTTTTCTTGTTAATGGATTTCATTTAAGATTCATTGAAGAGATGTTTGCTTATATTCATTAAAATAAAACCAACCAATTATAAATCAATAATACTAAGCACATATTTATTAAAATCACATCTTTAGTATCAATATGCAAATTAGCCTTCCCGTTCACACTGTAAACCGCTATTTTGTTGTATATATAAATATAATTGCATGTTGTTAGTATGCAGATATGGTTAACAGTATTAATAATATAAAACAATTTTATTAATAATTAGAGGTTAAAATAAAATCATTTAGAATGTGATATCAATAACTAAGGGAATTATGACTTGAGTAGTAATATAGTTTCGGTTACAGAGATAAAAACACACAATCTCTATTATAATAAGATATCACAGTTACCTTTAAATCCACCAGCAAACAAATATATTTACTTCTGGATTCTTAAAAAAACAAAACAATCTAAAACAATATAAAGAGCTAAATATACGTTTATCAACGAATGGCTTAAAATTTCCTACAGACATTTTAGTATTTCCGACCTTGTCTTCAGACCCTGAAGATTTGTGCTATGACGAGAAACTGCAGTAGGAAATTTTAAGCCATTCATTTTTAAAACGTGTATATATATATCCATTGTTTTGTTGAGAGAGACTGTGTGTGTGTTCTACATCTACAGCTGATTAAAATAATCTTAATTGCATAGACTCACTTACTAAATTTTTTAGGCTTTCCATCGTAGTGTAATGGTTAGCAAGCTAGTATCACAGATCTATTACTACTGAATAGTGAATTCAATATATATATATATATATATATATATATATAGTGATGCTGCTTGTACAGAGGTGTTGGGTAAATATATACTAATGCTAGATTAGTCTTCCATATAATGTTACCCAGGCCTGGACCAAGATTCATCGTCTCTGTAGACTGATGGATGACCTAATGATATAAGTCAGTCTAAATTCTATTACCGACAGTTTTAAGACCTTGTGTCACATCCTGCTTGTACAGAGGGGTTGGGTAAATATATACTAATGCTAGATCAGTGTTCCATACAATGTTACCCAGGCCTGGACCAAGATTCATCATCTCGGTAGACTGATGGATGACCTAATGATATAAGTAAGTCTAAATGGAAAAATGTCTTTTACTCAGAATATTGATAGAAATGGTGACTATTTGGATTTTCACTTTAGTACTGTAGAGAGAGAGAGAGAGAGAGAGAGAGAGAGAGAGTGTGTGTGTGTACATACATACACATTACTGCTTCTGACAAATCAATAGACCCTTCATGTTTTGATCCCAAATAAAGCTTCCTTCTCCTTCCTTCCCCTAATTCTTCCATTTTTCCTCACCCCCCCCTCCAGCCAGTTCTTCTTCCTAATATAATCCCCTCTAATGCTTCAAGTCTTGCGTACATTTGTGAAATTTTTCTTCCCCCTTTTTTTTTTTCACCTCGTTCTTTCAACTCGCACGTAATCTTTGACAAGCCAAGAGAGAACATTTTTTCTTTTTAGTTTTTTTTTCTTTCTTTTATTCTTTCTTTCTTTTTTTTTTTTCTTTACTTTTTTTCTTTCTTGCACCCCCCCCCCCCGCTATTTTGTTAATTCCTATCGATTATATTTCTCTCCTTCCTTTCCTCCCCCCCCTCTTTTTCAGCTGTTCTGTTACAACTTGGTGACCTGTTCAGTTTTTAACATTTCACAACTTTCATCCTGAAACAGCATCAATATTAGCATCTACGAACGGGGGGAGGAGGGGGGAGTGCTGAAAAGTTCCCGGCCTAACCAAGAAAGGAATTAAATCAAGAAGTACTTTTTAAAAAAGATGAAAACAAAAATTTATGAGATTATAACGGATTTGAATTCATTATAATAATAATAATAATATCTTTTTCAGCTAGTATATTAGTCAGTCAGCTGTTCCTTATAAACATTCATCTTAATTCCACAGAATAGTTATACTCTTTCTACAGATTATCTAACCTTACCTTAAAGGAGTTTAGAGATGGGGCATTCACTATTGATGATGGTAGTTTATTCCATGTATTCACCACTCTGTTACTAAAATAATTTTGTCTTGCATTTGCTTTACAAATTTTTTTTAAAGAGTTTTAATTTATGACCCCTGGTATTGATATTTTGAGCAATGTTTAGAAGATTAAAGTTCATTTAATAAAATCCATGTGTATATTTGTAGACTTCAATCATATCCCTCTTGTACGTTGATAAACCAAACTTGGTAAGTCAATGTTCCTAAGTCTTTCTTCATACGGAAAGTTTTTAAATCATTCATTACTTTAGTAGCTCTCCTTTGAAACTCCCTCAATGAGTTTTATGTCTTTGATTAGTCTTGGACTCCAAACCACATTAGCAAATTCCAAATGAGGTCTTACCAATACAATAAATTTTTCAGTATTTCTTTATCCATGTATTCATATGACCTCTGTATTAATCCTAATATCTTGTTTGCTTTATTCACTTGTATTTCTATGTGCTTGGAAAATTTTAATTCAGGCTCCACATTTACACCAAGGTCTTTTTCTAACTCTGTATCTTTTAGTATTTCTCTTTCATTAGAGAATTTTTTTCTCATAGAGTATACATGTTTTGAATTATTTCTTCCTACATAAAGTACCTTAACTACAATGAAATTAAAAATAAAGTTGACGGTATGGCCTAAAGTCAGTTTCAGCCAAACAGCGAGAGAGTCTATTCCCTTTTCACTAGCACTAGGCCAAGGAGATTGTTTTTGCATCTGAGGTGGAGTGCCACACCACCGTCAACTCCCATATGCTTTACTGCACACGATCAAATTACCCAAACTGTGCTAAGTTGGCCGGTATAGGTGATGGAACCTTGTGATTTCTTGTAGGATGCTCTACTGACTGAGCTAACCGGTACACAAAATTAAAAAAAAGTAAAGTTGTTGAGGTGGCCTAAATCTAAGGTGGAGTGCTACACCTGCCATCAGCTCTTCACATTACCACAGTGCTACTCATACACTGAATTTATGAGGGCCGGTATCAAACCAGGAACCTTGAGGTTCCCAGGTGGACGTTCTACTGACTGAGTTAAGCCGGTGTGGCATTACTTTCGTATTTGCCTGGAGAGTTGTCTGCCCGTTTAGTTTGCTGGTTCCCACTAGGGGCCTGTTATATTTAAGTGGCTGGTTGGAACGTCTCTTTCTCTTTCACCTGTTGCTCGACCTACGAGACACATGGGTTAGACACGGTCTATCCTTCTCGTTGGGGCTCGGCCCCCCTCCTTACATTACTGTAAGTGATTTATACAGCATGGACTATTCCTAGTCTCATGTCTGTTGCTTTTATGTTCATCCTTTTACATGTATCTTTGTATTACTCATGTATGTTTATGTACACCTCTATGTATTATGTACCCTGTTTATCCATGTGCTGTATATAAAATGTTTTGTCTATCAACCCTGGTCGGAGTTCTATCTTCAAGTATATATCACTTTAAATCTTACAACTGGTGACCCCGACGAAACGTTTTGTGAAGGCTTTGTGTTGCATTTGGAACTTTAATCCCTACATCGGCATTATTTACCTACAATAGGATGCTGAAATGGAGTCTATCCCCTGTTTACTAGTGCTAGACCAAAGAGATTTTTTTTTTTTTGCATCAGAAGTGGAGTGCCACACCTGCCACCAGCCCTTCATGTTACCACAGTGCTACTCATACACTGAATTTGTGAGGGCCGGTATCAAACCAGGAACCTTGTGGTTCCTAGGTGGACGTTCTACTGACTGAGTTAAACCGGCATTATTTACCTACAATAGGATTCTGAATTTTCCTGGCATCTAAGTTTCCTGGGGTGGAACAGCTTATGACCACTTTAGAACAATCAATGTGTCTAGAATCTTAATCCAATATTGTTCTAATTTATTAGCAGAAAGAAGATAACAAAAAATGTCTGAGATTGCCATGGAAATGTAGATATAAGATGTTGCCATGGAAATGTAGATATATATTGCAACTCCAAGTAAAGACGCATATCTGATCTCTCCATAGCTGAACATTTTTAAAAAAATCTTATTTACGGTCTGTTAAGAAATTTGAACTTTTTCCTTTGTATCATTTTGTAAACTTGTTCGTTTGTGTTCGTCAATACATATATTGGTTATTTCCTATAAGTCTAACATAAACAAAGGGGAACCACTCTTAACTGATAAATTACTTATTTATTTTCCCATTAAACTAACCCTAACCCTAAACCCTAACCCCGTCTTCTTTTTTCCTAGTAGATCAGTAAATGAATAAATAATTTATCAGTCAAGAGTGGTTCCCCTTTGTTTATGTTAGATTTATAGGAAATAACCATATATTTATCATTCTAATTCTTTCCATCATCTTCAGTTTTTTCGTTTATTGTTTACTGTTTTCGTAGACTGTCTTGTTTAAACTATCTGTCAAGTTACCCAGTCTAACAGCACAGAATAAATACCTTTATATTTTTTATTTAACTTTTCTTATGAAAATGATAGGTAAAAAGTTTTTTTTTGTTAAGTTTCTGACCGCCATCCTTGGCCAGTTGAAAAGGACTCGAAGTAAGTAAGTCCTGAGCTATGGAATCCTTTGGTAAGTGAATAAGTCCTAAGTTATGGAATCCTATGTAGTGTCAAAGGTCCAGTGATATAATCCTATGTTCCGTCGTCCACAAAGGTTCAAGGTAGTTGTGAGTAGCTAAGATCAGAACAGCCAATATAAATAACAATATCAGCAGCAGAGTACTGCCAGTGGTTGGCCAATAGGTTGGTCACATGATTATTGCCGAGTCTATAAGTAGAAGCGGGCGTCTAGCACACACCTTATATCAAGAAAACGCCAACACCTCTTGGACAAAAATAGGATGTGGATTTTGTGCAAAATCCAACTATTCTTCCTCTAGCTATGGGTAAATAGTAAGGCAGTCTGGGCTCTTTAACCTTGGTATGGCAATTGGTCTAAGAGAAGGAAAACTCTGAATTCAAACCAAAGGAGCTCTCTTTTTGTTAGTCAAAACTACTTTGAGAGCTCCTCTTTCCTTCCTTCCTCCTAAATAGTAATAGTAGTTGTCGAGGGCCAGTATCAAACCTCAAACATTGTGGTTCCCAGTTGGATGCTCTACCAACTGAGAGCACAGGGATCTATGCGGTAAAGTCAGGAGCTGTTGGTAGGTGTGCAGCTCCACCTACGATGCCAAAACAATCTCCCTTGTCTCCCAAATTTGGTGAGCTAAAAATCGACATAACACTGCCAATTTTTGGAATTAAAAGCTCAAATTTTGGGGATTGTATAACTTTAACATAGTCCACACCTAGACAAAATTGAAGTGCAAAATTTGAACAAATTTTTGCAAAATGTTGTAGCTTTGATTCTAGGCAAAAACCAAATTATCTTTTTGGTACAAATAATGTTCAATATGTGTGAAATAATAATTGGAAAGGAGATAGACTCCCTCACTGTCTGGCTGTTACCAACTTTAGGTCATCCTGACGACATTACTTTTACATTTACATTGGTAGGTAGGTTTACCAACATTGAAGATAAGCAGTTTGACATTAAGGATTTTTAACTGTCAATGACAAAAACTACATTAGACAGCGCCATCTCCTCAGCCAAAGAATATAACAGCATCAACAATGATCATTAATCACTGCTGAGAATCTTTAGTATTTCATTAAAAACATTTCATTGATAAAGAAAGACACACAGGACAATTTTGACCTAACAATGGGAAGCTATGACTAGGCAAAAATATGAGAACTAGTTGGAAACTACATCTTAACAATTTCAGCTCAGAAAAAGACAAAAAAAAATATGTACTTAGGCTTAGACTGAAATGACTTTTAAATAAAAACAAAACAAAGATAGAATAAGGAAATATAGAAATTTTCAAATAGATAGTATTTAAACTAGACTTCAAAACTAATTTAATAATAACACATTTTTAGTTTCAAAATTTTAATCTAGAAAAAAGAATTTATCAATCATTTAACTTTTTGCGTTCCAAATTTCCTTACGGCTGAACCAAATTTTCTTGGCATTTTTCACCTGGTTAATGGGTAAGAAGAAAAAAAATTTAAATGAATAAAACAAACATCTTCAGCATAAAATAACCCAACAAGGGATGACATGCCATAAAATCCAACCAACTAACCAATCAATCTGTAAATTAAAAAAAAAAAAAAATGATTATGCATTTTCTCCATCCAACCAAGTTCATATGTTATTTGAATAAAACAAAATGTCTTCAGCATGAAATAACCCAAGAGTTGAACTGCCATTAAAACCCAACCAACCAACAAACCAGCCAGCCAGCCAGCCAACCAGTTGATTTAAAAAAAATGTTTATGCATTTTCATTATTTCTCACTGTTAGCTAACATTACAACCAAGTTCATGTATGTTATTTGAATACAGAAGGATGAGTTTGGATAGAATTCAACTGTGTATCATGTGTGTATCCTGTCGAATCGTTAGGAGAGATAACTCTTCCTAACATCGTAAAATCCAACCAACCAACTTATCAACCAACCCACAAATAATGAATGAAACAAAACATTTTCGGCATGAAATAACCCAACAGTTGACATGCCGTTAAATCCAACCAACCAACCAACCAAACCAACAATAAACATTGATAGACAAACATTTCCTACAAACAATCTTTGCAAAATATTCAATAGGAACATTCTAAGAGTTGTACGGAAAACATGTCACGAATCATGCAGAAGAAACAACGAAATTGTCAGCATGAAACATACACTTACAGCCTCCTACCTGTAATTGTGAAGCAAGGTTCCAATGCCCTTTGCATGGAAATAGTCTCCTAAACAAGTGTTATCCATCAAGCCAATGTCAGAGTTAAACAAGATCAAGAATACATTTATATTGGTGAAACTGAAGGCCTCTAGAAACAAAGGAGCTATTACCATAAATTGTCGATCACTGATTACAGCAAAGCATCTTTCTTGAATATACACGGAATCTCAAAAACAAAAATACACCACCAATATCATGAAAAATAAGGTTTGGTTTCTTTGTGTTATATCCCGAGATATCTTATTATAATGGAGATTGTGTGTTTTTCTGTCTGTAACCGAAACTATATTACTATTCAAGTCACAATTCCCTTTGTTATTTACATCACATTCTCCATCACTTTATTTTTATATAAACCTCGATTATTAATAAAATTGTTTTACATTATTAATACTGTTGACCATATCTACATACTAATAACATGCAATTTTATTTATATATACAACAAAATAGCGGATTACAGTGTGAATGGGAAGGCTAATTTGCATATTGATATTAAAAATTTGATTTTAATAAATATATGCTTAGTATTATTGATTTCTAATTGTTTGGTTTTACCTTAATCAATATGAGCAAACACCTCGGGGATAAATCTTAAAAGAAATCCATTAACAAGAAGAAATAACTGTAATTTTATTACTTTCTATTTTAATTAAATAGTTAAATTAGGAAAATTTACCAATGAAAGACGGGAGTAAGGGAAAATGATGGAAGAGTTAGTTTCAAAGCTGTTCTATTTTTCAATCATACCCCCTCTGTTCCAATTATTTTTATCTGAATTATTATTCAGTTTCATTAGCATTTCTAATTTAACATGATATTTTATTATATTAAAACTTAAATACTTGCACCCGGAGGGTGCATATATTTGCTAGTAAGAATAACAAAATGATAATAAAAACAGTGAAATATGTTTAACACATAACAATATTTGTTTTATTTATTCTCACTGACAGGGAATACAGTGGATGGTTTTGGATAGAATTCAATTGTGTGTATCATGCGTGTGGTCACACATGGGCCCAAGTCCTTGTCTGCCTGACTGTCAGTCTTTTTGTTTCCCTCCTTGTTAGAGAGTATATCCGGTTAAATCGTTAGGGAGAGATAACTCTGCCTAAGACTTTGCTTAATAGTATATCAACCTTTGTGGATTATTTAATGTGAAAGCAATCCTTGTATGTATTTACCAACCCCTCTGTACAAGTGGGATGTGACAAAAGGTACATTTTTAAGCAGAATTTAACAGTTTTCCTTTTTTCTAGACCAATTGCTGTATCAAGGTTAAAGAGCTCTGTCTGCCCTAATATTTACCCATAGCTAGAGGGACATTAGTTGGATGTATACCTTTCCTTTATTTATTTATATATATATATATATATATCTTATTATAATAGAGATTGTGTGTTTTTCTGTCTGTAACCGAAACTATATTCCTACTCAAGTCACAATTCTCTTAGTTATTGACATCACATTCTCCATAATTTTATTTTTATCTAAACCTCAATTATTAATAAAATTGTCTTACATTATTAATACTGTTAACTATGTCTACATACATGCAATTATATTTATATATACAACAAAATAGCGGTTTACAGTGTGAATGGGAAGGCTAATTTGCATATTAATATTAAAAAATCGAATTTAATAAATATGTGTTTAGTATTATTGATTTCTAATTGTTTGGTTTTATTTTAATGAATATAAGCAAAAATCTTGTCAATGAATCTTAAATGAAATCCATTAACAAGATAAAATAACTGTAATTTTATTCTTTACTTCCTCTTATAACTAAATACTTAAATTAGAAAAAATAACAATGAAAGACGAGAGTGATGGAAGAGTAAGTTTCAGTTGTTCCATTTTTTATTATACTCCCTCTGTTTCAAATCTTTTATTATACTCCCTCTGTTTCAAATCTTTTTATTTGTATTCTTTTTTCTAATTTAATACAATATTTTATTACATTAAAACTTAAATACTTGCACCCGGGGGGTGCATATATTTGCTAGTATATATAATGTAGTATATTAAGAAAAATGAAAAAACACAGGTTTAGATGGGTTAAGTGGTGAGTTTATTGGCCGATGCTGCAGTGTTTCGATCTATTAATTAGATCATCTTCAGGGCATTTGTTGGTATATGGAAGGTGATAAGAAATTATTTATCACAGAATATATATATATTGAAATGAAAAATAAAGGAAAGAAAATGCTGAATGGATAAAATAGATTTTATTTTGTTTTATTTTATTTAACTGACATGTGTTTCGGCCATGAGTTTATCCATGTACATATGTACTCTATCTATTATTATTTTAAATACAAAATAAAATAACAATAATAGAAAACTACAAAATTTTTTGAGTATACAAGGAATAACGGCCTTCGTTAGAGTAAATTCTTTGGTGTTTTAAATCAAAGCGGTTGAAATACGGAGAATTTCTGAAATGTTCAAAAAAAGAATTCTCTGTATTCTAACCACTTTGATGCCGTAAAAACAAACCAAACCAAACCAAACCATCTCTACATCAATATCATCACTTTCCTTCTCTCCCCTTCCTCCCCCCACACTTCTGATGATGATTAATGCAGTATCACCTAATTTTTATCCCCTCCCCATTCTGTTCCTCCCATTTTTTTCTTTGAAACAACAAATTGTTTTTGTCTCAGAATTCTTTTCAGTTGTTGCCTGATAACAATTAAAATTGCTACCTGTTATTATTTCTTTTTTTCTTTAACTTTCTTCTTCATCTAAAGAAATGATTATCTTTAACAAGAAATAAATATAGTTCAGTAGTAAGCCTTGGGCAAGGACTGAACCCCTTCACCTTGTCTTAGGGGCAGGGCGTTACGCACTTCTTCGTCTTTTGCCAAAGAGTAACCAATCAAAGCGGCTGATGATTCAGCTGGAATTTTGAATATAAATTCTTCAGGCGACCATTTTTGCCTTCTTCGCAACATTCTGTTTACTTATTTCTATAGTCAGACAGCAATATTGGTAAACAGGTAATTCCTCTGATGAAAGTATATTCCTGCAAGAACAGATATTCCAGACAATTCTTAGACGCTGCTAAACCTGTTTTTGATATTTGCTGGATTTAACTGCAAATACACATTCTTAGAGCACTCAAGAAAAAGTAGTATATTTAATATTTAGTATTAATCCTGTACGGTGCGGAAGCTTAGACAGTATATAAAGTGGATGCCCACAGACTACGTCTACTACATCAGTGATACTGATAGCTTTTTAATTTAGTGCATTCTGGGACACACATATTTGCTTCGAATGGAAAATTTATGGGTCCCAACTAAAGTTTCTTAATAAATTGTTGGGTCTTTATTTATGATCTGGGGAAACAACTAAAGCCATCTAACTCCTACCTTGTAAACTATCCTGTGTAATTAATTTCTAGGAAACTATTGAAATGTATTTACAGTTAGCTTGAAATAGGGAGGGAAGAAAAAAGAAAAACACTGGGATGCATGGATATGATTTTACTGCATCCTTTGAGATTTTTTGCGTTAGGGATGCAGGACGTGTACCTATCAGAATCTCTGTAGTCAGACAGCGATATTGGTATTCCTCTGATGAAAGTATATTCCTGCAAGAACAGATATTCCAGACAATTCTTAGACTCTGCTAAACCTGTTTTTGTTATTTGTTAGATTTAACTGCAAATACATGTTCTTAGAGCACTCAATAAAAAGTAATATATTTAATATTACTCCTGTACGGTGAGGAAGCTTGGACAGTATATAAAGCGGATGCCCACAGGCTACATGTCTACTTATATGAAGAAAGGTTTAAACAAAAAAAAGGGTGGAAACCACTTACTATTTCTCATGAGGTCTGGGAACAAAGACAGGCACTATTGGTAGCTGCTGAAGAGCGAACGACTATGTCGGTCTCTTCTAGGATTTGCCCTGTCACGTGACCAAAATGGACACGTGACATGGGAATGCACCCATCTTAATGTAAAAAGGGAAATAATTCTATTTTGTCTTCCAACAAATGAATATCTTTGGCTGTTTGTGAAGAAACAAAGATGAGTGGGTTTTTTAGTTTTTTTTTTTTTTTTTTTTTTTTTTTTTTTCTATCCAAAAGTATTTACTGGCCGTGTATACAGAATGGCCATTTATGAGAACTAAATAGACATTGGCTTGTAATTCTTCTTCTTTATACGCAATTTGGCCATTTATGAAAGGAACCCCCCCTCTCCCTTTGCTTTTTACAGCACAACTATTTCATACAATGATTGGCTTGTTGATATAAGTAAATAAAATTACCAGAATATTACCCTCTTAATAGAATGCAATTTTCTCACATATAGGCAATTGGTTCTGATGCAAAAGTTGCATTCTACACAAATAAATGATACTTCTCTTCTCTAATAATAAATATGAATGTCAGTGTTTCACATTTTTTCAGCTCATACCATTTTGGAATTAGGCCGACTTCACTAATGATAAATACGAATGTTAGTGTGTCACATTTTTTAAACTTTACTCCTAGGGGCCATAGACCAACATATCATACCATTTTGGAATCAGGCCGACTCTGCGAGCAAACTTCTCTTCTTTAATAATAAATATGAATGTCAGTGTTTCACATTTTTTCAGCTCATACCATTTTGGAATCAGGCTGACTTTGCGAGCAAATTTCTCTTCTCTAATGATAAATGCGAATGTCAGTGTGTCACATTTTTTAAACTTTACTCCTAGAGGCCATAGACCAACATATCATACCATTTTGGAAATCAGGCCGACTTTGCGAGCAAATTTCTCTTCTCTAATGATAAATGCGAATGTCAGTGTGTCACATGTTTTAAACTTTACTCCTAGAGGCCATAGTCCAACATATCATACCATTTTGGAAATCAGGCCGACTTTGCGAGCAAATTTCTCTTCTCTAATGATAAATGCGAATGTCAGTGTGTCACATTTTTTAAACTTTACTCCTAGGGGCCATAGACCAACATATCATACCATTTTGGAATCGGGCCGACTCTGCGAGCAAACTTCTCTTCTTTAATAATAAATATGAATGTCAGTGTTTCACATTTTTTCAGCTCATACCATTTTGGAATCGGGCCGACTTCTCTAATGATAAATGCGAATGTCAGTGTGTCACATTTTTTAAACTTTACTCCTAGAGGCCATAGACCAACATATCATACCATTTTGGAAATCAGGCCGACTTTGCGAGCAAATTTCTCTTCTCTAATGATGTTTAAACTTTACTCCTAGAGGCCATAGTCCAACATATCATACCATTTTGGAAATCAGGCCGACTTTGCGAGCAAATTTCTCTTCTCTAATGATAAATGCGAATGTCAGTGTGTCACATTTTTTAAACTTTACTCCTAGAGGCCATAGACCAACATATCATACCATTTTGGAAATCAGGCCGACTTTGCGAGCAAATTTCTCTCTCTAATGATAAATGCGAATGTCAGTGTGTCACATTTTTTAAACTTTACTCCTAGAGGCCATAGACCAACATATCATACCATTTTGGAAATCAGGCCGACTTTGCGAGCAAATTTCTCTTCTCTAATGATAAATGCGAATGTCAGTGTGTCACATGTTTTAAACTTTACTCCTAGAGGCCATAGTCCAACATATCATACCATTTTGGAAATCAGGCCGACTTTGCGAGCAAATTTCTCTTCTCTAATGATAAATGCGAATGTCAGTGTGTCACATTTTTTAAACTTTACTCCTAGGGGCCATAGACCAACATATCATACCATTTTGGAATCGGGCCGACTCTGCGAGCAAACTTCTCTTCTTTAATAATAAATATGAATGTCAGTGTTTCACATTTTTTCAGCTCATACCATTTTGGAATCGGGCCGACTTCTCTAATGATAAATGCGAATGTCAGTGTGTCACATTTTTTAAACTTTACTCCTAGAGGCCATAGTCCAACATATCATACCATTTTGGAAATCAGGCCGACTTTGCGAGCAAACTTCTCTTCTCTAAAAATAAATGCGAATATCAGTGTGTCACATGTTTTAAACTTTACTCCTAGAGGCTATAGCGCAACTTATCATACCATTTTGGAATCAGGCCGACTCTGCGAGCAAATAAAAAATGTTCTGGGTTGAGTCTGAACACATAATCCTGAAATTTTGGATTCCTGAGTTGTAAATATTGCAATGGTTTTCATTTTTTTTTTTTTTTTTTTTGGATAAATTTTTTTGCCGAAGGCCCACTCAAGAGCCCTCCTCTATGGGTGCTAGCTTAATTTCTGCCTGATAAGGTGACTTTTAAGCTAGCAATATAAATAAATGATAGCAATATCAAATAAAAGAACTCCACAATTCTGAAATTTTGGATTTTTAAGTTTTTCTTCCTCTTTCTTTTTTCTTCTATTTATTTTTCTCTTTCTTTTTATTCCTTTTTCTTTTTCCTTCTTCTTTCTGGGTGAAAGTAACAACAAAAGAAAAAAACGAAATGTTTTTTTCTTTGTTGTTACTTTCACCCACACTCTTCTTTTTTTTTATTGTAAGCAGTTTAAAAACAAAACTAAAATGTTTCTTTTTCTCTTTTATCATTTTTTTTTCTTGAATCTTTTGTGTGCAACTTAAAGTCTCCTTTTATCTGAGAATCTATTTCTTCACCATCCGATCTTTTTCTTTTTTTTTTTCCTTTTTTTTTTTTTTCCTTTTTCTTTTTTTTCTTTTCTCCTTTTTCTCCTTTTTCTTCTTTTTCTCTTTTTTTCTTCTTTTTCTCCTTTTTTCTTTTTTTCTCTTTTTTCTTATTTTTCTCCTTTTTCTTATTTTTCTCCTTTTTCTTCTTCTTATTCTTTTTCTTCTTCTTATTCTTATTCTGTTACTTTCTGGGAATCATTACCAGATTTTTTGTTTCTTTTTTATTGTTATTTTATTTATTTATTTTTATTTATTTTCCTCCTTTACCCTCAACTGGAATGTTTTTAACATGATGCTCTATCAGTAGAACTTCTGCTTCTATCTTTTTGGAACTTTTTTTCCTTTCTTCTCTCCCCTCCTGCTCTCCCTCTCCCTCTCTCTCTCTTTCTCTCCCCTCCTGCCCCCCCTCTTTCTCTTCCCTCCAGCTCTCTCTGTGACTCTGATTTTGCAAGTGACCTATTTTCATCACATCTGTATTGTTTGTTAACATTTTTAACCTTTACGTGGGTTGGCTGAAAAGTTCACAGGCTGACCAATATACTCTCATGGAATGTGACAAAATGGGATTTATTTTTCAACATTAGTTAATTTAGGAAAATTTAGCAATGAAAGATGGGAGTGATGGAAGAGTAAGTTTCAGTTGTTCTATTGTTTTATTATAACCCCTCTGTTTCAAATCTTTATCTGCATTCTTATTTAATTTCATTAGCCTTTCTAATTTAATATAATATTTTATTGCATTAAAACTTAAGTACTTGTACCCTATGGAGGGTGCATATATTTTGACATTCTCCTGTGGAGCCACTCACCAAGGACCTACATTGACCAACTCTGCGAGGATACTAGATGCTGTGCAGAGGACCTTCTGGGGACAATGAATGATAGAGAAGGTTGGTGAGAGATTGTCATGGATATCTGTGCTAATTGCGCGACATGATGATTTAAAAAAAAAACAACAAAAAATACTGTGACAGAATATAAATATCATCATGTATTAACAAACGCTAAAGTTTTTCTTGTGTTAAAAAGGAATTACTTTTACAAAAATCATTAGGAAGTTTTAAATATGTAATATATCATTTTTCAGTCATGGGGGAGTCCCCATGACCTTGTGACTAACATACTGCACTGTAATATTGTAGTAAGTAAGTTTGAATTCCAGTTGTGCTGTTACGTTCACTTTTGGGCTAATACTCTTGGGAAAGGTATAAATCCCTTTAACCCCCAGCAATGAGTTAAATGGTACCACTATTGTTCTACTTTGGCATTAAATAACCCACAAATGTTGATATGCCATTAAACAAAGAAACCAAGCCAAACCAAACTTCTCTGTTGATATTGCATGAAGCCGTGCAACTGTAATTCTTATAATGGCTTTCGTAAACCCCCTCATTCCTTAAAGAGTGCCACTACTGTTCTTCTACAAGGATGGCTTTGGCAGTAAATAACCCATGAAGGTTGATATGCCATTAAACAAAGAAACTGAAAGTGTTGTAATGTTATGCACTGTACACATCAAGGAACGCGTAACACTTGTATTTATAAAAATATAAGATTATATCTTTATTTCCTTGGTTGTGTGCAGACTGAGTGTCGTTAGCAGGGGTTACACATAGATGGGGCCTTCGGGAGTAAGCAATCTTGAACCTGATCTCACTCTCCTAAATTGATTTCCATGGGTTTTTTAATATTGTCCAACGCTTTGATCATGACACCTACGCAGTTTTTCTGTAAACACACCTTCTCGCCTACGCAGCCTGTTTTCATTGGTTATGGGCTACGCGTACAGATTTTCTGTGCCTACACAGTGTCAAATGTACACTTGCATCTCTAGGGACAAAAGGTCAGTCCAACGCCATATCCTGTTTTGGTTACCAGGCCCACACTTGACTCCCACGCACTTCCTGCTTGCAGCCCGGGCTCCAGGTGCAAACCGCTTGACCAGGCAATATATTACAATAATGCTTGAATTCTATGGAACATAAAAACCATCAACAACAGATATGACATCATCATATGAACTTTTCAGCCTATGAACATTTCAGCCCACCCTTGTATTGTTTCTAATACTACTTGTATGTATATTATATATACTAGCAAATATATGCACCCTCCGGGTGCAAGTATTTTAGTTAAGTTTTATAATAAAATATCATATTAAATTAGAAAGGCTAATGAAACTGAATAAGAATGTAGATAAAAAGATTTTGAACAGAGGGGGTATGATTGAAAAATAGAACAACTTTGAAACTAACTCTTCCATCATTTTCCGTTACTCCCGTCTTTCATTGGTAAATTTTCCTAATTAAACTGTTTAGTTAAAATAGGAAGTAAAGAATAATATTACAGTTATTTCTTCTGGTTAAGGGATTTCTTTTAAGATTTATTGAAGAGATTTTTGCTCATATTCAATAAGATAAAACCAAACAATTAGAAATCAATAATACTAAGCATATATTTATTAAAATCAATTTTTTAAGATCAATATGCAAATCGGCCTTCCCATTCACACTGTAAACCTCTATTTTGTTGTATATATAAATACAATTGCATGTTATTAGTATGTAGATATAGTCAACAGTGTAAGTAATGTAAAACAATTTTATTAATAATTGAGGTTTAAATAAAAATAAAATCATGGAGAATATGATGTAAATAACTAAAGGAATTGTGACTTGTATAGTAATATAGTTTCGGTTTCAGACAGACAAACCCACAATCTCCATTATAATAAGACTAGTACAAAATAAAAAACGCCCTCCGGGCAATGTAAAAATAATTTTTTGAAAAACACAGGGATGGGAGTTAAAAATTCAATGTCAGCGAGTTTGTACCCTAAGTAAGTAAAATCATCAAATTCATTAAAGGATTAAAAAATAAAACAATTTGAAATGTAAACTTTAAATATGTATTAAAATAAAACAAACTATATATAGATATATAATACCAGTCATGTATTTATTAAAATGTCTAATGTTGCATGTTCAAATTTTGAGTGTATTTATTGAATGAATACACTCAAAATTTGAACATTTATTTGAGTGTATTTATTGAATGAATACACTCAAAATTTGAACATGCCAAAAATCGTAGAATAAATTCCATTCTATGTTATGACGATTTTGGGTAATGTGATGTAAGCAGTGACGTAATTTTTGTTACAGACAAAAACCGGAAGCGAATCTCCATTATTAATAGATAAGAGGGTTGTCTGAAAATTTTGATATAGTTCCCCTTGCAGTCCACAAACTTCTTCCATCAGTGTTGCAGTGCTTGAATCCTATTGGTAATAAAGAATCATCAACAGCATATATGACATAATTATATGAACTTTTCAGCCTGTAAACATTTCAGCCCACCCTTGTACTCCAAAATCTATGCCAAAAATGCTGTAACAAGTACATTAAAGTACAGAGACTGGTTTAGCTCAGTCGTTAAGAGCATCCACCTAAAAATCACAAGGTTTGGGTTCAATACCGGTCCTCGCCCACTCAGCACATGAGTAGCTCAGCTTGGGTAATTTAATCTGTGGTAAAATATCTGGGAGCTGACGTTAGGTGTTGTGCTCCATCTCAGTAAAAAAAAATTCCCTGGTCTAGCATTTAGCAAAAAGGGGATAGACTCCCTTGCTATCCAGCTGATACCGACAATAGGTCACTCAGCTGTCTTTACTTTTTACTTACTTCGGTTTAGCTCAGTTGGTAGAGTGTCCAACTAGGACCCACAAGGTTCCTGGTTTGATGCAGGCCCTCGCCAACTCAGCGCAGGAGTAGCACAGTGATCGGTGCAGTAAAGTAAAGAGCTGATGGTAGGTATGGTGCTCCACCTCAGGCGCTAAAACAATCTCCGTAGTCTAGCACTAGTGAAAAGGGGACAGACACCCTCACTGTCTGGCTGATACAGACTTTAGGCCACCCTGACGACTTTACTTATTTACATAAAAAAACAGCAACAACAATAAACAACTAATTCGACACCAGTTCTAGAATTAGTCTGGGGGTGGGAATATAATCCGTTTATGTCTAGTTTCAGTTTTTTTGTTTTTTTGTTATTTTTTTGTTTGTTTTTTCCCTCCCCTTGATTTTTCTGAGGAACATGTCACAGCTGGCTTGTTTATCTTCATTTTGCATTCCTGACCAAATTCTCAGAAGGGTGGTCACTTTAAATATACAAAACTATGACTGACTGACTGACTCTCTTCCCCCTCTTCCTCCCTATCCCCCCCTTCTCCCCCTCTATCTCTCACTTCCCTCATCCTTTTTTGAAGACTGAAGGGATTTTCTTTCTTCTATCTTTTACCACCACTACAACGACCACCAAATTTTGTTTTCAATCCTCCTCCCTCCTCCTTCTCCTCCTCCCCTCCTTCTCCTCCTCCCCCTCCTCTCTAGATTCTTGCCGCCTTCAGTCTGACTGATTTGGTTTCTCTGCTAAAGAGAACTCTTTTGATTTGGCGATGTCCTTCTATTTACCAAAATTTCTCTCTTTCACTAATAACACCCTTTATTGTTAAATTTTGGACCCCCTCTGGTTGGTGTGTGTGTGTGTGGAGTAGTACGCACCAGCTCTCTCCACAAATCCCACTATTTGGTTTCTAAAAATATAAGATTGAAAATAGAATGATAAAACATAATTATTCAGCTTCAATCTTATTGTTTTATAATTATTAGATTCCTAATATTTGTGTACAGTAGTGTAGAAACCAAAATGGCTGTTATAAGTTCAGCCGGCGGCCTTGAAGGATTGAATGACAATTGAATGGATACCGTGAGAATCAGTGGAGAAGACCCTCTTCCAGTTTAGATTAGAAAGAGTTTTAGTCAGATCGGCCAAAGCCACGATGGTGGTAAGTCGTGTTATGCACGGTGCCGACTCAATCTGCACAGGTAGTCTGGTGGGGATTTCAGAATAAAATATGATCTAAAGCAAATCGAAGTCTTGGGTTATTATCTAAAAACTACCAATGACACAGGGCTTCTGATAAAGAGAAATCCCCAATGGAAGACCAGACACGAAGTCCCCAAGACGAAGTCCAGACGCTAGAAGAGACGCTAGAAGAAGAACCTAAGATATGGTCACGTCAAGCCCTAGCACCTATATGATCTTCCCAACCCTATTGCCCTTATGGCAAGCCTCAACCCCTTTTTATCATATGGGTGCTAGAAGGCGGTGGCTGCGGGTCTACATGTCCTGGGAATGACATTAAACTCTATCTGATGGTGAGGTTCCAGTTTTGGAGGTTTGGGGAATGTGGAGCACCCCTTCATCACTATTGCTCCCTGGTCCACTCTGACCTGGAGTGGTAGTACCTATTAGGGTCCCATTTATGGGTTAAATAGGAAAAATGTGTTTATGAAAAACACTGAGTATCCATTAAGAATGACTTTATTTCAAAACTTTATCGGCATTAAATGACCCACTGAGGTTGATATGCTATAAAACAAACCAAACCATCTATGGGTTGAATAGATAAAGAGTTAAAAAAAAATGTGTTTTAAAAAAAATTGAATACTGGACAAGAACGAATAAAACAAAAACATCTTTGGTAAAAAAAATAAAAAATTAAAAAAATACCCAACAAAAATGAATAAAATAAAAACGTTTTTGGTACAAACCAAACAAACATTGCTGAAAATTATTTTTGAGACTATTTAAAAAAAAAAAATCTTTTTTTCGACACCCTGTATAATTTATATATCTGTTTTATTGACTTATTTATGGTCTAACCAAATTTTTGGCTTTCTTCAACATTTAGAATAGTGTGTTTATCTGTACTTGTTGAACCTGTTCATAGCAATGTTTGCCAATTTTTCAGTAAATTGTATTAACCCAACAGAAATGTCTGCACTTTGTTTATTACAGTGATTTATATGTTAAAGTTTTATTTATGTTTACTTTAATTAAAAACTTAAGTAAACCTGAAAATCTTATTATAATGGATATTGTCTGTCTGTCTGCAACCTAATCCATGTCACCACTAACGTCACAATTTCTTTAGTTATTTACGTTATAGTCTCAATGATTATTTAATCTTAATTAGCATCTTATTTATTAGCAATGTCTCTATAAAAGTCTAGCTGAGATAGGGTATTTGCCTCAAAACAGCCCACATTATTAATGTGTGTTAAAAAATAAATCTTTACATAGTATATGGTGTGAATAATTTGCATACTGGTTTTAACAAAGCAGTGTTTAATAAATAGTTACTTGGTTTTATTGATTTTTTAATGTTATTGTTTTATTCTCAAACATATTAAAAGCAATTCTATGTATAATTTTATATTGAAATCAATTAGAATAAAGTAAAAATAAGTGTAATCTTTTTGTGTTTGTATTTAATTTCATTAGTTTTTCTATAATAATATAATAATAATAATTTCTATATATAATGGAGATAGATTGCATTTCTGTCTGAAGCCGAAACTACATCACTGCTTACGTCACAGATTCCAATAATCTTTAGCATTTATCAATGAGAACCTAATTTATAATCAATTTGAGTTATACTTAATATTAAGGAAACAAATTGCTTTATATACAGTATGAAGTAGTGTTTGTAATATCCGATGGTCTAGGCGATTTTTAACAAAGCTTTCAATAAATGCATGTTTAGTTACATACATTTTACATTTTAAATAATATTTAATTACTAGGACCTGTGGATATACCACAGTATGATAATTTGATTATTAGAATGCTTGATATGTTTATTGCAAAAAGTAAAAAGTATAAAAATCTCGATTAACTCTCTCACTCTTTTTTTTCTTTCTTTCCTTTTTTTTCATCTTTTCATCATGTTCGATTGAAACAGATTAGCGTTATCGCCCCCTCCCTCTATCTTTCCTCTACACTTTCTTTTTTCTTTATTATATTTTTTCTGTGTAGCATTCCTTTTTCTTCCCTTTCTTTATTTAGATGAGTTAATGACATTCATGAGAAATAAGAAATCTGCGGATAAGTGACACCAGATAATAGGGATTTACATTTTTTGCATTTTATCTTGGACTATTTGGACAGTTGGATTTTTAACTAGAGGGGATGATGGTTGGAAGATTAAGGAACAAGCATATTGACATATAGATATTAAAACTTTGATACTTGTGCCTAGAGGGTGTATTTGGTTATTTCCTATAAATCCAATCTAAAAAAAAGGGGAACCACTCTTAATGAATTTTATCTGTTAATTAATCTACCCATTATTTTCCCATTAAACTAACCCTAAACCTAACCTGTCTTCTTTTTCCTAGTAGATCAATAAATAAATAAATAAATTATCAGTCAGAGTGGTTCCCCATTTTTAGGTTGGAGTTATAGCAATGGTTGTCAACCTTTTTTTACCTATTTTTTTACCCTTTTAATTCTATTTTACTATGGTAGACCCCCCCCGCCCCCCAGCTATTCATTGTTTAAAAATCCCATTGTATTTTTATAAAATACATTTTACTTGCCTGGGTTCCAAAAAATGTTATATGGTCCTTGGGGGTCCATATGGACCATGGTTGAGAACCACTGAGTTATAGGAAATAACTGTGTATAAAAAATACAGTGATTTTAATCATTTTTTTACAATTAATAATAATCTAGAAAATAAAATACATATTAAAATTGATTATGTCACAAAAATGAAATTTTGCAGAAATGAAGAAACGGGGGATTGAGAAAGAAAATCTTGTGATGATTTGATCGCCTTTTTAGCTGACCAGGAATAATGGCTACTGACATCTTTGGCAAACATTCCATTTGCTTGTAGAGAATTGGAATATGTTACATTTGCAGAAAAACAAGAAACGTTTCTCTTGGAGATTTTAACCACTTGTTCTTGACATCCTGTTTTAATAACAAATACTCTTTCTTTTTTTTCTTTTTTTTCTTTTTTTTCTTTTCTTTTTTTTCTTTCTTTCTTTCTTCTTTTTCATTCTTTCTTTTTTTCTTTCTTTCTTCTTTTCTTTCTGTCTTCTTTTTGCTCTTTCATTCTTTCTTTTTCTTTCTTCATTTTTCTCTTTCATTCTTTCTCATTTTCTTTCTTTTCCTTCTCTTCTCTTACAGATTTTAACCACTTGTTCTTTACATCCTGTTATAATAACAGATACTCTTTCTTTCTTTCTTTTTTCTTTTTTCTTTTTCTTTCTCTTTCTTCTTTTTTCTTTCTTTCTTTCTTTCTTTTTTCTTTCTCTTTTCTTTTCTTTCTCTTTCTTTCTTTCTTTCTCTTTCTTTCTTTCATCTCTTTCTTTTTCTTTCTTTCATCTCTTTCTCTCTCTTTCTTTTCTTTTTCTTCTCTTTCTTCTCTCTTTCTCTTTCTTTCTTCTTTCTTTCATCTTTCTTTCTCTTTCTTCTTTTCTTTCTCTCTTTCTCTTTCTTTCTCTTTCTTTCACTTTCTTTCTCTTCTTTTCTTTCTCTTTCTTTCTCTTTCTTTCACTTCTTTCTTCTCTTTTTTCTCTTCTTTCATTTCTTTCTCTTTCTTTCTCTTTCTCTTTTCTTCTTTCTTTCTTTCTCTTTCTTTCTTTCTCTTTCTTTCTTTCTCTTTCATTTCTTTCATTTCTTTCTTTTTCTTTTTCTTTCATTTCTTTCTCTTTCTTTCTTTCTTTCTCTTTCTCTTTCTTTTCTTTCTTTCTCTTTCTTTTCTTTCTCTTTCTTTCTTTTCTTTTTTTCTTTCTCTTTCTTTCTTTTCTTTTTTCTTTCTCTTTCTCCTGCAGATTTTAACCACTTGTTCTGACATATTGTTATATCAGATGTTCTTTTCTTTCTTTCTTTTCTTTCTTTTCCTCCTTCTCTTTCTCCTAAGATTTGAACAACTTCAAACAGCAAAAATCCTAATTTAGGTGTTATAACAGATGCCCTTCTTTCTTTTCCTCTTCTTTCTCCTACAAATTCTAACTTCTTTTTTCCTTCTTCTTTTTCTTCTTCTTTTTTTTCTTTCTTCTTTTTTTCTTCTTCTTTTTCTTCTTTTTTCCTTCTTTTTCCCTACAAATTTTAACCACTTCTTCTAACTGCAAAAATACCTACTAGAATTTAGGTGTTATAACAGATACCCTTCTTCTTTCTTTTCTTCCTCCTTCTTTCGCTAAACTTGTGATAAAATCAGACCTTGTCTCAACCAATTTAAATAGCACCTTGCAGAAAGCAAGGAAATATCCAAGGCAGGTGAGGTGGGAAGTGTGTGTGTGTGGGGGGAAGATGTATTACAATTATTATTGGCACAAAATGGATCCTTTGAACAGTGCTACAAATTCTGCCAGAGGTTGCATGTGAATGCTTTTGTTCTAATGGTTGAGAAAGGCATGAACTGTCTATTCCCTGCATTCTCTCTTTTATCACCGGATAGCGCTAATAAAAAAAAAAAAAAAAGGCCTTGTCTTGGCATGCCACTGGGATTGATGGGAACCACTTCCCCATAACTACCTTACCTGCCCAAACAGTAGCAAAGAAAAGCTGTTAATGGCTGTCAACCTTGACAAAGGCGAGTCTGACGCACAGACAGACAATTTTTTTTATTTTATCGTCGTTGTTACCTTTTTGTGTTTCTTTAATGATTAATCACCATTGAAGGTAAATACTGTATTCATGTTTCCGACACAATAGGGTCTGGCTTCATTTGTCGAACGAGATATAAAGAGAAATACTGTGGTCAGTTTTGGAAATGTTTTCTGGTATTTCATCATCATCATCATCATCATCATCAATTCATTCCAGTTTTGGAGCATTAGAGAGTGTAGAGTAACCCTTCATTGCCATTACTCCCAGGTCCACTCTGACCCAGAGTGGTAGTACATCATCATCAGTTCACAATGGCAGTACAGATCTCCATGACTCTTTCTTGCCATTTGTCTCTATCAGTCCCGCCTTGTCGGCTGGGGCATTAGAATGCACCGACTGCACCTCTGGAGAGGGGTTAAACTCCCCCAATGAGGCCACCTGTTGGCCGTGTGTGGTGACCTGTGATGCTTAAGAATAGAACCCAGGTGGTTGAGCAGTCCATGACATGCAATATTCCACTTTGGTCCTTACTTGAACTAGACTGCCCCAACCCTATTGCCCTTATGGCAAGCCCCAACCCTTTTTATGGTATATGTGCTAGAAGGCGGTGGCTGAGGGTCTTCTTGTCCTGGGATTGACGTTAAACTCTATCTGATGGTTCCAGTTTTGGAGGTTTGGGGAATGTGGAGCACCCCTTCATCACCATTGCTCCCTGGTCCACTCTGACCCGGAGTGGTTGTACCTGTTAGGGTCCCATCTATGGGTTAAATAGAAAAACACTAGTTTATAATCAAAATTGAGTATCCATTAAGAATGAATTTATTTCAATACTTTGTTGGCATTAAATGACCCACTAAGGTTGATATGCCGTAAATCAAAACAAACCAACCAACCAACTCTGTCATCACTCCTAGTAGGTCCTTTGCACAGCATCCAGTGTCCATACCGAACTGATCGATATAGGTTTTTGCTGGCTGACTTCATGTTTCCAACACAATAGGGCTTGGCTTCATTTGTCGAACAAGATATGAAGAGAAATACTGTGATCAGTTTTGGAAATATTTTCTGCTATTTCATCATCATTATCATCAACAGTTCACTCCAGTCTTGGAGCATTGGAGAGTGTGGAGTACCCCTTCATCACCATTACTCCCAGGCCCACTCTGACCCAGAGTGGTAGTACCTTTTAGGGTCCCATCTATGGGTTAAATAGATCTGTTTAAAATTGATCCATATTAAATAGAACTGATCGCAAAATAAAAATAATAAAAAAATAAGAAATTAAACAACCACACAAAAAATGTAAATATGAACATATAATGAACATGATTCCCTAACCCCTGGTCATAAAATAACCCTAGGTTGTTGACATGTCCTTAAAATCAGTCAATCATAGTGAGTTTTAAAATTATTTGTATTTGATCGAACCACATGCACCCCCTGCAAAAAAAAAAAAAACCCAAAAAACTGTATGCACTATAATGTACTCTCCCAATTTCAGCCGAGAATTTTTAGAAAAAAACTTGTTTCTCTTGTAGGGCAGGTACTATAACTTATGGTCAAGTCATGTTAAAAGCACTGGTTCCTATCAGATCATCAAAGTTAAGCAATGATGTGCCTGATCAATTCTGAGATGGGTGACCACTTCTTACTATCTGGTACTGTAACTTGCCCTGAGGGCTAGTTTAGCTCAGTCGGTAGATCGTTTCCACTAGGAACCACAAGGTTCAGAGTTTGATACTGGCCCTCGCCAACTCAACGTATGAGTAGCATGAGGCCTATGTTAATGGGCCGGTTTAGCTCACTCGGTAGAGCATTTGCCTAGGGATCGCAAGGTTCCTGGTTTGGTACCAGCCCTTGTAAACTCAGCGTATGAGTAGCACATGGAACTGTGCGGTAAAGTGAGGAGCTGATAGTAAGTGTGGTGCCCCGCCTCAGACGCTACAAGAATCTCCTTGGTCTAACACTAGTGAAAAGGGGATAGACTCCCGCGCTGTCTGGCTGATACTGACTTTAGGCCGCACTGACAACTTACTTACTGTAACCAGCGGAATTTTTTCCCGGTGCTAAAACCAAAATTTTTAATGTTGTTATTTAAGTTAATTTATTTAATTTATTATTAATTTATAATTTATATAATTTATAATAATTTATATAATTTAATACTTTATAATAAGACTTTGTATAATAATAAGACTTTATATAATTTAATAATTTAATTTATATAATTTATATTAATTTATAATTTATTATTTATTAAATAATTTTATTAATAATTATTTAATTTTTTCCTGGTGCTAAAACCATAATTTTTAAGCGAAATACTAAATAAATATCAATTTACAATTTTATCTTAGGCCGTATTTTTTTTTTTTTTGTTAAGTTAAAACATTTTCGGGTTAAATCAAACTAAATTCCACTATATTGTCACCCCACCGAAAAAAACAAAAAAAAACAAAATCAGGGAATTAATCGAATTTAATAAAATTTACTGTGTTGATATATTAATGAATAAAAGATATAATGGACCAGTTATTTTATTTAAGAACTTTTACAGTTTTTCAAGTCTGTTAACTTGTGTACCAAACTAAATAAATCTTAGTAAATAATAATATTAAATTATCATAATGGGGTATATCCACAGGTCCTGCTAGTAATTACACAATCGTTATTATAAATTTATATGTTGGAGAGCTATCTTGTTCTCGTCACCACTCCATTCTTCTTCTCGGGTTCGATTCACACTGTTCCATCTTCTTTGCTGTTCTGTCTTCTTCCCCATGACCAATAACAACAAATTCTCTTTCTTTAGTGTACATTTTCTTTATTTATTGTCAGACGTTACTTTTGAATAACCGATCACACGAAACTGGGAGTTAGCCATTGGACCACTGATGGAAATATGACGGCACAATTTTTTCTAGTTTGGTTTTTCAGCTCCTCTACACTTAGGGTCAAGTCATGTTAAAGGCATCGGTTTCCATCAGATCATCAAAGTTAAGCTATGAATATCCTGGTCATTTCTGAGATGGGTGAACAGTACTTTCTGTCTAAGATGAAAGGTTGCTAGATATGATGAAAGATGAGAAAAATAGAGGTATTTTTGGATTTTTAAAAAAGTGAGTACTATGTAACGTAGTGGCTCTTCGTTCTTATGTATGTACATTTTCTTTATTTATTGTCAGACGTTACTTTTGAATAACCGATCACACGAAACTGGGAGTTTGCCATTGGACCACTGATGGAAATATGACAGCACAATTTTTTCTAGTTTGGTTTTTCAGCTCCTCTACACTTAGGGTCAAGTCATGTTAAAGGCATCGGTTTCCATCAGATCATCAAAGTTAAGCTATGAATATCCTGGTCATTTCTGAGATGGGTGAACAGTACTTTCTGTCTAAGATGAAAGGTTGCTAGATATGATGAAAGATGACAAAAATAGAGGTATTTTTGGATTTTTAAAAAAGTGAGTACTGTGTAACATAGTGGCTCTTCGTTCTTATGTATGGGCTTGTTTCTTCATGTGTGAAAACGGCAGTTAAATTAAGATCTGTGGTAACCTGTGCTGATTAAAAACAAACATGACCGCAACTCTTGTCAACAATATTTATTATGGCTGTAGTAGTCATTAATGCAAAGAGAGATAGAAAGAATGTTTATAATAAAAGAATCGGCATAATTAGATATAGTAAACTGGTGACTCTCCTGCCTGTTAGTTAAGTGTCAAATATGAAGAAAGAAAGAAAGGCTTCTTTTCTTGAATAGGCTAACAGGTCTACATCGTGCTTGCTTTTCCGGATCCTTTCTGGCTTTTCCTCTTCAACTATTCGACCCTTCTTTTATAATTACCATTAATCAGCTGATTATTATCTTACGTCATTATTTTAATTCCATTGTATATTGTTATATTGTATTATATAAGTACATTGGAATTTTAACCAAACAATCCTTTCCAATGTTTTTAATTCACCGGAAAATTTTTAACATCAGCATTTTCTCTGGTTTGGAATTCAAACAAACAATTTAAACAATATGCATTCCAGCTAGATTCTTCCTTTCAAAATATTTTTTCAAAAATATTTATTTCTCCCCCCACCCCCCATAATTTACTTTTACTAGAACTTATTCTTTTGCATACCTTGATTATCCAAGCCCCTAATTATGTAACACAGTATACACGGCAGGAAATGGTATCTAAGGTAATGGCATGTGCTCTGGGTGCCACTTGAATGGGAGTGTCTCTTAGTCAGACATCTTTGGATACTGAAAAAAGAAAAAAGCAAAAGAAAAAAGTAACAATCATCTTCAGATGTGTAATCTGTTTTTGATTATAATGAATGAGAAGACTTCAGATGTCTAGACAGTTAAATCACATATATAAATTATTAAGTTGTTCGGTTGGATTTTATGGCATGTCAACCCTTGTTGGGTTATTTTATGCCAAAGATGTTTTGTTTTATTCATTCTTGATCAGAGATGCTGATAGGTATGCATCCTGCATCACTGACACAGAAAAGTTGTGTCCCAGTGTTTTTTTTTCTTTCACCACCATTTCCAGCTAAGTGTAAAAATACATTTCAATATTTTCTTGGACTAATACCCTTGGAAAGATATGAATCCCTCATCCTCTCCAGCTACGGGTTAAAAGTATCACTACTGTTCTTCTACAAGGATGGTTTTGTCATTAAATAACCCACAAAGGTTGATATGCCATTAAACAAAGAAACCAAACCAACATAAAGATCATTTCTACCAATTAATACACATGAAGTTAATGAAAGATCAAACAAAAAGATCATTTCTACCATGAATTTAACCAATTTTATATATATATATATATATATATATATATATATATATATATATATATGTTGTAGATTTTGCATCTCCGTATGCTTCTAGTGCGTATATATATTTGAGATGTATTTTTGTATCAGAAAACTCTGTAGTTTTCTGATATTTATTCCTTGACTAACATATTATGGTAACAACATTAGCATAATATAGTATGTTAATGCTTCACACTTATGCCCAAACCTGGTATATGTATTTCCAATAACGGATACAGATACAAAAATACATCTCAAAATATATATATATATATATATATATATATATCCAGTGATGTTGATAGTTTTTTTTATTTAGTGCGTCCTGGGACGCACATATTTGCTTTGAATGAGTCCCCGGGAAAATTCATGGGTCTCAACTAAAGCCATCTAACTCCTACCTTGTAACCTATCCTGTGTAATTCATTTTTAAGAAACTAATTAAATGTATTTACAGTTAACTGGAAATGGTGAAGGAAGAAAAAAGAAAAACACTGGGACACATGGTTATGATTTTACTGCGTCCTTTAAGATTTTTGTGTGTCAGGGATGCAGGATGCGTACCTATCTGTGTGTGTGTATGTATATATATATATATATATATATATATATATATATATATATATAAGATTTGTTGATAAATAACCCACAAGGGTTGATATGCCATTAAACACAAACCAGCAAAACTTTTTGACTCACTATAGTAGAAATGTTTGACTCAAAACTTGAATTTGAAGTTTGATTTTAAACTTTAAAAAATTAATTTAAAATTCCCCTTGATCTTTTTTTTTTTTTTTTTTAAACTCAAATCTGATTATTACTTTCTTATTTTAAAAAAAAAAATTTTGTTTGTTTGTTTGAGATTTTTGCTATGATTTACTGGCTTTAAACCCACCACCACCACCACCCATATTTTTGTAATTTCACTTTTTGGTTTTATTCTTTTCAATTGCAAATGTCTATTTAACCCAAAAGAATTTCAAAAGTAAAATATTTCAATGCAACTTTAAAGGCTTTGATATTCTTTGAAGTTTTTTTTTTTTTTTTTTTTTTTTTTTCATTCATAATAACCAATTTTTCTAAAAGCCCTGAACTTGGGTTGTCAGAAAAAACAAAAAACTAAAGACTCTTTCCATAATGTCTTTTCATTTATACTCTATAAAAAAAAATTAAAAGATGATACAATATTTTGTAGAGGAAATGTTGCTTCCTGTTGTTTCTCCGTTTTTTTTAATTTTCTTTTGTTTCTTTAGTTTTTTTTTTTTGTTTTTTTTTTTTTTTTTCACATTTAAAAAAAAGTTTTTATAATTATAAAATTCATTTCTTGACTGAAGTCATTGTTAAGGTTTTTTTAAAAAGGAATATTCACAATGAAAAATATTCTTTGATGTGTTTTTATTGTTGGGGGGGAGGGGAATTTTTTTTTTTTTTTTTTTCCTTTAAAAAGCAAAAATGGACAAAATGATATGCAGCAAAATTATATCATCTGGTGTTTTTAAGTTACTTAAAATATGAAATGGACCACTTTTTACTTAACCTCATATTTCAAATTTACTTGAAAAAAAAAAAAAAAAACGGCAATATTAGTTGATATCATCTGCATTATAAAAAATTTCCAATTGTGTAAATTTTTTAACAATATTATAATAACAAACAAATAAACAGAAAAAAAAATCTATGCCGAAAATTCACTTATAAAAGAATTAACATATATACAAAATATATGAATACCATTATGCCACTCATATATCCATATATATATGAATATTACGGTCAAATCACACTAAAAGCACTGGTTCTTGCTAGATCACCGAAGTTAAGCAGTGATGAGCCTGTTCAATACTGAATTGAGTGACCACTTAAGCAACAGCAGGTACTGTAAGCAACCTGGGCCCTCTCCCCTTTAATCAAAACACAATTTTTCAGCATTAAATGCGCTGAAAAAAGGTTGATATACTGTAAAACAACCACCATATATGAATACCATTATACTGTACATGTATACAAGATATATTAATACATGTCTCCACCTCATGTATAAACATATATACAAGATATATTAATACCATTATGCCATTCATCTATACAAGATATATTAATATCATTATGCCACTCATGTATACAAGATATATTAATATCATTATGCCACTCATGTATACAAGATATATTAATATCATTATGCCACTCATGTATACAAGATATATTAATATCATTATGCCACTCATGTATACAAGATATATTAATACATGTCTCCACCTCATGTATAAACATATATACAAGATATATTAATACCATTATGCCACCCATGTATTCAAAATATAATATATTAATACCATTATGGCATCCATATATAAACCTATATACAAAATATATGAATACCATTCTGCCATATATATACCAAATATATATGAAGAGCTTTATGCCACCAAATATATACTCAATTTGACTATTCTTTGTCTATTCAAAAAAATCTAATCAATTGTGCTGGTGAGTTGAGATTTTGGTTAAATCAAACTTAACAGACCTAAATTCCACCATCGTATGGCACCCCGCTGGAAGAAAAAAAAAAATCAAAAATCAAGGAATTAAACGAATTTAATGACATTTTCAGTGTTGATATATTAATGAATAAAAGATATAATGCACCAGTTATTTTATTTTAAAACTTTTAATTTTTTTTCAGGTCAGTTAACTTTGTGAACCACATATCTTTAAGGCATAACACAGATTCTCAAAGATACATGG
>CM042165.1:58712115-58722115 GCA_023376005.1 Doryteuthis pealeii
GAGAGAGAGAGATATCAGAGAGAGAGAGAGAGAGAGGCATGAGATATATATATATATATATATATATATATCAGAGAGAGAGAGAGAGAGAGAGAGATATCAGAGAGAGAGAGAGAGAGGCATCAGAGAGAGAGACAAATACAGAGAGAGACAGAGAGAGAGAGAGAGAGAGGCATCAGAGAGAGACAAATACAGACAGAGAGAGAGAGGCATGAGAGAGAGAGATATATATATCAGAGAGAGGCATCAGAGAGAGAGATATATATATCAGAGAGAGAGAGAGAGAGAGATATATCAGAGAGAGATATATCAGAGAGAGATATATCAGAGAGAGAGAGGCATGAGAGAGAGATATCAGAGAGAGAGAGAGAGAGACAAATACACAGAGAGAGAGAGAGAGAGAGAGAGACAAATACACAGAGAGAGAGAGAGAGAGAGAGAGACAAATACAGAGAGAGAGAGAGAGAGAGAGAGAGAGAGAAAGGCATCAGAGAGAGACAAATACAGACAGAGAGAGAAAGGCATGAGAGAGAGAGAGAGAGACAAATACTGACAGAGAGAGAGAGAGAGTCGAGAGAGAGACAAATACAGACAGAGATGTGTTGTGATTTACTTGCTTCGTTTCTTTTCAACTGCTTCGTCTAGTGGCTGTTTCCTTTCCTTCTTCTTCTTTTGTCCAGTCGTCTTGTCTAGTCTTCTTTTTCTAAGGGCTTTCTTTTTAAATCATGCAATTAATTAACAAGACTTTGGTTTCTTGTACAAGATTTTATTTCTATTTCTGCCCATCCTCATTCACTGTGCGGTTGAGTTCAACCCCAGCAGAGCACGTCTAATCTGCTTCCAATTCTGGTTGAAACTGATTTCCTAACTAAAACACGTGATGTGCGAGATTCCCACCTTTGGGGTCAAGGTTACCAAGGGTCTGGTATTTTTCCCCTTGGGTCGCCTTGAATTCTCGCTACAGGGTATTGTCAAAAACCCACGCCACCACATAATTATGTAACACTTATCCTTCCTTTGTAATGGTAATTAGCTGTCCTGCAAGGTGTCCCTAACAGATATTTTAGTGTCCATGGGACAACGGGACACCCACCATTAATCTCATGCCTTGTAGGCAAATGCAGTGGCCAACTTGCCTATTGAATATGAGGATCGGCTGAAAAGTTCATAGGCTGGCCAAGATCCTTTTGTGGACTGTGACCAATTGAGGTCTATATTTTAACAGTCTCCCTTCCAGACCAAACACTTCGGTAATTTATGAGGAAGTGCGTCCCGGTCTCCTGCCTTATAAATTGCTACTCGGTGACTATTAAAATAACGTCCCCAGCTATGTCATCTCGATGTTGTTACTTGAAAGAAAACAACCAACCTAGGGCGTTAAATGTATTTTAGAGGGGGGGGGCTTCTCTTTTTTTTGTCGTAATTCTTATTTATTTATCGTAATTTGTTTAGAAATTTATTTATAGAAATTTGTCGTAATTCTTGTTTATTTATAGAAATTTGTCGTAATTCTTGTTTAGATATGAATATGGATATCTATCTATCTACCTCAATTTGTTCACTTTTTACTTTGTTTATATATATCTATCCACCCATCTCCATTTGTTCATATCAAAAAAGAGAAGCCCGCCCCCTCTAAAATACATTTAACACCCTAAGTTGGTTGTTTTCTTTCAAGTAACACCGCCGAGATGACATAGCTGGGGACGTTATTTTAATAGTCATCGGGTAGCAATGTCTGAGGCAGGAGACTGGGGCACACTTCCTCATAAATTACCAACACTTCTTCTGTTAGTGTTGCCTTTGTATTGTTTTTAATACTACTTGTATATATATTATGCATATATATGAGTCAGCTGAAAAGTTCAAAGGCTGACCAACATACTCTCATGGAAATTAACCAAATAAGTTTTATTTTTTTAACATAGTTCCCCAAACTTCTTCCATCAGTGTTGCAGTGCTTTGATCCTGTTGGTATTAAAGCCATCAACAGCAGACATATCATCATATGAAATTTTCAGCTTATGAACTTTTCAGCCTGCCCTCATAATTTTTTTAATAATATTTGTATATATATATTATACATATACTCTCATGAAAATTAACCAAATGAGTTTTATTTTTTTTAACATAGTTCCCCAAACTTCTTGAATCAGTGTTGTAGTACTTGGATCCTACTGGTAGTAAAAATCATCATCAACAGCAGATATGACATCATCATATAAACTCCTCAGCCCATCCTCATATTGTTTTTAATACTCCTTGTATATATAACATAGTTCCCTTGTAGACCACAAACTTCTTCCATCAGTGTTGCAGTGCTTGGGTCCTACTGGTAGTAAAAATCCTCATCAACAGCAGATATGACATCATCATATAAACTCCTCAGCCCATCCTCATATTGTTTTTAATACTCCTTGTATATATAACATAGTTCCCTTGCAGACCATAAACTTCTTCCATCAGTGTTGCAGTGCTTGGATCCTACTGGTAGTAAAAATCATCATCAACAGCAGATATGACATCATCATATAAACTCCTCAGCCCATCCTCATATTGTTTTTAATACTCCTTGTATATATAACATAGTTCCCCTTGTAGACCACAAACCTCTTCCATCAGTGTTGCAGTGCTTGGATCCTACTGGTAGTAAAAATCATCATCAACAGCAGATATGACATCATCATATAAACTCCTCAGCCCATCCTCATATTGTTTTTAATACTCCTTGTATATATAACATAGTTCCCCTTGCAGACCATAAACTTCTTCCATCAGTGTTGTAGTGCTTGGATCCTACTGGTAGTAAAAATCATCATCAACAGCAGCAGATATGACATCATCATATAAACTCCTCAGCCCATCCTCATATTGTTTTTAATACTCCTTGTATATATAACATAGTTCCCCTTTCAGACCACAAACTTCTTCCATCAGTGTTGCAGTGCTTGGATCCTACTGGTAGTAAAAATCCTCATCAACAGCAGATATGACATCATCATATAAACTCCTCAGCCCATCCTCATATTGTTTTTAATACTCCTTGTATATATAACATAGTTCCCCTTTCAGACCATAAACTTCTTCCACCAGTGTTGCAGTGCTTGGATCCTATTGGTATTAAAGCCATCAACAGCAGGTATCATCCTATGAACTTTTTAGCCCTTCTCCCCACTCTCGTTAGTATTATGCACCTTGTCGTAGTTTCCATGGTAATAAGTAGGTGCCTTTCCTTTTTTTTCTTTTTTGAGCATCCCTTGTGTTACGGAACAGACATGGTATTGTTATTATTGTTGTTCTGTTTGTCAACGTCTTTCCTGTTTGCACTTGTTGAGCCTGGACCAAATAACATAAATTGCATTATTGGATTTTCTTCTGTAATTTTATGTATTGGTAAAGTGCGTTGCTATGTGCCATGAGGCCAAATATTTAGAGTGTTTCTTTCAAGGGCATTTCATATGGAATTATGTCTATACACCAAAGATTGTAATTAAGACGAGTTCATCAAACAAGCAGCACATGGAAATAATACAGAACAATAAAACTGGACCTTGACCCTCCAAAACTTAAAGCCCAGTCGGCTGGGGCTGAAGAATACACTGACTGCACCTCTGCAGAGAGGTAAGAACACCCCAACAAGGCCACCTGTTGGCCATGTGTGATGACCCATAATGATTGTAATTAAGACGTGTTCATCAAATAAGCAGCAGTTGAATATAATACAAAACAATAAAACTAGACCATGACCACCAAAACTTAAAGCCCTGTCGGCTGGGGCTTTTAAAAAGTCTCTCCATGATATATCTTATTATAATGGAGATTGTGGGTTTGTCTGTCTGTAACCGAAACTATATTACTATACAAGTCACAATTCCTTTAGTTATTTACATCATATTCTCCATGATTTTATTTTTATTTAAACCTCAATTATTAATAAAATTGTTTTACATTACTTACACTGTTGACCATATCTACATACTAATAACATGCAATTGTATTTATATATACAACAAAATAGAGGTTTACAGTATGAATGGGAAGGCTAATTTGCATATTGATCTTTAAAAATTGATTTTAATAAATATATGCTTAGTATTATCGATTTCTAATTGTTTGGTTTTATCTTATTGAATATGAGCAAAAATCTCTTCAATAAATCTTAAAAGAAATCCCTTAACAAGAAGAAATAACTGTAATATTATTCTTTACTTCCTATTTTAATTAAACAGTTTAAATAGGAAAATTTACCAATGAAAGACGGGAGTAACGGAAAATGATGGAAGAGTTAGTTTCAAAGTTGTTCTATTTTTCAATCATACCCCCTCTGTTCAAAATCTTTTTTATCTACATTCTTATTCAGTTTCATTAGCCTTTCTAATTTAATATCATATTTTATTATAAAATTTAACTAAAATACTTGCACCCGGAGGGTGCATATATTTGCTAGTACCCATAACAGACCAATGGGTATACAACTATTGAGTAGATGGGTTCAAAGGGGTTATAACGTATTTACATTCCTGTTCAGATCATGTAGATATTGATCTATGATTATTTATTTTATAAATTATCGTTTCATCCGTGTAACATCTGGCCTCTTTATATTGTTTACAAAGTTTCCTTTTTACAGTGTTTGTTTAGCATGAGGATCTCGTTTCTTTTTAATGTTGACACTTGCTGCTTTTTAAAAAAGAATGAGTTAGGAGTTTCTTCATGATACTGATGTCACCTTTTGAGCTTCAATCATTATTTGTTCAAACAGTTCAAATGATTTAATGAACATTTACTCTTCCCACCGATCTTTTTTGTTTGTTTCCTTCAGTAAATAAAATGTAATGTAGACCAGGCATGTCAAACATGCAGACCGCGGGTCCGCCCTCAGCAAGAACAGGTGTGGCCCGCATACAGACTGCACTCTCATACAATGCTTTTACAGAACCCCAGGTTTTTTTAAAGTTTTTTTCCACCCCTTCCTTTGAGTTGTGGAAGGAGGAGGCTAACTCAGTTAATGAAAGGGAGTGAGTCTTTCATCTTGCCTTCTCCTGCTTTCAATCAATACATGGCTATAATTGAAAGTGACTGGCAGTTGTACATTTTATTATTTGAACTTGGTCAGTAATATTCTTTTTTCCTTTTTAACAAAAATGTTTTTTGTTTTTTTGTTTTTTAAATATGCATTCATTGGCTTTTAGTTAATAATAAAGAAATTAATGATAGGAATCATCACTTTGTTCTGTTAATATAGAAGAAGGATTTAAAGACTTAGTTGTCATTTGTAACCCTCATGACATACATGTGTAATCCATGCGTCCCTAGGGAGCTACTCAGTTTAACATGCCTGCTGTAGACTATTAAGAAATACGAGGGTGGTGTAACTTATGTATCTGAGTTACAGAGAAAGTAGGAAGAAAAGCGCAATATGGGCTGGTTGGATTTTACAGCATGTCAACCCTTGTTGGCTTATTTTATGCTGAAGACGTTTTGTTTTATACATTCTTGATGGGTACTCAATTTTTTTTAATTCTCAATTTTCTTTTAACACATTTTTTTTTAACACATTTTTTTTTGATAAGGTGTTAAAAATTTTGTTAAGAACACAAATAATTTTAACATTTAGTTTTCTAAGTTTGCCTTTAACCAAACATGAATGCTTTGTTGAAAATTAAACCAGTGCTGCTTGATATTTGAATCCAACGCGATAAAAGTGAAGGAAGATTTTTTTTTTAGTGGGAGTATATCTTTCTGTTCTAATAAGTGATAACATTTTTTTTTTCTTTTCTGTTTGTTTTCATATCTTCCTCTATCTTTGAAAGTGCATAGGAATTTCTCCCAAGAATCTTTCATCTCTTTTTTCTTTCATTCTCTTTTCTCTTGTTTTTTGTTCTTTCTCATTTAAACTTTCTCTTCTTCGTTCGTTCTTTCTCATTTAAACTCTTTCGTTCGTTCTTTCTCATTTAAACTCTTTCGTTCGTTCTTTCTCATTTAAACTCTTTCGTTCGTTCTTTCTCATTTAAACTCTTTCGTTCGTTCTTTCTCATTTAAACTCTTTCGTTCGTTCTTTCTCATTAAACTCTTTCGTTCGTTCTTTCTCATTTAAACTCTTTCGTTCGTTCTTTCTCATTTAAACTCTTTCGTTCGTTCTCTCTCATTTAAACTCTTTCGTTCGTTCTCTCTCATTTAAACTCTTTCGTTCGTTCTTTCTCATTTAAACTCTTTCGTTCGTTCTCTCTCGTTTTCTCTTTCGTTCGTTCTCTCTCGTTTTCTCTTTCGTTCGTTCTCTCTCGTTTTCTCTTTCGTTCGTTCTCTCTTTTTTTTCTTTCATTTGTTTTCGTTCGTTTACTCTTTCATTTACTCTTTCATTTGTTCTCTCTTATTCTCTTTCATTTGTTTTCGTTCGTTTACTCTTTCATTTACTCTTTCGTTCATCTCTCTTTTGTTCATTCTCGTTTGTTTCTCTTTCATTTCTTTGTTTTCTCTTTCATTCTCGTTTGTTTTTCTTTCATTCTTGTTTTCTCTTTCGTTTGTTCTTGTTCGTTTTCTCTTTCGTTCATATCTTCTATCTTTGAAAGGGCATAGGAATTTCTCCCAAGAATCTTCTAGTGAGAACTGTCTGACACAAAACAATTCCTACATGACCTGTTTTTTGAAAACCATTACGTCATTTGATCCTAAAGTTCTCTTGAAATGTTTTTTTTTTTTTTTTTTTTTTGTCTGTTAAATCAAAATATTCTTAAGCTGCTTAAAGAAAGAAAACAAAAAAAAAATCTCTTGGAATGGATACTGTAAATTTGACTTATTAATCATTCACTGTTTTTTGGCGCCTAAAACTTTGGCAGTTGGATTTTTGGAAACCTGGATTTTACAAACCCTTTACATTCTTTAGTGATATTTTGATGAGTTTTTCTTTACCTCTTTTTCTTTTCTTTTTCATTCATTTACATTCTCGATCATTTTCATTCTCTCTTGTTCTCTCTTTCTTTCATTTTCTATTGTTCTCTCCTTCATTCTCTATTGTTATCTTGCTTTCATCTTCTATTGGTCTTTCATTCTCTCTCATTTTCTGTCTTTTATTCTCTCTCGTTTTCTCTTTCTTTCATTCTCTCTTGGTCTTTCTTTCATTCTCTCTTGGTCTTTCTTTCATCTTCTTCTTTCATTATTCTTTCATTCACTTTCGTCTTCTATTATTCTTTCATTCACTTTCGTCTTCTATTATTCTTTCATTCTCTTTCGTCTTCTATTATTCTTTCATTCTCTTTTGCCTTCTATTATTCTTTCATTCTCTTTCGCCTTCTATTATTCTTTCATTCACTTTCGTCTTCTATTATTCTTTCATTCTCTTTCGCCTTCTATTATTCTTTCATTCTCTTTCGCCTTCTATTATTCTTTCATTCTCTTTCCTTCTATTATTCTTTCATTCTCTTCGCCTTCTATTATTCTTTCATTCTCTTTCGCCTTCTATTATTCTTTCATTCTCTTTCGCCTTCTATTATTCTTTCATTCTCTTTCGCCTTCTATTCTTTCATCTCTTTCGCCTTCTATTATTTCTCTTTCGCCTTCTATTATTCTTTCATTCTCTTTCGCCTTCTATTATTCTTTCTCTTTCGCCTTCTATTCTTTCATTCTCTTTCGCCTTCTATTATTCTTCATTCTCTTTCGCCTTCTATTATTCTTTCATTCTCTTTCGCCTTCTATATCTTTCATTCTCTTTTGCCTTCTATTATTCTTTCATTCTCTTTCGCCTTCTATTATTCTTTCATTCTCTTTTGCCTTCTATTATTCTTTTATTCTCCTCTATTTTTGCTTTCTTTGATTCTCCTTTTCTTTGATTCTATACTTCTCTTTCCTTCTCTCTTTTATTCTCTATCACTTTCTTTCATTTTCTATTGCTCTATCTCTATCTTTCCTTCTCTCTCTATCTTCCTTCTCTCTCTCTATCTTTCCTTCTCTCTCTATCTTTCCTTCTCTCTCTATCTTTCCTTCTCTCTCTTATCTTCATCTCCTTTACTTTCTTTTCTTTTCTTTACTTTCTTTTCTTTTCTTTACTTTCTTTTCTTTTCTTTACTTTCTTTTCTTTTCTTTACTTTCTTTTCTTTTCTTTACTTTCTTTTCTTTTCTTTTCTTTCTTTACTTTCTTTTCTTTCTTTACTTTCTTTTCTTTCTTTCTTTATTTTCTTTCTTTACTTTCTTTTCTTTCTTTCTTACTTTCTTTTCTTTCTTTACTTTCTTTCTTTCTTTCTTTTTTTCTTTCTTTTCTTTTTCTTTTCTTTTCTTTTCTTTTCTTTTCTTTTCTTTTCTTTCTTTCTTTTCTTTTCTTTCTTTCTTTACTTTCTTTTCTTTCTTTCTTTACTTTCTTTTCTTTCTTTCTTTACTTTCTTTTCTTTCTTTCTTTACTTTCTTTTCTTTCTTTCTTTACTTTCTTTTCTTTCTTTCTTTACTTTACTTTCTTTCTTTCTTTACTTTCTTTCTTTCTTTACTTTCTTTCTTTTCTTTCTTTCTTTTTCTTTCTTTCTTTCTTTCTTTCTTTCTTTCTTTCTTTCTTTACTTTCTTTTCTTTACTTTCTTTACTTTCTTTTCTTTTCTTTTTTTTCTTTTCTTTCTTTTCTTTTCTTTTCTTTCTTCCTTTCTTTCTTTAGGCCCTGCAGTAATAACCAAGATCAAAACATATTGATAAAAATGCTTCATCTAAATGAGTCATAACAAAGAAAATCAGATCTTTTTACTTTTTCTTTTTCCACTTCCATTCTTTTCTCCTCTAAACACACTCCAATTCAGTATTTGTTCGCCAGTGGTAAATCTGACTTCAGCATTAATAATAGAATCACTAAATCTCCATGGTTCATTACTTACCTGACATTTTTCTAAGAAGCAAAAAAATGCAAAAACAAACCCAGTAGTTTGTTAGGTGTGAACGTAGTAAATTACTAGTGTAATATATCATAAAATTCCAGGTGTGTAGTGTGTTCTGTAGAGAAGATTAGTGCATTTCAAATTACAAAATCTCTGACCTCATAATAAACAACCAGTATGTCACGATGGTTTAGTTTGTTTTGTTTTACGGCATATCAACCTCAGTGGATCATTTAATGCCAATAAAGTTTTGAAATAAAGTCATTCTTAATGGATGCTCAATGTTTTTTATAAACACATTTTTCTATTTAACCCATAGATGGGACCCGAATAGGTACTACCACTCTGGGTCAGAGTGGACCAGGGAGCAATGGTGATGAAAGGGTGCTCCACATTCCCCAAACCTTCAAAACTGGAACTTCACCCTCAGATAGAGTTTAACGTCATTCCCAGGACATGTAGACCCTCAGCCACCACTTTCTAGCACCCATACGATAAAAAGGGTTGGGGCTTGCCATAAGGGCAATAGGATTGGGGCAATCATATAGGTGCTAGGGCTTGACGTGACCTGCTGATTGATCCGAGGGGCTTCTCCGACCGCCTGTCTAGCCCAAGAAAGTAACAAAGTGGAGTATTGCAAGTCATGAACTGCTCAACCACCTGGGTTCTATCTTTAAGCATCACAGGTCACCACCTACGGCCAACAGGTGGCCCCATTGGGGGTGTCTTACCCCTTTGCAGAGATGCAGTCGGTGCATTCTAACACCCCAGCCGGCAGGGCGTGATATGTCACGTGAAAGTACTCTAATAAAAATCAGTTAACTCCTTGGTCTAGTGCAAGTGAAAAGTGGATAGACTCCCTCACTGTCTGTCCCATACCAACTTTAGGCCACCCTGACAACTTTATATCTTGAGGTCAGTTTAGCTTAGTCGGTAGACCTTTCTTTCATTCGTTCTCGTTTTCTCTTTCATTTGTTCTCGTTTTCTCTTTCATTCGTTCTCGTTTTCTTTCTTTCTCTCTCTTTTTCTCTTTCTTTCTTTCTCTCTCTTTTTCTCTTTCTTTCTCTCTCTTTTTCTCTTTCTTCTCTCTTTCTTTCTTTCTTTCTCTCTCTTTTCTCTTTATTTCTTTCTTCTCTCTTTTCTCTTTTCTCTT
>CM042165.1:58724615-58741213 GCA_023376005.1 Doryteuthis pealeii
AATAAATCTAAAATTTATTATCTATACTAGCAAATATATGCACCCTCTGTAGGGTGCAAGTATTTAACTTTTAATGTAATAAGATATTATATCCAATTAGAAAGGCTAATGAAACTAAATAAGAATGCAGATAAATCACTCCTGTATTTCATTGCAAAATTTTCCTAATTTAACTATTTAATTGAAATATGGAATAAAGAATAAAATTACAGTTATTTCTTCTTGTTAATGGATTTCTTTTAAGATTTATCCCTGAGATTTTTGTTCAGATTCATTAAGATAAAACCAAACAATTAGAAATCAATAATACTAAGCACATATTTATTAAAATCAAATTTTTAATATCAATATGCAAATTAGCCTTCCCATTTATACTTTAAACTATTTTGTTGTATATATAAATACGATTGCATGTTATTAGTATGTAGATATAGCCAACAGTATTAAATAATGTAAAACAATTTTTTTAATAATTGAGGTTTAAATAAAGATAAAATCCTGGACGTAAATAACTAAGGGAATTGTGACTTAGTAATATAGTTTCGGTTGGTTAGCAGCCTTCCATCTACGAGAGATGATGGAGTAGTGTCAAAGTTCCTCACCCTCTTTTTTTTTTCTTTTTTCTCTTTTTTTTCTCCCCTTTTTTCTTTTTTTCCCTCTCTTTGAACTACATAGCCTGGGCGGGTTCATGTGGAGGATAGGATGTTGCCCATGCAGCAAATCACCCCTCTCCACACTGCCGCTGTGATCCAAGGGAAAGGTAAGGTACCAATGCGGTTTGGCAACAGTGGTGTTGCAGAAGTTGACGGGTAGCACTGGATTTCAGCATCATGCCACCTTATGGACTCCGGCTCCTGATTTGTTTTTAGAGTTTACTCCCCTAGCCTTTCGGTTACGGACAGAAAAACACACAATCTCCATTATAATAAGAAATAAATCTATTATTAAGCAAAATAATGCATATTACACAATGAATGGGTTAGCCTATTCCTTTTGTAATGTAGTGTAGAATTTGAAATTAACAGTGTTACATAATGAATGGGTTAGCCTATTAGCATTAAGTAACAAATTCTTCTGAATAATGTCTTACTATACATATCTGACCCCCTCCCTCCCTTGGGGGCCGGGTTAGCTCAGTCGGTAGAGCGTTTGGCTAGAAATCACAAGGTTCCTAGTTCAATACCAGTCCCCGCCAAATCAGCGTAAGAGTAGCACAAGGATCTGTGCGGTAAAGTAAGGAGCTGATGGAAGGTGTGGCACTCCACCTCAGATGTTAAAAACAATCTCCTTGGTCTAGTGCTAGTGAAAAGGGGATAGACTCCCTCGCTGACTGGCTGATACCGACTTTAGGCCGCACCGTCGACTTTACTTTTTTTTTTTACTTATACATATCTGAAATGTACAAGGAATATAATTCTCTAACCTCTGGGTATAAAATCAATCAATCATTTTTGCAACATAAACTATTTAGAAATAGCACATAATATTCTGGGGAAAATTGTGTTACTTAATGTAATAGATTTTTTTTTTTTTTTAAATACTTTAAACTTTATTGCTAAAATATGAAACATTATAGCAGTTACAAAAATAAATTGTCCTGGGAATGACGTTAAACTCCCTGATGGTGAGGTTCCAGTTTTTGGAGGTTTGGGGAATGTGGAGCACCCCTTTATCACCCCCTCCGATCAATCGGCTGGTCATGTCAAGCCCTAGCACCTATATGATTTTCCCAACCCTATTGCCCTTATGGCAAGCCCCAACCCCTTTTTATCATATGGGTGCTAGAAGCGGTGGCTGCGGGTCTACATGTCCTGGGAATGACGTTAAACTCTATCTGATGGTGAGGTTCCAGTTTTGGAGGTTTGGGGAATGTGGAGCACCCCTTCATCACCATTGCTCCCTGGTCCACTCTGACCCGGAGTGGTAGTACCTGTTAGGGTCCCATCTATGGGTTAAATAGAAAAATGTATTTATAAAAAAGATTGTATTATCCATTAAGAATTGATTTATTTCAAAACTTTATTGGCATTAAATGACCCACTGAGGTTGATATGCCGTAAAACAAAACAAAACAAAAGACAAAACTCAAATCCTAAAATTTTCCCATAACAACCCTGCCCTGTCGGCTGGGGCGTTAGAATGCACCGACTGCACCTCTGCAGAGAGGTAAGACTCACCCACTGGGGCCACCTGTTAGCCGTGGGGTTGCAACCCATGATGCTTAAGGATAGAACCCTGGTGGATGAGCAGTCCATGACTTGCAAAACTCCACTTTGGCCCTTTTTTGGGCTAGACGGGCGGTCGGAGAGCCAATCAAATCGGCTGGGCATGTCGAGCCCTAGCACCTATATGATTGCCCCAACCCTATTTCCCTTATGGCAAGCCCCAACCCTTTTTATCATATTTGTGCTAGAAGGCGGTGGCTAAAGGTCTACATGTCCTGGGAATGATGGTGAGCTTCCAGTTTTGGAGGTTTGGGGAATGTGGAGCACCCCTTCATCACCATTGCTCCCTGGTCCACTCTGACACTGAGTGGTAGTACCTGTTACATTGAAGTACATTGAAGATATTCTATTTCACAGTATTTACTTCCTGGTATTGGTATGTTACCATTTAGGTTTAGTTTGTTAGGGTCCTATCTATGGGTTAAATAGAAAAACATGAGTTTATAAACAAAATTGATTATCCATTAAGAATGAATTTATTTCAAAACTTTATTGGAATTAAATGACCCACTGAGGTTGATATGCCATAAAACAAATCAAACCAAACCCATTACAACCAACAACTACAACAAAAATTTAAAAAAACAAAAAACAGAAAAAAGTAAAGGAAATAACAATACCACCAAACCATCTAGCCATAAATCAGTAGAATCTCTATAAAAAGTCTCAAAACATAATTCTATAATCACAAAAGTAACCAGAGATGCTGATAGGTATGCGCCCTGCATCCCTGATGCACAAAAATCTAAAAGGACGCAGTAAAATCATATCCAATCCCAGTGTTTTTTCTTTTTTCTTCCCTCACCATTTCAAGCTAACTGTAAATACATTTCAATAGTTTCTTAGAAATTAATTACACAGAATAGGTTACAAGGTAGGTTTTAGTTGTTTCCCCAGATCCTAAATAAAAACACTACAATTTATTAAGAAACTTTAATTGGGACCCATAAATTTTCATTCAAAGCAAATATATGCATCCCAGGATGCACTAAATCAAAAAGCTATCAGCATCGCTGAGTAACATAATATACAACTTTGGTATAAAATAACTAATAACAGTTGACATGCCATAAAACCAAACATATCAAATCTATCTATACATATATAAAGGGCAGTTGTGTGTATGTATGTCCGGTGGAAACTACAAAAATAAAACAATTAACAACAAAGTAAATACACATTCACTATCACCATGTAATAATGAATGAACACACATGGTCGGACTTGAGAAATACTTCGAATACAGTTGCAGTTTTCTTGGGAGTTTATATACTTTCAGAAAGCTAAAGATTTACACAAAGTGGAGGTAATAAAAAAACAGGGGAAGTAACTCTCAATTACTTATTACACAATATATCTTGCTTTTTGAGTAAAAATAATGAAGATTTGATTTATATTTGTGAAGATGATTAAAAAATGAAATTTAAATAAGAATATGGAATTTTTTTTGCATTTAATATTGGAAATAGTAGACATTAATTTGGTAGCTGGATCAATATTGGTCTTTTGTATGTGGTGATTTTAATGGGGCATCCTGCGGCGATCCAAGTCATGATTCAGTAGTAATGGACCTGCGAGACTAGATTTAAAAAAAAAATCATCCTTTACCCAGGCGATGCCAGGTAGCCGCTTCTAGTAAATAAATAAAGAAGAATCACTTAGTTAAAATTTTGGTGAGAAAATCAACTTGTATGTGATTTTCTTTAAGTTAAAAACAAGACTGAACTGTTAATTCTAAGTGTTCTATACAACTTAGTTTCATGTTACGTATATGTCTACATATACCTTTTGGGAATTTGGGCAACTCCCAAAAGACGGGGATATATATATGTATATATAAAGGAAGGGGGATTCTTTTTCTTTTTTTCTTCATTTCTTTTTTATTGTGTGTATGTAATATCCTTGTGAAGCTTAGCTTTTTTTAATAACTTCCTTTCTATATAGGATCAGACAAAATTGCATACGAAAGCAGTTTTATTTAGGATACATTATACTACACTGTCCTATAGTAGATATTTCATTTGAATATAGATTTCATACACTGAATGAAACAGAATTGGACAGAGCTTATATGCAATCTAATATTGTCCTATAATAGATGTTACTTTTGAATATAGATTTAATACACTAAATGTACCAGTTCTTATGGGACAGAGGTTGTATGCAATCTATTACTGTCCCATAATAGATGTTACTTTTGAATATAGATTTTATACACTAAGTGTAACAGTCATTATCGGACAGAGGTTGTATGCAATCTATTACTGTCCCATAATAATTGTTACATTTGAATATAGATTTAATACACTAAATGTACCAGTTCTTATGGGACAGAGGTTGTATGCAATCTATTACTGTCCCATAATAATTGTTACATTTGAATACAAATTTAATACACTAAATGTACCAGTTCTTATGGGACAGAGGTTGTATGCAATCTATTACTGTCCCATAATAATTGTTACATTTGAATATAGATTTTCTACACTAAATGTACCAGTTCTTATGGGACAGAGATTGTATGCAATTTATTACTACTTCTGTCCCATAATAGTTGTTACATTTGAATATAGATTTTATACACTAAATGTACCAGTTCTTATGGGACAGAGGTTGTATGCAATCTATTACTGTCCATAATAATTGTTACATTGAATATAGATTTTCTACACTAAATGTACCAGTTCTTATGGGACAGAGATTGTATGCAATTATTACTACTTCTGTCCCATAATAGTTGTTACATTTGAATATAGATTTTATACACTAAATGTACCAGTTCTTATGGGACAGAGGTTGTATGCAATCTATTACTGTCCCATAATAATTGTTACATTTGAATATAGATTTTATACACTAAATGTACCAGTTTTTATGGTACAGAGAGTGTATTCACTATATTAGTACTTGTGTCCCATAATAATTGTTTTTAGTATTTCTTTCCTTATTTCCTTTTCTACTTAGCTTTTTCCTTCTTCCTTTAGCATTTAAATGAATCAAATAAATTGATATGTTGTTTAACAAATAAACCGAACCAAGTATAACCAGCCAATAGTTATAATTACAACCAAACATTTACAAATATTCAAATTTCTGCATTAAATAACCCATAGGGGTTGATTTTCTATTAAACCAATAAACCAAACCAAATACACTTCAGTCCCTTATCTATTAACTAGAAGCAGCTACCCAGCATCAACTAGGTAGAGGGGGAGGGAAAAAAACCCTGATGTACTGATTTGTTTACTTCTGAGATTTACAAATGTTACATTTTTAAGTAGAATTTCAATGCTATTTTTATGTATATTTTAATTTTTAAATATCTTCAATTATAAATCAAATCATAATTTTTGCACAAAAGGCAAGAACTGGTGATATTATATATATATATATATATATATATATATATATATACTTTGTTGTTTTATTTTCGTAGTTTTATCCAAACATACATAAATACATACATGTAAAGATGAAACTGGAAGTGAATCCGACGGTATGTTGAAAGAATGAATAAAGGAAAGAAAGTATAGAAAGGATAATAAAGGATAATTTTAATCAATTTTACTTACACGTGTTTCGGTCAGGAGTTTATCTATGTGTACAATATTTAAACTATTATTATTTTTAAATAAACAAATGAAATGAAATAATAATAGTAGAAAAAATGTAGAAGTGTTCCGCACACAAAGAAAATTCAACCTTCATCAGAGTGAATCCTTATTAAATAATAATAGTTTAAATATTGTACACATAGATAAACTACTGACCGAAACACGTGTAAGTGATTTTGATTAAAATTATCCTTTATTATCCTTTCTATACTTTCTTTCCTTTATTCACAAATACATACATACACACACATACACACCAACTGCCCTTTCTATATGTATATATATAGATATTACTGGTTATACATTGAAGATATTTTATTTCACAGTATTTACTTCCTGGTATTGGTATGTCACCATTTAGGTTTGGTTTGTTTCATAATTTCATTCAGATATGTTAACTGTCAATTTGTGTATGAGTAAAACCATTTCCTTTTCTTTCTTTTTCTTTCTAAGCACCCGATAGGATGTGAGCACGAAAATGATTCTTCAGTCCATAAACATACATCCGGATATACATACATACATACACAACACCAACTACCCTTTATATATGTACTAGCAGCAGCTACCAAGTGTTGCCTGGGTAGAAGGGGGATTTTTTAAAGTTAGTCCCCCAAATCCATTATTACTGAATCGTGAGTTGAATGCTCGTGGGATGCCCCATTTAAATCCATATGTAAAAAAAAATAGACCTTGCATTGATTCAGCAACTCTGAAAAGAAATGTTAATGTCTACTATTTAAAATATTAAATGAAAAAAAAAACCTATGCTGTTATTATTTAAATTTTATTTTTTAATTATCTTCACAAATATAAATCAAATCTCTATTATTTTTGCTCATAAACCAAGCCCTGGTGATATTTAATGTATATATACATTTACGTGGTCGTTAATTCTTTTATTTTTAAAGTTTCCTCCGGACATACATATACACACACAACTGCCCTTTATATATGTATAGATAAACTAGCCAGCATCACCTGGGTAGAGGAGAAAAAACAAACAAAAAGGAAAAAAAAAAAAAAAAAAAAAAAGTGGTATAATGGTTAGCAAGTTTGCCTTGCAGATCCATTACTCTTGATTAGCGAGTTTAATCCTCACCGGATGCCCCATAAAAATACCCACGTAAATAGACCTTATGTCAATCTGACCTGAGAAAAAAAGATTTTTTTGTGCTTCCATATTGATTTGTTTAACTTTGAGTTTCAAAGACATTTTAAGTAGAATTTTAATGCCATTTTAATGCTATTTTAATTTTTAAGAAGAATTTTAATGCTATTTTAATGCTATTTTAATTTTTAAGTAGAATTTTAATGCCATTTTAATGCTATTTTAATTTTTAAGAAGAATTTTAATGCTATTTTAATGCTATTTTATTTTTAAGTAGAATTTTAATGCTATTTTAATTTTTAAGAAGAATTTTAATGCTATTTTAATGGTATTTTAATTTTTAAGTAGAATTTTAATGCCATTTTAATGCTATTTTAATTTTTAAATATCTTCGCAAATATAAGTGAAATCTTTATAAATTTTGCACAAAAAAAGCTAGACTCAGTAACAGTGAATGTGTGTATATATATATATCTTTGTCGTTAACAGTTTTATTACAAATTTTGTGGTTCTGTTTTTTCTGCGACACCCTAATTTACTAAACAAAAGTTCATAATTACCATTGTATGTATGTATGTATGTATGTCCGGATGAAACTATAAATAAACAATTAACGAAAGTTATATATATATACACATTCACTGTTACTGAGTCTAGCTTTTTTTGTGCAAAATTTATAAAGATTTCACTTATATTTGCGAAGATATTAAAAATTAAAATATAGCATTAAAATGGCATTAAAATTCTACTTAAAAAATTAAAATACCATTAAATAGCATTAAAATTCTTCTTAAAATTAAAATAGCATTAAAATTCTACTTAAAAATTAAAATAGCATTAAAATAGCATTAAAATTCTTCTTAAAATTAAAATAGCATTAAAATGGATTAAAATTCTATAAAATAGGCATTAAAATGGCATTAAATTCTACTTAAAATGTCTTGAAACTCAAAGTTAAACAAATAATATGGAAGCACAAAAAAAATCTTTTTTCTCAGTCAGATTGACATAAGGTCTATTTACGTGGTATTTTTATGGGGCATCCGGTGAGGATTAAACTCGCTAATCAAGAGTAATGGATCTGCAAGGCAAACTTGCTAACCATTATACCACTGTTTTTTTTTTTTTTTTTTTTTTTTTTTTTTTTTGTTTGTTTTTTCTCCTCTACCAGGTGATGCTGGCTAGTTTATCTATACATATATAAAGGGCAGTTGTGTGTGTATATGTATGTCCGGAGGAAACTTTAAAAATAAAAGAATTACGACCACTGTAAATGTATATATACATTAAATATCACCAGGGCTTGGTTTTATGAGCAAAAATAATAGAGATTTTGATTTATATTTGTGAAGATAATTAAAAAATAAAATTTAAATAATAACAGCATAGGTTTTTTTTTCATTTAATATTTTAAATAGTAGACATTAACATTTCTTTTCAGAGTTGCTGAATCAATGCAAGGTCTATTTTTTTTTACATATGGATTTAAATGGGGCATCCCAGAGCATTCAACTCACGATTCAGTAATAATGGATTTGGGGGACTAACTTTAAAAATCCCCTTCTACCCAGGCAACACTTGGTAGCTGCTGCTAGTACATATATAAAGGGTAGTTGGTGTGTATGTATGTATGTATGTATTCCGGATGTATGTTTATGGACTGAAGAATCATTTTCGTGCTCACATCCTATCGGGTGCTTAGAAAGAAAAAGAAAGAAAAGGAATGGTTTTACTCATACAAATTGACAGTTAACATATCTGAATGAAATTATGAAACAAACCAAACCTAAATGGTGACATACCAATACCAGGAAGTAAATACTGTGAAATAAAATCTTCAATGTATAACCAGTAATATCTATATATATACATATAGAAAGGGCAGTTGTGTGTATGTGTGTGTATGTATGTATTTGTGAATAAAGGAAAGAAAGTATAGAAAGGATAATAAAGGATAATTTTAATCAAAATCACTTACACGTGTTTCGGTCAGTAGTTTATCTATGTGTACAATATTTTAAACTATTATTATTTAATAAGGATTCACTCTGATGAAGGTTGAATTTCTTTGTGTGCGGAACACTTCTACATTTTTTCTACTATTATTATTTCATTTCATTTGTTTATTTAAAAATAATAATAGTTTAAATATTGTACATAGATAAACTCTGACCGAAACGTGTAAGTAAAATTGATTAAAATTATCCTTTATTATCCTTTCTATACTTTTCTTCCTTATTCATCTTTTCAACATACCGTCGGATTCACTTCCAGTTTCATCTTTACATGTATGTATTTATGTATGTTTGGATAAAACTACGAAAATAAAACAACAGTATATATATATATATATAATATATATTATATATATAATATCACCAGTTCTTGCTTTTGTGCAAAAATTATGATTTGATTTATAATTGAAGATATTTAAAAATTAAAAATATACATAAAATAGCATTGAAATTCTACTTAAAAATGTAACATTGTAAATCTCAGAAGTAAACAAATCAGTACATCAGGGTTTTTTCCTCCCCCTCTACTAGTTGATGCTGGGTAGCTGCTTCTAGTTAATAGATAAGGGACTGAAGTGTATTTGGTTGGTTTATGGTTTAATAGAAAATCAACCCTATGGTTATTTAATGCAGAATTTGAATATTGTAAATGTTGGTTGTAATTATAACTATTGGCTGTTATACTTGGTTCGGTTTATTTGTTAAACAACATATCAATTTATTTGATTCATTTAAATGCTAAAGGAAGAAGGAAAAAGCTAAGTAGAAAGGAAATAGGAAGAAATACTAAAACAATTATTATGGACACATATAAATAAGTGAATATTCTGTACAAAAACTGGTACATTTAGTGTATAAAATCTATATTCAAATGTAACAATTATTATGGACCACAGTAATAATCTGCATACAACCTCTGTCCCATAAGAACTGGTACAATTTAGTGTTAAAATCTATATTCAAATGTAACAACTATTATGGGACAGAAGTAGTAATAAATTGCATACAAGTCTGTCCCATAAGGAACTGGTACATTTAGTGTAGAAAATCTATATTCAATGTAACAATTATATGGGACAGTAATAGATTGCATACAACCTCTGTCCCATAAGAACTGGTACATTAGTGTATAAAATCTATATTCAAATGTAAAACTTTGGGACAGAAGTAGTAATAAATTGCATACAATCTCGTCCCATAAGACTGGGTACATTTAGTGTAGAAATCTTAATTCAAATGTAACTAATTATTATGGGACAGTAATAGATTGCATACAACCTCTGTCCCATAAGAACTGGTACATTTAGTGTATTAAATTTGTATTCAAATGTAACAATTATTATGGGACAGTAATAGATTGCATACAACCTCTGTCCCATAAGAACTGGTAACATTTAGTGTATTAAATCTATATTCAATGTACAATTATTATGGACAGTAATAGATTGCATAAACCTCTGTCCGTAGACTGTTAACTTAGTGTATAAAATCTGTAACATCTATTATGGACAGTAATAGATTGCATACAACTCTGTCCCATAAGTGGACATTTAGTGTATTATAATTATATTCCAAAGTAACATCTATTATAGGACAATATTAGATGCATATAAGCTCTGTCCAATTCTGTTTCATTCAGTGTAATGAAATCTATATTCAAATGAAATATTATATATGGACAGTGTAGTATAATGTATCCTAAATAAAACTGCTTTCGTATGCAATTTTTGTCTGATCCTATATAGAAAGGAAGTTATTAAAAAGCTAAGCTTCACAAGGATATTAATACACAATAAAAAGAAATGAAGAAAAAAAGAAAAAGAATCCCCCTTCCTTTATATATACATATATATATCCCCGTCTTTTGGGAGTTGCCAAATTCCCAAAAGGTATATGTAGACATATACGTAACATGAAACTAAGTTGTATAGAACACTTAGAATTAACAGTTCAGTCTTGTTTTTAACTTAAAGAAAATCACATACAAGTTGATTTTCTCACCAAAATTTTAACTAAGTGATTCTTCTTTATTTATTTACTAGAAGCGGCTACCTGGCATCGCTGGGTAAAGGATGATTTTTTTTTTAAATCTAGTCTCGCAGGTCATTACTACTGAATCATGACTTGGATCGCCGCAGGATGCCCATTAAAATCACCACATACAAAAGACAATATTGATCCAGCTACCAATTAATGTCTACTATTTCCAATATTAAATGCAAAAAAAATTCATATTCTTATTTAAATTTCATTTTTTAATCATCTTCACAATATAAATCAATCTTCATTATTTTTACTCAAAAGCAAGATATAGTTGTGTAATAAGTAATTGAGAGTTACTTCCCTGTTTTATTATTTACCTCCATTTGTGTAAATCTTTAGCTTTCTGAAAGTATATAAACTCCCAGAAACTGCAACTGTATTCGAAGTATTTCTCAAGTCGACCATGTGTGGTCATTCATTATTACATGGTGATAGTGAATGTGTATTTACTTTGTTGTTAATTGTTTTATTTTGTAGTTTCCACCGGACATACATACCACAACTGCCTTTATATATGTATAGATAGATTTGATATGTTTGGTTTATGGCATGTCAACTGTTATTAGTTATTTTATACCAAAGTTGTATATTATGTTACTCAGGCATGCTGATAGCTTTTTGATTTAGTGCATCCTGGGCTGCATATATTTGCTTTGAATGAAATTTATGGGTCCAATTAAAGTTTCTTATAAATTGTAGTGTTTTTATTTAGGATCTGGGGAAACAACTAAAACCTACCTTGTAACTATTCTGTGTAATTAATTTCTAAGAACTATTGAAATGTATTTACAGTTAGCTTGAAATGGTGAGGGAAGAAAAAGAAAAAACACTGGATTGGATATGATTTTACTGCGTCTTTTAGATTTTGTGCATCAGGGATGCAGGCGCATACCTATCAGCATCTCTGGTTACTTCTTGTGATTATAGAATTATGTTTTGAGACTTTTTATAGAGATTCTACTGATTTATGCTAGTGGTTTTGGTGTAATTGTTATTTCCTACTTTTTCTGTTTTTTGTTTTTTATAAATTTTTGTTGTAGTTGTTGGTTTAATGGATTGGTTTGATTGTGTTTTATTGGATAGTCAACTCAGTGGGGTCATTTAATTCCAATAAAGTTTTGAAATAAATTCATTCTTTAATGGATAAGTCAATTTGTTTATAAATCATGTTTTTCTATTAACGGCATAGATAGGACGCCTAACAAACTAAACCTAAATGGTACATACCCAATACCTAGGAAGTAAATACTTGAATAGAATATCTCAAGTACTTGCAATGTAAAGTAGCTACCACTGCAGTGTCAGAGTGGAGCAGCGGAGGCAATGGTTGATGAAGGGGTGCTCCCACTTCCCCAAACCCCAAAACTGGAAGCTCACCATCATACCCAGGACATGTAGACCTTTAGCGCCACCGTTCAGCACAAATATGATAAAAAGGGTTGGGCGGTTGCATAGGGAAATAGGTTGGGGAATCATATAGGTGCTTAGGGTCGACATGCCAGCCAATTGATTGGTCTCGACCGCGCTAGCCCAAAAAGGGCCAAAGGGAGTTTTTGCAGTCATGGACTGCTCATCCAGGGTTTATCCTTAAGCATATGGGATTGCAAACCCCAAGGGCTACCAGGTGGCCCAGTGGGTGAGGTCTTCCGTCTCTGCGAGGTGCAGGTCGTGCATTCAACGCCGAGCCCAGCCGACAGGGCAGGGTTGTTTGGAAAATGTTAAGGATTGAGTTTTGTCTTTTGTTTTGTTTTGTTTTAGACGGCATATCAAACCGTCAGTGAGTCATTTATGCCAATAAAAGTTTTTGAAATACATCAATGTTTTAATGGATAAATACAATCTTTTTTATAAATAGCATTTTTCATATTTACCATAGATGGGACCCTAAGGGTGACTACGACTCCGGGTCAGAGTGGACAGGGAGCAATGTATGAAGGGGTGCTCCACATTCTCAAACTCCAAACTGGAACCTCACATCGATGAGTTTACGTCATTCCCAGGACATGTAGACCGCAGCCCACCGGCCTTCTAAGCACCATATGACAAGAAAGGGTTGGGGCTTGCCTAAGGGCAATAGGGTTGGGGAAAATCATATGGTGCTAGGGGCTTGACATGGACAGCTGATTGTCGAGGGGGTGAATAAGGGGTGCTCACATGGCCCAAACTCCAAACTGAACGCTCACATGCAGGGAGTTTAACGTCGTTCGCAGGACAATTATTTTTGTAACTGCTATAGATGTTGTCATATTTTAGCAATAAAGTTTAAATATTTAAAAAAAAAAAAATCTATTACATTAAGTAAACATTTTCCCAGAATATTATGTGCTATTTCTAAATAGTTTTATGTTGCAAAAATGATTGATTGATTTTATACCCAGAGGTTAGAGAATTATATTCCTGTACATTTCAGATATGTATAGTAAAAAAAAAAAAGTAAAGTCGACGGTGGCGGCCTAAGTTCGGCTATCAGGCCAGTCAGCGAGGGAGTCTAGTCCACTTTTCACTAGGCACTAGACCAAGGAGATGTTTTTGAACATCTGAGGTGGAGTGCCACCTTCCATCAGCTCTTCTTTACGCACAGATCCTTGGCTACTAACTGCTTACGCTGATTGGCGGAGAGGGGGGGAGGGGGTCAGATATGTTAATGTAAGCGACATTATTCAGTAAGGAATGTTGTTACTAAATGCTAATAGGCTAACCCATTCATTAATGTACCTGTTATATTCAAATTCTACACTGCATTACAAAAGGAATAGGCAAACCATTATTGTGTAATATGCAGTTATTTTGTTAATACATAGATTATTTATTTATAATGGAGATTGTGTGTTTTTCTGTCCGTTAACCGAAATTGCTAGGGGAGTAAACTGAAATCAAAACAAATCGGAGCCGGAGTCGCATAGGGTGGCATGCTGCTGAAGATCGCAGTGCTACCCGTCAACTTCTGCAACAGTCCGACCTGTTGCAAACCAGCATTGGTACTTAACCTTTCCTTGGATACCGGGCAGTGTGGAGAGGGGTGATTTGCTGCTATGGGCACATCCTTGCTCACATGAATCCGCCCAGGCTATGTAGTGTCAAAGAGAGGGAAAAAAAGAAAAAGGGGAGACAAAAAGAAGAAAAAGAAAAAAAAAAGAGGGTGAGGATTGACACTACTGCTCATCTCTCTGTAGATGGACGGCTGCTAACAACGCGAAACTATACTTACTGAAGTCGACAATTCCATTAGTGTATTACGTTCAAGGATTTTAATTTTATTTAAACGCTCATTATTAATAAAATTGTTTTACATTATTTAATATGTGGCTATAAGTTACATAGCAATAACATGCAATCGTATCATATATACAACAAAAATAGCAGTTTAAAGTATAAATGGGAAGGGCTAATTTGGCATGATTGATATTAAAAATTTGATTTAATAATTATGTGCTTAGTATGATGTTGATTTCTAATTGTTTGGTTGTTATCTTAATGAATATGAGCAAAATCCTGACGATAAACCTTAAAGAAATCCATTACAAGAAGAAATAACTGTAATTTTATTCTTTACTCCTATTTAATAAATAGTTAAATTAGGAAATTTTGCAACGAAATTAGCAGGAGTGATTTATCTTCAGTCTTTTTAGTTTCAATTAGGCCTTCTAATTGGATATACATATCTTATTAATTAGAAAAGTTAAATACTTGCACCCTACAGAGGGTGCATATATTTGCTAGTAAATAGGATAATAAATTTTAGATTTATGTTATTTATTGAATTCATTTATTTTCGGTCGCAGGCAAATACTAGGTGACTTCTGTCAGCATAAGATATAGTAAAGATAAAATTGTTTTTTTCTAGTCATTTTTTCGCCACATCTGGCTGTTCTAAGCTTATTTCAGATAATGTTTATGCATATAATGCTACGCGATAAGACATGTTTAATCATTTAAAAAAAAAAGAGAAGAATCATGAAAAAAAAAAAAAAAAACACCTTGAATAATCAATAGTTTGTTATCTTAAAAGACAAACACGAAAACAAAGTGACCTTGACAATAACAACTCCAAGTGTGTGTGTATGTATGTGCTGTTGTGTGTGTGGTGTGAGTATGGTTAGACAAGGAGATTTTTTGCCTCTGAGGTGGAGTGCCAATCAACTACTATCAGCTCTTACTTTTACGGCACAGATATGCTGAGTTTAGCGAGGACCGGTATCGAACTAGAACCTTGGTGGTTCTAGCCAAATGCTCTAAGAACGCCAGGACTGAGGCTACTGGCCCTACCCTAAAACATACAATTATGCCCAAGGAAGTTAGTTAAGAATATCATTACTCTTTGTGTATCAAATATTACCCTACGCTAGAATCTGCTACGCGCAGCATTGCCTGGGTGGGGAGGTATTATAAAAATTAGTCTTGGCAGATCGATGTGATTTTTTTCGTTAGATATTTGATTTTATGTTAATGACAAACGGCAAACCCAATGACTTTCCTTTTCTAACTACTCAAACCCTAATTTTTTAGATTTATTCCCCAGATATAGAATGAAAGCATCTTCGTTATTTTGCTCAAAAGCAAGCTCTGGTGATAGTGAATGTGACATATATTTACATCTTTTAAATAGTTAGAAGTGGCTAACGCAGGGTCGCCTGAATAGAGGTGTATTGATTTGGTTTGTTACTTTTACGATTCAAAATGCTGGACATTTTTTAATGAATTTCAATGCTATTTTTATGTATATTTTTAATTTTAAATATCTTTGTTGATATTAAATCAATATTTCAAAATTTTGGCACAAAAAAAGCAAAAACCGGTGAGTTATATATACTATGTAATATTATATATATATATAATATATACTTGTTGTTAGTTTTTTTATTAAAATTGCCAATTGCCGCTTAATTATTTATGTATAGGATAGATACTTACTCGTTATACATTTCAAGATATTTTCATTTCACAGTATTCTCTCCTGTATTGCTATGTCACCATAGTAGGGTTTGGTTGTTTTTGTTTATAAATTGGTATTTTAGGGGATTGTCTTATATTAAGTTAAATGAGAAGACCATAATCAAGACAGAAAATTTGAGTCTTGGGTTTTATATAAAATCCGTGAAAATATCATGGGATGGTTTTAAAAATATTTTCACTATCAAATGATCTCAAATCCATCCAACTGAGAACAGAAAGAGAAAAGAAAGAAAAAGAGAAAGAAAGAAAGAAAAGAGAAAAAGAAAAGGAGAAGAAAGAAGAAAAAGAGAAAGAAGAAAGAGAGAGGAAGAAGAGAGAAGAGAAGAAAGAAAGAGAGAGAGAGAGAAAAAGAGAAGAAAGAAAGAGAGAGGAGAGAGAAAAGAGAAAGAAAGAAAGAGGAGATGAGAGAGCAAGAGAAAGAAAGAAGAGAGAGAGAAAACGAGAAGAAAGAAGAGGAGAGAAAACGGAGAAGAAAGAAAGAGGAGGAAAAAGCAAAGAAAAAAGAGAGAGGAAAGCAAAGAAGAAAGAGAAGAGAAAAGCAAAGAAAGAGAGAGAGAGAAAGCAAAGTGAAAGAAGAGAGAGAGAAAAGAGAAAGAGAAAAAGAGAAAAGAGAAAAAGAGAAAGAAGAAGAGAAAGA
>CM042165.1:58741313-58775942 GCA_023376005.1 Doryteuthis pealeii
TGCTCTTCAGGCTAAAATCTGACTCTGGTTGATGTTTGGTAGTATATTTTTTACAATCAAACTCTCTGCTGGGTTTTTTCTCTCCGCAAGGATTTACCAACATGCTTGGTATATTAAATTATATATATATAATATATATATATATATATATACTAGACGACCCATGAATCCATTGGGTTCCTTTTATATACAATAAAATGAGTTTAAGAAAATTCTTGTATATTTATGAGCCACGCTACCCCTAAAAACCATAATAAAATGATGAATTTGAAATTCCCCTATAGAAGTATGTGAGTTGTGAACCTGTTGGGTCTCGGTGTAATAATAGTCCATGATGATATTGATGCTTCTATTTAAGGAGTGAAGGATTCTAATTAACATTTCATAGTAAACAGTTCTCTAGGATGATATTGATACTTCTATTTAGTAAGAAGTGAAGGATTCTAATTAACATTTCATAGTAAACAGTTCTCTAGGATGATATTGATACTTCTATTTAGTAAGAAGTGAAGGATTCTAATTAACATTTCATAGTAAACAGTTCTCTAGGATGATATTGATACTTCTATTTAGTAAGAGTGAAGGATTCTAATTAACATTTTCATAGTAAACAGTTCTCTAGGATGATATTGGATATTTCTATTTAGTAAGAAGTGAAGGATTCTAATTAACATTTCATAGTAAACAGTTCTCTAGGATGATATTGATATTTCTATTTAGTAAGAAGTGAAGGATTCTAATTAACATTTCATAGTAAACAGTTCTCTAGGATGATATTGATACTTCTATTTAGTAAGAAGTGAAGGATTCTAATTAACATTTCATAGTAAACAGTTCTCTAGGATGATATTGATACTTCTATTTAGTAAGAAGTGAAGGATTCTAATTAACATTTCATAGTAAACAGTTCTCTAGGATGATATTGATATTTCTATTTAGTAAGAAGTGAAGGATTCTAATTAACATTTCATAGTAAACAGTTCTCTAGGATGATATTGATATTTCTATTTAGTAAGAAGTGAAGGATTCTAATTAACATTTCATAGTAAACAGTTCTCTAGGATGATATTGATATTTCTATTTAGTAAGAAGTGAAGGATTCTAATTACATTTCATAGTAAACAGTTCTCTAGGATGATATTGATATTTCTATTTAGTAGAAGTGAAGGATTCTAATTAACATTTCATAGTAAACAGTTTCTCTAGGATGATATTGATACTTCTATTAGTAAGAAGTGAAGGATTCTAATTAACATTTCATAGTAAACAGTTCTCTAGGATGATATTGATATTTCTATTTAGTAAGAAGTGAAGGATTCTAATTAACATTTCATAGTAAACAGTTCTCTAGGATGATATTGATTTCTATTTAGTAAGAAGTTAGTAACAGTTCTCTAGGATGATATTGATATTTCTATTTAGTAAGAGTGAAGGATTCTAATTAACATTTCATAGTAAACAGTTCTCTAGGATGATATTGATATTTCTATTTAGTAAGAAGTGAAGGATTCTAATTAACATTTCATAGTAAACAGTTCTCTAGGATGATATTGATATTTCTATTTAGTAAGAAGTGAAGGATTCTAATTAACATTTCATAAACAATTATCTAGGATGATATTGATACTTCTATTTAGTAAGAAGTGAAGGATTCTAATTAACATTTCATAGTAAACAGTTCTCTAGGATGATATTGATACTTCTATTTAGTAAGAAGTGAAGGATTCTAATTAACATTTCATAGTAAACAGTTCTCTAGGATGATATTGATACTTCTATTTAGTAAGAAGTGAAGGATTCTAATTAACATTTCATAGTAAACAGTTCTCTAGGATGATATTGATACTTCTATTTAGTAAGAAGTGAAGGATTCTAATTAACATTTCATAGTAAACAGTTCTCTAGGATGATATTGATACTTCTATTTAGTAAGAAGTGAAGGATTCTAATTAACATTTCATAGTAAACAGTTCTCTAGGATGATATTGATATTTCTATTTAGTAAGAAGTGAAGGATTCTAATTAACATTTCATAGTAAACAGTTCTCTAGGATGATATTGATATTTCTATTTAGTAAGAAGTGAAGGATTCTAATTAACATTTCATAGTAAACAGTTCTCTAGGATGATATTGATATTTCTATTTAGTAAGAAGTGAAGGATTCTAATTAACATTCATAGTAAACAGTTCTCTAGGATGATATTGATATTTCTATTTAGTAAGAAGTGAAGGATTCTAATTAACATTTCATAGTAAACAGTCTCTAGGATGATATTGATATTTCTATTAGTAAGAAAGTGAAGGATTCTAATTAACATTTCATAGTAAACAGTTCTCTAGGATGATATTGATATTTCTATTTAGTAAGAAGTGAAGGATTCTAATTAACATTTCATAGTAAACAGTTCTCTAGGATGATATTGATATTTCTATTTAGTAAGAAGTGAAGGATTCTAATTAACATTTAATAGTAAACAGTTCTCTAGGATGATATTGATACTTCTATTTAGTAAGAAGTGAAGGATTCTAATTAACATTTCATAGTAAACAGTTCTCTGGGATGATATTGATATTGATATTTCTATTTAGGAAGCTGTAAGTCGTTCGGGTGGCCTAAACTCAGTATCAGACAATCAGCGAGGGAGTCTATCCTCTTTTCACTAGTGCTAGACCAAGGAGATTGTTTCTGTGTCTGAAGTGAAGCACCACACCTACCATAAGCTCCTTACTTTACCGCACAGATCCCTGTGCTACTCATATGCTGAATTGGCGAGGTATCGAACTAGAAACCTTGTGGTTTCTAGCTGAACGCTCTACCGACTGAGCTAACCTGGCCCTTAAGTAGGAAGCTGTGAAGGATGCTAATTAACATTTCATAGGATGTCCATGATGATATTGATGCTTCTATTTAGCAAAGAGTGAAGGATTCTAATGAACTTTTCCAAAGTTAACAGCTGTCCATGATGATATCGATACTTCTGTTTAGGAAGGAATGAAGTAGGTATTTGCCTAACCCCTTCACCACGGTAGGATGTGACACAGTTGCAAGTATAGGGCATCGATCAAGGATGGAACTCATTATTCAGTAGTAATGGATCTGTACATCTAGCTTAGTAACTGTAACGGCTGCCCCAGTCTGAGAGATGTGAAGGCATGACAATTCTTACTGATGTAATTAATTTTATTCAATTAACACCGTGAAACTGTAAGAAAACAAATAGCATTTAATAACAGCGAATACAACAATAAGAACAATTTAAAAGAATCTCAAAATACAGAAACTTCAACAAATAGACATATCAAGAGATAGAAACTCACAGCTTGTTCCTTCATTCCGACCAGCCTGGCGGCGATAATCTAACTAAAGGTCCCCTTTCCACTTTTTGGTTAGGGTTCCTAGACCGCAGAAACTAGTGCTCTGCACCAAATGATGTTAACTCTTAAACTATCATAAATTTAATACTCTTGGTGGTAGTTAATTTATACAAACAAAAATATTCATACAAAAATAAAACATAATTAAACTGGTCAGTTTTTAGTGGCAGCTACAGTAACCATTACACCATGATGGGATGCCCTAGGAAGGAATGAACTATGCCAATTAGTATTTAACAGTTAACAGCTGTCCATGATGATATTGATGCTTCTATTTAGGAAGGAGTGGAGGATTCTAATTAACATTTCATAGTCATTCCTGCTAGATAAATTGACATGTCGTTAAAATCAATATATATATAAGTTAAGTAAACAAACAAATGTGTTTATTTTTATATGGCTTTAAGCCGACAGTTTTTGTAGGATATGTGCTTAATTGAAGTCATACCTAATTTTGAAAATTAATTAGTTAGTAATTAATGAATTTAGGCAGGCATATATGTTCAAATGTAAGGCTAAACAAATCGAGAAAATATCAATCCCTGAATGTACATTTCGACCTATTAGGTCTCATCAGCAAGGTTATAGACATGGGAGACTATATAATATATATATATATATATATATATATATAATATAGTGATGCTGATAGATTTTTGATTTAGTGTGTCCTGCGACACGCATATTTGCTTTGAATGAGTCCCTGGGGAAAATTTATGTGTCCCAGCTAAAGCCATCTAACTCCTACCTTGTAACCTATCCTGTGTAATTAAGTTCTGAGTTATTGAAATGTATTTACAGTTAGTTTGAAAATGTGAGGGAAGAAAAAGAAAAACACTGGGGTGCAATGGATATGATCTTACTGCATCATTTTAGATTTTTGTGCATCAGGTACGCATCCTGCGTCCCTATTAGTATCTCTGTATATATATATATATATATATATATATATATATATATATATATATATATTTATTTAAATAGTATAGACATATTTTGTCTACATATTCTGGTTTCAATCCTTTCAAATCACCAAATGGATGTTATAATATCCAGCTGGAATTGGTCAATAAATTTGACATAACTAATCTGTTCCCAAGTACCTTCAGTCCTATCAAGAGCCATCATATACACATCGCCAATGATGGTGCATATAAGCACTGGCATAAAGAGAATTTAAGTAATTTATAGATGTATTTATATCTTGTGTATGATACTTTTAATACCACTACAAAATGAATAAGTTAAGACCTTAGAATCTTCACTTCTTGAAAATCAATCATGATTTTATTTGCATGATAGGTTCTATACCAATCATCAATAATCAATAAAATGATGGCTGTGCCATTCAAAGATCATAAAAAAACATGTCTACACTATTCAATAATCTTAGATTTAAAAAAAAGATGTGTACACTATTCAATAATATTTTATTAAAACAAAGATATCTACACTATTCAATATTTTTTTTTTTAAATGTCTACACTATTCAATAATATATAGGAAAAAAAGATGTCTACATTATATAATATTTTATTTTAAAAAAAAGATGTCCACATTATTCAATAATATTTTATAAAAGGAAAAAATAGATGTCTACACTATTGAATAATATATAGGGAAAAAAGATGTCTACACTATTGAATAATATATAGGGAAAAAGATGTCTACCCTATTCAATAATATTTTATTTAAAAATATTTCTACACTATTCAATAATATATGGACAAAAATATGTCTACTCTATTGAATAATATTTGATTAAAAAATATGTCTACACTATTCAAAAATATTTTATTTAAAAAAAAAGATGTCTACACTATTCAAAATATTTTATTTAAAAAAAAGATGTCTACACTATTCAAAAATATTTTATTTAAAAAAAAGATGTCTACACTATTCAAAAATATTTTTATTTAAAAAAAAGATGTCTACACTATTCAATAATTTATTTAAAAAAAATATGTCTACACTATTCAAAAATATTTTATTTAAAAAAAGATGTTTATTTAAAAAAAAAGATGTCTACACTATTCAATAATATTTTATTTAAAAAAAATATGTCTACACTATTCAAAAATATTTATTTAAAAAAAAGATGTCTATACTATTCAATAATATTTTATTTAAAAAAAGATGTCTACACTATTCAAAAATATTTTATTTAAAAAAAATATGTCTACACTATTCAAATATTTTATTTAAAAAAAAGATGTCTACACTATTCAAAATATTTTATTTTAAAAAAATATGTCTACACTATTCAAAATATTTTATTTAAAAAAAGATGTCTACACTATTCAATAATATTTTATTTTAAAAAAAGATGTCTACATCATTCAATAATATTTTATAAAAAAAAAAAAAAAGATGTTTACACTATTGAATTAATATTTATTAAAAAAATATGTCTACACTATTAAATAATATTTTATAAAAGAAAAAAATATGTCTACACTATTAAATAATATTTATAAAAAAAATGTCTACACCTAATTGAATAATATTTTATAAAAAAAATGTCTACACTATTGAATAATATTTTATAAAAAAAATATGTCTACACTATTGAATAATATTTTATAAAAAAAAATATGTCTACACTATTGAATAATATTTTATAAAAAAATATGTCTACACTATTGAATAATATTTTAAAAAAAAATATGTCTACTATTGAATAATATTTTATAAAAAAAAATATGTCTACACTATTGAATAATATTTTATAAAAAAAAATATGTCTACACTATTGAATAATATTTTTAATAAAAAAAATGTCTACACTATTCAATAATATTTTTTTTAAATAAAAAAAGAAGATATCTACACTATTCAATAATAATTGATAAAAAAATGTTTACGCTATTCAATAATAATCAATAAAAAAGATGTCTGCGATATTCACTAGTAATCAATAAAAAAAGGTGTCTATGCGATGAAACATTAGTAAGACCCAATGGGAGTATTGCTTGTTATGATTCATTAGACAATATTTATTTAGTTTTTGCAGAATCGGTGAAAAAATCATAATGTAATAAATGAGCAGAAGTGAAACATATTTATTATCATTATTGTTATTACAATTTTGAAAGTGTATTGTTATTACACTGAAACCAATTGACAGCAATTCTCCCCAGATCTCCAGGACTTTTCTCGGACCATATGACCTTTAGGCACCCCCTTTTGCGATCTCAATTCATAAGGACATATTTTTCATTTACACTGCCAAAATCCAGTTGTTTGTTAACAGACGATTTTTAGAGGTTTTTTTTAAATGATAAAAGTAACCCATAACCCTAACCCTAACAAACAACCGGATTTTGACGGGGTAAATAAAAAAAATGTCCTTATGAATTGAGATCGCAAAAGTGGGTGCTAAAGGTCATATGGTCCCTTTTCTCAGTATTCTAGTCAATCTCAGTAGTGTTGTTATATGGACAGGAAACTATCTTTGCGCCAGTCTCTTTTCCTGCTTATTTGGCATTGTTCCAAGTGCTCCTACTATTATTGGTTTCACTGACACTTTCATGTTTTATAGCTTAAGTCCAGTATTTATCTAGTTTTAGTGTTTTTTTTTATTTCTTCAATTTCTCTCTGTGGTCCGCTGAAACAGCAAAGTGCACTAGTTGATAAATTATCATTATCATACTTCTCTGAATTTTTGAAATGAGGTTTGATAATTAGTATTATTTGGATTATTCGGACTATTATCCTCTGTACAAGGATTGGACACATAGCATAGTGGATAAAAGCGTTGGTTTAATACAGTTCTAAGTGACAGTTATCTCTAGGATGCAGGTTCAATCCTGGTCAAGGGCGACAGTAACATAGAATAATAATTAACACAGCTTAACACCTGTACCCCAGCTATGGTTTGTGGAATGAAAACAGGATAAACCCCCACACCTGGATTGAGTAAAGGATTGGTTCAAAGTTCCGTGATGGCTCCCGATTGTGACAAGAAGGTTCCAAGTTCGAAAAACAAAATTCCCAAGTTTGACAAGAAATACCTGAAGAAGGCCGGAGAAAACATCGGCTGAAATGTTGTACAGATAACAATAAATATGAGGACAATAGTCCAAATAATACTAATTATTATTTTACTTCTTGTGTTTTTTTTCTTTTCCCCAGTTTTAACTGGACATTTTTCACTGGAGTCTGAGTGACAACAAGTCTCCTCAGGTCTCCTCTAAGTATTCTAGCTGATCTCAACAATGCTGTGGTCTGAACTGTCTTGATTCTTCCTCTGACCTCCAGTTGTCCCCAGTAAATTTTCTTGCTCTTTTGTTGAGTGTTCCAACTACTATTGGTATCACTGTCACTTTCATGGCTTCCTACTGTTGATTTAATTAATTTGGTAAACGATAGTGGAAAGAAAGAAGATATGTTCACTCATGCAATTCCTCAGATAAATATCAAATATCCCTTTTCTTTTTTTCTTTTTTTTTCTAAACTGAAAAAAGAAAAAGAAATTAACTTTGAAAAGAAACCAATTCCCACAATCATTAAACTTAAATATACTCCAACAGAGATGCGCAAAAATCTAAAAAGACGCAGTAAAATCATATCCATGCATCCCAGTGTATTTCTTTTTTCTTCCCTCACCATTTCAAGCTAACTGTAAATACATTTCAATAGTTTCTGAGATGAATTACACAGGATAAGTTACAAGGTAGGAGTTAGACGAATTCAGTTTTTTCCCCTCAGATCATAATGCCCCAACCCTATTGCCCTTATGGCAGCCCCTAACCTTTTTATCATATGGGTGCTAGAAGGCGGTGACTGAGGGTCTACATGTCCTGGGAATGACTTTAAACTCTATCTGATGGTGAGGTTCCAGTTTTGGAGGTTTGGGGAATGTGGAGCACCCCTTCATCACCATTGCTCCCTGGTCCACTCTGACCCGGAGTGGTAGTAGCTGTTAGGGTCCCATCTATGGGTTAAATAGAAAAATGTATTTATAAAAAAAAAAATTGTGTATCCATTAAGAATGACTTTATTTCAAAACTTTATTAAATGACCCACTGAGGTTGATATGCCGTAAAACAAATCAAATCAAACCAAACCAAACCCCAGATCATAAATAAAAAAAACCCTACAATCTATTAAGAAACTTTAGTTGGGACCCATAAATTTTCACGGGGGACTCATTCAAAGCAAATATGTGCATCCCAGCATACACTAAATCAAAAAGCTATCAGCATCACTGCTTCTGATTAAACCTTGGATTAAATGTAAAACTAATCCAATCGATGATTGGATTAATATTAATTTAAGGATTATCAGTATTAAAGCTTTTATGGATTGATTCCTAAAGAAACTGATCTTGACTAGATGATAAACATTAGTCATTAAAAGGTTGGGCAAATCAGTGTATAATAGCAATTAATCATTGTTGGATTTTTCTAGATATAAGGTGTGTGCTAGTTCCCCGCCTATACTTATAGACTAGCCAAGGTCATGTGTTTGACTCTTCTAACCAATCACTGCCAGTACTACTGGCTTGATAAGATACTTAAACCCCCCATATTGGTCATAATTCAAATATTACCAAAGGCGGACGCACATAGGATTGTCCGGATCTTTACCAATACTCACGAAGGACTTATAAAATTACCAGTAACTCAGGACACTTTAGTAACCAAAGGATTCACATTGTCGACCGACTCTTTATCAAGGATTCCACCAGATAAGCACTTCTGCTATAAGGCCGAGCAATGGCCCTTAAAAACTTAACAATCATATCCACGGGTGATAAGTATCCATGCACCTGCTGATTTTGTAAGATGCCATTAGCTAGAGAATGTAAATAACTGTGGAATATGAGGGTGAAAGTGATACTAGTTATAGTTGGGGCACTTGGAACGGCTCCCAAAAGCTTGGAAAGAGAGATTGGAGGAGCTGGAAAACAGCATTGTTGAAATCAGCTGGAATACTTAGGAGAGTCCTGGAGACTGACTCCAGTGAAAGACTATCAGCTTAAGCTGGTGTGAAAAAACTCACAAGGAGTGAAATAATAGCTCAGTCAGTAAATAATTCGTCCAGTAAAGGTTCCAGCTCACTGCATAAGAAGTACAGGTTGGGTGAGCTTGGGTAATCTGACTTTAGATGTGGCGCTCCACTCCAGAAAAAACAATATTTTTGGTCTACCGCAAACGAAAAGGTGATAGACTCCCTTGCTGTTCAGCTAGTACCGGCCATAGGCTACTCTACAGGACTATATAAATTATATATTCAGCGAAACACAATTAACCTCATTCAGGATTTGAACTCTGGTCGCCCGTTTCATTTCTTATAACTGTAACTACATAAACAACCCGTTTTTGGGGATGGGGTTCGGTGGCTTCGGCCACTGGACTGCTAGTGAAATTAACGATGTAATCCCAGGGGGCCCATTTCCCCAGGCAACACCTGCCCCTTGATTTAAAGAGGCAGGGCTGTGTTTATTGCCTAATGCCTGAGGCGCCCCCTTGAGGCGGAATGCACACGAGATTACACATTTTTTTGTGCCTGCCATCCCATGATCTTTGGTTTGTGGATGGTCCCACATTAAATGACCTTGTGTCATACCTGCATATGTGGGATGCAAGGTAAATACCTATAACGATAACCATGATGTTAAGTGTGCCTCCTAAAAACGGTTTGATGTAGAGCTACCAAATTTGGTATGCAGACTTTATCCACTAGGCCATGTGACCAATTGGACACATGGCCTAGTGGATAAAGGAGTAAGGTTAAGACAGTTCTAAGTGACAGTTATCTCTGGACTGCAGGTTCAATCCTGGTCAGGGGCAGCAGTAACATAGAATAATAATTAACACAGCTTAACACCTGTACCCCAGCTATGGTTAGCTGAATGAGAACAGGATATCCCTGTGGACTGAATAAAGGGTTAGGTTCAAAGTTCTATGATAACTACTGATTACGACAAGAAGGTTCCCCCGAGTCCGACAACAATACCTGAAGAAGGCCGGAGGGCACATCGGCCAAAACATTGTACAGATAACAATGAAGATGAGGACAATAGTCCGAATAACGCAGATAATACTAATCATCAAGCCTCGTCTCAAACATTCAGGGAAAAAACCCTACTTATATCCAATATAATTTCACCCTGAAATAATAATCATTACCAGACCCCCTCCCCTCACCTTTTATCCAATAACTCCTTGTTTATTGTTTTTATATTTATTTGTAGGCCATAAGCACTTACATAAAGAAGAGTCAGAGTTGGGAGTGGCAAAAATAGAGGAGTGGGAGTCAAAGGTTTTGTGTTCCGACTCAACAGTCCTATTTATATCCAATATCATTTCATATTGAAATAATATTCATTACCTGATAAGCTACAACCAGACCCCCACATTGTTTGTTAAACAATTCCTTTTTTATTGGTTTTATATATATTTGTTGACCATAATCGCTTAATTTACATAAAGAGGAGTTGGAGTCGTCGGTTCCAAAAATAGAGGAGTCAGTCAAATGTGGGTTATTTCCTATAACTCCAACCTAAAAAAAGGGAACCACTCTGATTGACTGATAAATTATTTATTCATTTATTGATCTACTAGAAAAAAAGAAGACGGGGTTGATATTTGCCGCTCATCCCACTTATGAGGGTTTGACACAAGGACATTTTTATGTGGGCCCACCCACAAGCCGAAGCTTATGGGTGGTTAGTGGAAAAAATTGCGTCGATCCCATCTGCATTCCCCTTTGGGGGGGTGCCTCAGGCACCGGGCAATAAACCCAGCCCTGCCACCAAGGGGGCAGGTATTGCCTGGGGAGATAGCCCCCTGGGATTGACACTATTAATTGAACACACAGGTCCAGTGGCTGAAGCACACCAGACCCCCGAAGGCCGGGTTGTTAGTGCAAGAAGATGGGGTTAGGGTTTAGGGTTAGTTTAATGGGAAAATAATGAGTAGACTAATTGACAGATAAAATTCATTTCAGAGTGGTTCCCCTTTTTATGTTGGAGTTGTAGGAAATAACCCAAATGTGTGTTCCGACTCAGCAGCCCTACTTATATCCAATATTATTTCACCCTGAAATAATAATCATTACCTGATAAACTACAACCAGGCCCCCTTCCCTCCCACCATTTTGTCAAACAACTTCCTTGTCTATTGGGACAGCAATGGAATAATTAGAGTCTATTTAGAATTAGTATAAAGCGCTCTTGCCTCCATGTTTTTTATCGTCATACAACTTGTCAGGCATTTAATAAGCAAACGTCGTGTCATTCAAGACAACCTGCAAAGGCTAAACTGCTTATTCTAGTGTTGTGTAGAGGCGCAGATCCAGTGACAGGAAGTTGGTTTTATGACAGCCGGATCAGAAGGGTTGGCAGTGACATCCTTGATTGGGGGGGGGCGACAAGTAGCCAGAGTGACAAAACACACTGTGACGGGGGGTTACAAGCATATTTGCTTATCTTGTTAAATTATCAGACATTTTGTTGGGTGTTTTTTTTTTTTTTTTTTTTTCTTCTTTCTTCTAACGTGTTTTTCTTGTTCTTCCTGTCCGAATGTTTTTTCATTGTTTCGTCTTAACCTTGTGATGTTAGTTTAAGGGTAATTTGTGTGTATATCATATTTACCGACAACCTTTCACTCAAACCACCAAACTTTTTAAAAAATTAAAAAAAAAAAAAAAAATGATATTGGGTAAAGTGTAAGTGTTAACCTGAAATCAATAGGAAATATATATATATATATATATATATAATATATATATATATATATATATGAAGTAGTCAAACAGTGTGTTTGAAAATGGCGACGGCCGACAATTTGTGGGAGATTATGTGCTTAATTAAAGTTATACCTAAGTCACTCAAAAAGTGCGATATACATACCAGTTTAAAATGAACGAGAAATTCTGGGGAAGCCAGCTAGTGTAGTGGTTAGAATGTCCGCCTGTCAGCCTGACAGGTAGGGTTCGAATCACGCACAAAGCACTGCCCTGTCTATAGCTCTGATGATGAGGCCTAATGGGCTGAAATGTACATACAGAGATGACTTTTTCTCGATTTGTTTACGCTTTACATTTAAACGATATGCACGCCTAATTCATTTAGTTATGATAAATTAACAAAATTAGGTATGACTTTAATTAAGCATATAATCTCCCACATTATATATATATATATATATATATATATATATATATAAGTAAAGTCATCGGGGTGGCCTAAAGTCGGTATCAGCCAGACAGTGAGGGAGTCTATTGCCTTTTCACTAGCACTAGACCAATGAGATTGTTTATTTGGTGCTCCACCTCAGACACAAAAACAATCTCCTTGGTCTAGTGCTAGTAAAAAGGGGATAGACTCCTTTTGGATAGACCACCTCGTAGACTTTACTACTTATATATATATATATATAATGTGTGTGTAAAGAAATAACAAAAGACTTAGAGATTTAGCATTATAGTCTATTTCAGGGAGCTTAGACTATAGAAAATAGACTATAATGCTAAATCTCTAAGTCTTTTGTTATTTCTTTACTCATATATTTGCTCTGTGTCTCTAACTTTAAGAGCACACATTGAGCTCTCAAACTGCGACTTGGTTTTGTTTAAATAAAACTCTTGTGTCGTAAGGAAGATTTCTTCTCTGGACTTTTGGATTATATATATATATATATATATATATATATATGTCAGATAATTATTTCATGCTGATAATACTATTCCCTTATCGGAACATGTCAGCCTGATTTTTCATAAAGTTATTTTGAAGCTGAGGTCTGTCGGCCTCTCGAGGGTCTGCATACCCCTGGGTGTCTGTCAGATAAAATAGAGGTGTGGCCACAATTGGAAATTTGAATTAATAACATGAATTTGAAATTAAGATAACTAAAAGCTCAACCATATGCTTGGAACTTTATCCACATTGTCATTTACTTAGCTCAGTTTGGCACAAGGTCAGTTAGTATGGAGCACCTAATGAGTTAGTCTGCTAGTCTTGTATGATGATGACCATTATATTGTATGGGGTGTGCTGGCACTTTCTCAATTAAATGGTTGTGCATTACTTGGGAATTAACTTGCCTAGTGATGCTGATAGCTTTGGGATTTAGTGAGTCCTGGGATGCACATATTTGCTTTGAATGAGTCCCCAGGAAAATTTATGAGTCCCAAGTAAAGTTTCTTAATAAATTATAGGGTTTTTGTTTATGATCTGGGGGAACCACTAAAGCCATCTAACTCCTACCTTGTAACCTATCCTGTGTAATTCATTTCTAAGAACTATTGAAATTTATTTACAGTTAGCTTGAAATGGTGAGGGAAGAAAAAAGAAAAACACTGGGACGCATGGATATGATTTTACTGTGTCCTTTTAGATTTTTGTGCATCAGGTATGCATCCTGCATCCCTATCAGCATCTGTGTGTGTATATATATATATATATATATATATCAGCTGCTTGTCATTATGGTTTCTTTGTTTAATGGCCAGCCCTGTTGGCCGGGGCTTTAGAATATGCTGACTGCACCTCTGCAGAGGGGTAAGACCCCACCCCCCATATCCTAATGAGATTTATATTAGAGAAATACAGTCTGTACTAGGTTACATGGTATGAACCTCAAAAATATATATCTGACCTGTCCTGATTTGTTATCTGATTCCCAAAATGTATTGCTTTTTATACATCTAAGGAGTTTCAGCATCCATTCTGTTTACCCATAGTAGGGAGAAGAGGACTCATGCCTTTCTTAGAGGCGTTGATGTCAAGCCGAAGATTGAAAACATTTCACCAACTCCATTTTCCATATCGATATTCGTTACGCTACCCGCACCACAGCACTAAGTATATATATTTATGCATTTACACAAACCCTCCCCAGCCCTGTCAGTTAGGATTTAGAATACACCGACTGCACCTCTGATGAGGGGTAAGACCCTCACCTAATGGGGCCACCTGTTAGCCGTGGGTGGCGACCTGTGATGCTTAAAGATTGGAGGTCTGGTGACTGAGCAGCCCATGACAGGCAACACTCCACTTTGGGCCTTGCTTAGGCTAAACGGGTGGTCGGAGAGGCCCCCTCCGATCAATCGGCTGGTCACGTCAGGCCCTAGCACCTATATGATTGTCCCAACCCTATTGCCCTTATGGCAAGCCCCGACCCTTTTTATCATATATGCTAGATAGTAGTGGATGCCGCTGAGAGTCTTATTGTCTTGGGTATGACGTTAAACTCTATCTGATGGTGGAGTTTCAGTTCTGGAGCTCGGGGATGTGGAGTACCCCTTCATCTCCATTACTCCCAGGTCCACTCTGAGTGGTAGTACCTATTAGGGTCCTATCTATGGGTTAAATAGAAAAAAATGAGTTACGGTAGAATTGGAATGATGGGAGAGCCACTGTGAGTGGTTTAAAGTAAGCAAAGAGTTAACCTCTTTCTTATTTACTAAGCTTTGCTAAATAACCTGTGTGCCAGGCTAGACTAAGCAAAGTTTTGTAAATTCTAAATCTTTTACTATACAATTACTGTACAATCAGTACATTTTTGTACTTGTAAAAGTCTTCTAAGTCTTTTACTATACAATCAGTACATTTTTGTGCTTGTAAAAGTCTTCTATGTGTTTTACTATACAATCAGTACATTTTTGTAATTGTAAAATCTTCTATGTGTTTTACTGTACAAACTCATAGCAATCAGTACATTTGTGTGCTTGTAAAAGGTCATCACTGGAAAAGATACTTGTAAGTAATAACTTAATAATAGGTTATTTCGGTATTTTCAGGCTTTTGTTATGGTTTGTGTATGTAAAATTTGGTATGTGTTCTTTAAGTTTAAAATACCAAATTGTTTTATGTTAGAAAAATAGTTAAATACTCATCACTGCTAAACTTCAGTGATCTAGTGGGAACTAGTACTTTCACTGTGGTTTGACTATCTTTTTATCAACTCATACGCGAGGTAAAGTGAGGGGCTGATGGTAGGTGTGGCGCTCCACCTCAGATGCTAAAAACAATCTCCTTAGTCTAGCACTAGTAGAAAGGAGATAGACTCCCTCACTGTCTGGCTGATATTGTCTTTAGGTCACCCCGACGACTTTACTTTTTGTTTTTTATACTTTTTAGTATTATCTGCATTATTCAGACTATTGTCCACATCTTCATTGTTATCTGTACAACGTTTTGGCCGATGTGCCCTCCAGCCTTCTTCAGGTATTTCTTTTCAGACTTTGGAACCTTCTTGTCGTAATCGGGAGCCATCATGGAACCCCGAAGCTAACCCTTCATTCAGTGCACGGGGGTATCCTGTTCTCATTCCGCTAACCGTAGCTGCAGTAGAGGCATTAAGCTGTGTTAATTATTATTCTATGTTACTGCCACCCCTGACCAGGATTGAACCTGCAGTCCAGTCACTTAGAACTGTCTTAACCATACTCCTTTATCCACTAGGCCATGTGTCCGTGATGACAAGAAGGTTCGCGAGTCCGAGAAGGTTCACAAGTCTGACAAGAAATACCTGAAGAAGGCCAGAGAGCACATTGGCTGAAATGTTGTACAGATAACAATGAAGATGAGGACAATAGACCAAATAACACAGATAATACTAATCATCAAGCCTCATCTCAAACATTCAGAGAAAATTTTATACTTTTCATCAACACATTCACAGTGTTGTGGACTAGCCTATCATCCTTTTTTGGAGTAAATGAACTGGTCCATGAATACTTGTTTACTACTGTTTAGTCAGAGAAACTTACAAAGACTTGTACGTGAACCATCTATGTAATACCAGTTCTTAGTACTCCACTGCGAACTACTAATATATATGTACTAGTATACTGAAACATTCTAGGTTTCAGTATATATATTTACCAATCCCTCCATACGAGCAGGATGTGACGCAAAGTCAATTTCTTAAGCGGAGTTTAATAGGTTTGAATTCAGATTTTTCCTTCTCTTCGACTGTTTACCTAGCCACGGTTAAAGAGCCCAGTCTGCCCTACTATTTACTCCTAGCTGGAGGGAATATAGTTAGATTCATACCTTTCCCATGGAGGGCACATCGGCTGAAACATTGTACAGATAACAACGAAGATGAGGACAATAGTCCGAATAACACAGATAATACTAATCATCAAGCCTCATCTCAAACATTCAGAGAAAATTTTATACTTTTCATCAGTATAAATAATGAAATAATTTTTTTCACTATGTGAAATGCAAACAACCTTGTCCAGGATTTGAACTCGGGTCCATTTCCTATGACTGTAGCCATTGCACCATTTGACTCGATAGGTTCCAGTATACAACACATAGGCAAGATAGGACACTAGGTAAAATTTTTTAAAGCTGCCTAAAGCTGGTTCGAATTAAGATTTTTCCTTCTCCTAGAGTGGTTGCCGAAAACAAGGCTAAAGAACCCATTCTATCCTACTATTTACCCATAGCTGGGGGGAGAGAAGATAGATTCCTTAATAACCATTACCATTGTGCCACTCTGATTGCTAATTCCATTTCCTACAACAATAACCGTCTTGTATTTACCCAACCCCTCCACCACAGACAGGGTGTGACACAAGGTCAATTTTTAGGAATCACAAGGTTCCTGGTACGATACCGACCCTCACCAACTTGGCGTATGAGTAGCACAGGTATCTGTGCAATAAAGTGAGGAGCTGATGGAAGGTGTGGCACTCCACCTCAGATGCTAAAATAATCTCCTTGGTCTAGTGCTAGTGAAAAGGGGATAGACTCCTTCACTGTCTGGCTGATACTGACATTAGGCCGCCCTGCCGACTTTACTACAACTCGTTTGAATTCAGAGTTTTCCTTATCATAGACTGGTTGCCTAACAAAGACTGATGAGCTCAGTCTGCCCTACTATTTACCCATAGCTGGGGGTGAGGAGAGATAGATCTAAGCCTTTTTCATGGGCATTTGTGCATAGTGAAATGCAAACAGCCTTGTCCAGGATTTGAATTCTGGTCACTGTTTCCATTTCTCCTGACAATAACCATTATACAAAGCACCCACATGTTAGCGAGGGAGTCTATCCCCTTTTCACCAGGGCTGGACCAAGGAGATTGTTTTGTGTCTGAGGTGGAGCACCACACCTCTCTCTCTCTCTCTCTCTATCTATCTATCTATATATATATATATATAAAATACATACAGTATCATCCACTTATTTATGGGTGATACTGTAAATATTTCCTAGTTTAGCACAAGGCCACTAATCTATGGGTGATACAGTAAATACTAACAACAGGCCACTTTTTATGGGTGATATTGTAAGTATTTGAATATAAGTAAAGTAAAAAGTTAAGTTGACGGGGTGGCCTAATATCGTTATCAGCCAGACAGCAAGGGAGTCTATCCCCTTTTCACTAGTGCTAGACTAAGGAGATTGTTTTTGCATCTGAGGTGGAGTGCCACACCTACCAATAGCTCCCCACTTTACCGCACAGATCCAAGTCATGCTACTCATGCACTGAGTTGACAAGGGCTGGTATCGAACCTGGAACCTCTACCAACTGAGCTAAACTGGCCCCTTATGTTCTTTGGATGAAATAATTTTTTTTTTTTTTTTTTTTTAAATAAAGTTTCTTTGTTTAATGGCATATCAACCTTCATGGGTTATTTAATGCAAAAACCATCCTTTTGTAGAACAATAGTGGTACCCATAGCTGGGCTTAATAAAAAATAAAGTCGACTGAGTGGCCTATTGTCAGCATCAGCTGGACAGCAAAGAAGTTTCTCTCCTTTTCACTAGCGCTAGAACAGAGAGATTGTTCTGGTGTCTGAGGTGAAGTGCCAAACCTACCATCAGCTTGCCACTTTACCACACAGTGCTACTTATGTGCTGAATTGGTAAGGGTCGATATCGAACCTTGAGGTTCCAAAACAGGTGCTTTACCGACTGAGCTAAACTGTTTTTAATAAAAAGTAATTTTTTTATCATCATTATTATTATTATTAAATGGAAGTGTTTCTATAAATGAGAATGACCCAGGGAATTTGAATAAGACGCTAAGCACCTCAGGAAGTATCAGTGTTTATATGTTTATCAGCTGACCAATCAGAATTGGGGCGTGTCTTGGACACTTAAGATGAGGGTATATGGTAACCATAGTAATTAGCATCTAAGTTTTTTTTGTTTTTTTTTTGTTTTGTTTTTTGGTAATGTGTCTCTGTATGTGTGAATTTAAGTATCTGGAAGTTTTTTTTTTTTTTCATAATCCCTCAAAAAAAAAATCCCCTCAAAAAAATAAAAAATAAATAAAAATCTACAATTTTAAATATGGCAGCCTAAAAAGCTAAGAAAAAAAATAATTACATCTTCTCTTTTCTGTGGGGGGTGTCCACCTTATGTTGGTAACCATGGACTTAAACTTTTCTCTCAAAATGTCGGTCATTTTGATTAATCTTTTTAAATGGCTTCAGGGTCAGTTGAGTTGTCAGATTTTTACTAAAATGCTGTCAAAATTTTACTTTGCTTAAAAATTGCCCTTGTGTCACATCCTGTCCATAGTGGAGGGGTTGGATGAATATATACCTCAAATTATGGGAGGCGCGGGGCCCTTGTGTCACATCCTGTCCATAGTGGAGGGGTTGGATGAATATATACCTAAAATTATGGGAGGCACGTGGTCTAATGGTTAGAGTCTTGGGAAATGGACTCGTCGACCCGAGTTCAATTCCTGGATGAAGCTGTTTGAATCTTACATTGCGCTAATACCCTTGGGAAAGGTATGAATCCAATACTCCCTCCAGTTATGGGTAAATAGCAGGGCAGACTGGGCTCTTTAACCATGGCTAGGTAACCAGTCTAGGAGAAGGAACACTCTGAATTCAAACCTGCTGAACTCCGCTTAAGAAATTGACCTTGTGTCACATCCTGCTCGTGCAGAGGGGTTGGATGAATATATACATCAAATTTCCATGAGCAGATGCAGTTAAAGATATTGGAATGCAGTGACAGTCTATCAATGTTTTTTAAACATTTCAACTTTGAAGAAAGTTTGAGCATGAAGAAGAATTACTTTTTTGGAAAATATTATCATGACCTTTTTTCATTAACAATATGCTGTTTGATTTATTCAATATTTTTTGTTGTAGTACATACAATAGTACATAAAATCTGTCTGTGTATCTATGTGTGTATATATATATATATGTATATTGGTCCATTTCGTCGATGTGAATAATAAACAATAAAATGGACCAATAAAATACTCTGTGCTCCCTGGAATTACTTGTGAATGTGGGAAAATGTGCAAGATGTTAGCTGGACTAAAAAGCCACATTAGCGCAGCTCACCATTGAACTTTTTGAAGCTCACCGTTGTACTCTTTGAACTTTGTTTTTTTTTTTTTTTTTTTTTTCTGTTTTATCAAGCAATAGCAATACTCGTACACGAGTTTGCTGCCATCATCGTATGTATATATACAGGGTGGGCCAAAAGTAGGGTTACAATTAACACTTAAACATTTTACGTTTATTAGAAATTTAGACATTTATTTACATATATTTACATGCATTACATTTACATATTAGACATTTTACATTGAACATTTAATCTCTCAAGTGCTCAAAGTGTCCACCTTCAACCTTGCAACAATCTTCATATCTGTCCAAAACATTCTGGCACACATTACAACATACATACATATATAATATATATAATATATATATATATATATATATATACAGTGATGCTGATAGCTTTTTAATTTAGAACATCCTGGGACACAAGGATTTGATTTGAATGAGTCCCCAGGAAATTTGATGGGTCCCAACTAAAGTCTTCTAACCCCCTACCTTGTACCCGATACAGTGTAATTCGTATCCAAGAAACTATTGAAATGTATTTACAGTTTGCTTGAAATAGTTAGGGAAGAAAAAAGAAAAACACTGGGACGCATGGATATGATTTTACTGCGTCAGGGATGCAGGACACATACCTATAATCTGTGTGTGTGTGTATGTATATATATATATATATAATATATATATATATATATATATATATATATGAGTCAGAATTATCCTGATGATCTGTTAGGAGAAACCTAGGTTGATAGTCTCTGAGTCATTACGCTTTATTATCATTATTTGCTCTACTTACTGTATTGAGCACTTTAACAGATTTTATTGAGGCAACTCTTTCCTCTCTCGGTATTTTTTCTTTTGGCCATTACAGTAGTACCAGTTGATTATTTTCAAATGGTGCATATGTTTTGGTCTTTTCTTTTTTTTTTTTTATATATATTTTCTCCAGGCACAAATTTGTATTTTATAATTACAAATCATTGTCCCAGAAGATTTTTTTTACACCGTCAGAGTTAGAATATATATAATTTACCATCCCTCTGCTCGAGTAGGATGTGACACATGGTCAATTTCTTAAGTGGAATTTGAATTTAGAGTTTTCTTTCTGTCAAACTGGTTGCCTAACTGAGAAAGAGCCCAATCCACCCTACTCCAAAGCTGAAGGGAGAATAGTTGGATGCATACCTTTCCCAAGGGTATTAGCGCTAGTTGAAATGCAAACAGCCTTGTCCAAGATTTGAACTCGGGTCACCAAATCCATTTCCTACAACAATAACCATTAAACTATGTGCCTCCACATTATTACTTATATATTGTATTATATCTATTACTAGACGACCCACAAACCCATCAATTCTTATTTCTCTGAATTTTTGAGATGAGGTTTGATTATTTGGACTATTGTCCTCAATGAAGGTTCCCAAGTTCCACAAGAAGGCGCTGACCTCGAAGATAAGGTTTCCGAGTTCAACAAGTAACAATTGAAGAAGACCAGAGGGCACATCGTCCGAAACGTTGTGTAGATAACAATAAAGATGAGGACAAGAATCCGAATAATCCAAACCATCAATTCTTGTTGTAACAGTAGTCCATGATGATATTGATGCATCTATTTAGGAAGAAGTGAAATATTCTAGTTAGCATTTCATAGTTAACAGTAGTCCATGATGATATTGGTGCTTCTATTTAGAAAGGAGTGATGCATTCTATTCAGGATTTCCTATTCATATCCATTATATCAAGAATTTAGATGATTAAAAAATGTTCAGTGTGTATGCCTACCCCCACCCCCACCCCTAAAAAAGTGGATACACAATACCACTTGAGTCATAGTTGCTTGTGGGTAAGAAAATAGTATTTTTTTATATACTTATTTGAACAAAGACGTCTAAGTTCTAATCATTACGCTTCGGGCAGACCTTAAGGGGAAATTAGTATTTCTATAGTATCTGTTTGTTTTTTGTTTTTTATTTATTTATTTATTTATTTATTTTTTTTTTTTTTTTTATTTTATTTATTTATTTATCTTTATCATACAAACAGACAACAGAACTAGAAATCTCTCGTTTGTTTTTATTCAATTAAGAAACCTAATTCTTGAATAAATGAAGCATAGTTCCATATTAATTTCAAACTTCCTGGTGTGCAAAGAAATTACCAATATAGCACAGTGGTTGAAGTCACAAACTGTTACTAAAGTCTCTCAAAGTGTCAATTTTTCCAAGTGGTAGTTATGTCAGTACTACTGTATGGCTGCACCACTTGGACCCTAACAAAGCACCTAGTTGGGAGTTACGCAAATGTTTTATGGCATGTCAACCCTTTTCGGGTCATTTAATGCCAGATCAAGTAATTCTGATAAACAAAGGACTCAAGTTGTTTACAGTACCTGTTGTTGCTTAAGTGGTCACCCAATCAAAAATTGAACAGGCTCATTGCTGCTTAACATCAAGGATCTCATGGGAACCGGTGCTTTCAGTGTGAATTGTCCGTAATCTATCAGTTGGAGTAGCTGAGATAAAAACAACTAAAATAAGACGACGGGTGTACGAGTCAAAAATTAAAGTGGAATTCATTTGTTTGTTCATTAGGTAATGGTTGTGGTGGTGGTGTGTCTGTATGTCGACGGCCTACTAATATATATACGGCCCCATATGTCACATAAGCAGGTAGAATTCTAACAGGCTGATTCGTTTTATAGTCAATTTATGTCTGCTTAAAAAAAAAAAGGGTTATTTCCTATAAGTCTAACATAAACAAAGGGGAACCACTCTTGACTGATAAATTATTTATTTATTTATTGATCTACTAGGAAAAAAGAATACGAGTTTAGGTTTAGTTTAATGGGAAAATAAATAATTATTTTTATTTATTGATCTACTAGGAAAAAAGAAGACTAGTTTAAGGTTAGTTTAATGGGAAAATAAATAAATAATTTATCAGTCAAGAGTGGTTCCTCTTTGTTTATGTTAGACTTATAGGAAATAACCAAAAAAAGTTACACAAGAAAGCTGCGTGTGGTCTTAAACAAATTGTGGAGACAGCACCCCACATATGTGTGATGAAAGACATTCATACTGCCCTGATTCCAAGCATAGTCCCCCACGTTATTGGTCCTTGTGTCAAACTGGCATGGTGTGGCACCAGTTAATAATGTCTATCAAGGACTGATAACACATTCTTGGAGAGGTCTGTGAAAATATGGAAACGGTAATCAATTTTCGGGGGTTAATCTGACATTCACAGAGATACAGCACAGTCCAGTTATCAGGATTTTTTTCTACAACAAAAAGAGACTATCATTCTAGTTGCACACACAGTAACCAAAGACGCTCTCTAATATCTTTTTATAATAAGATAAGATTTATTCTGAAATAATGTTTAATTTTCATAATAATTGATATAAGTAAAGTCGTTGGGGCGGCCTAATGTCGGTATAAGCCATGCAGCGAGGGAGTCTATCCCCTTTTCACTAGCGCTAGACCAAGGAGATTATTTTAGCATCTGAGGTGGAGCACCACACCTACCATCAGCTCCTTACTTTACCGCACAGATCCCTGTGCTACACATACGCTGAGTTGGCGAGGGCGGGTATCAAACTAGGAACCTTGTGGTCTCTAGCCGAAATACTTTATAATAATACAAGAAGCAGCTACCCAGTGTCACCTAGGTAGAGGGGGTCCAAAAAAAAAGAAAAACCCTGGTGTATTGATTTGTTTACTTTTGAGATTTACAAATGCTGGACATTTTTAAGTAGAATTTCAATGCTATTTAAATGTATATTTTAATTTTTAAATATCTTTGAATATAAATCAAATCTTCATAATTTTTGCACAAAAAGCAAGAACTGGTGATATTTAATGTGTATATATATTTACTTTGTTGTTAATTGTTTTATTTTCGTAGTTTCATCTGGACATGAATACATACTTTATATGCCCTTTATATATGTACTAGAAGTGGCTACCCAGCGTCACCTGGGTAAAAGAGTGGGGGGGGGGGGTAAAAAAAGGTAGTTTCGCAGATCCATTATTCTTGAATCGCGAGTTCGATCCTTGCAGGATGCCCTATTAAAATCCATATGTAAAAAGACCTAGCGTTGATCCAGCCACTCTGAAAAGAAAAATTAATGTCTCCTATCTAAAATACTAAATGCAAAAAAAATTCCATGCTGTTATCATTTAAATTTTATTTTTTAATTATCTTTACGAATATAAATCAAATCTCAATTATTTTTGTTCAAAAAACAAGATCTGGTGATATTTAATGTTTATATATATGTATATATATACACACACATTATCATTAATTGTTTTATTTTCTTAGTTTCCTCCAGACATACATACACACCAACTGCCCTTTATATATGTACTAGAAGCGGCTACCCAGCATTGCCTGGGTAGTGGGAGAGGTAAAAAAATTAGTCTCACAAAACCTTTATTATTGAATCATGAATTCAATCCTTATAGTATGCCTCATTAAAATTCTTATGTAAAAACAAAAGCAGATATCTGGAGCTCTACAGCTCTAGATATCAGGATTTTTTCTAGAACAAAAAGAATCTATCATTCTAGCTCCATCCACAGTAACCAAAGAAGCTCCCTCAACTGTTTTTTTTTCCTTGTATCAAATTTGATGTTCCTGTTCTAGATAAGTCATGGTTGTATCTGTGAGTCTTTCCAGAAGGGAAAAGTATAATGCATTTTTTTTTTTCTTTTCTTCTTAAGTGGAATAATCTATATAAACGCCCAAATGCACCAAATAACTCAAGGTTCAAATTTATGGTAGGTTGTTCCCCAAGCAGTGCAAATATCTGAATATATACTTGTCCCTTTTTCTAGTGCAATGGAGGGATGCTTCAGACTTCAAATAATTCTAGGTTTCTGGCCGTGATAAAGTGTTTCACTAGTGTTTCACTGTGTCTGCTGAAGTCCCGGTTTCGATTTCTGTCGGAGGGAAATCGTTAGTATATACCGCTGATGAGACTTAATAAAGTTGAAACAGTCTGTACGGTATTCTACACACCGAGCCATCCTTTGCTGGGATTACACTTGTCAAGTTCATTTTCTATAAGAAAAAGTATCGAATTTTATGCGATACATGCGTTGTAAGTGCCTTCAAGTAAAAATTTAATATATATATATATATATATATATATATATATATATATATATATTAACCCCTCCACACAACCACGATGTGACAAAAATTCAATTTCTTAAGCGCAGTTTAACAGGTTTTAATTCAGAGTTTTCCTTCTCCTAGATATTCTCTCCTTTTTGAGGGAAATAAAGTTATACCATAGAATATAGGCATGAAACAAATCAATACCATACAACATGATCCCCAATAATGTTAACACATTGTTAAAACCAATTACTAAAAAGTATAAATATAAATACACTATGTATTGCTTCCTAACCGTTAAACATGACATAACCCCAGACTGGTTGATATGCCGTTAAAATCAATAAACTAACCAACCTTCTCCTAGACTGGTTGCCTTACCAGGGTTAAAGAGCCCATTTTGCCCTACTATTTACCCATATCTAAAGGGTAAATTGACCTTATGTCAAATTCTGCTTGTGCAGCGGGGTTGGATAAATATATAGCAATATTGTGAATATAGTTTGCTATATTTATAAATGAAGAGTGCTCTATATCACTTATAGAGCATTTATATCTAAGTTAGGGTAGCGTAATCAAACTTATTTATGTGAGAAACTGATAGTTACCAAGTGCTGTTGACTTAAAGTCTATACTACCATAATACATATATATATATATATATCTTATTATAATGCAGATTGTGTGTTCTTCGGTCTGTAACCGAAACTATATTACTATTCAAGTCACAATTCCCTTTGTTATTTGCATCACATACTCCATGATTTTATTTTTATTTAAACCTCAATTATTAATAAAATTGGTTTACATCATTAAGACTGTTGACCATATCTACATACTAATAATATGCAGTTGTATTTATATATACAAGAAAATAGCAGTTTACAGTGTGAATTGGAAGGCTAATTTGCATATTGATCTTTAAAATTTGATTTTAATAAATATATGCTTAGTATTATTGATTTCTAATTGTTTGGTTTTATATTAATGAATATGAGCAAAAATCTCGGGGATAAATCTTAAAAGAAATCCATTAAGAAGAAGAAATAACTGTAATATTATTCTTTACTTCCTATTTTAACTAAATAGTTAAATTAGGAAAATTTACCAATGAAAGTCGGAGGTAAGGGAAAATGATGGACGAGTTAGTTTCAAAGTTGTTCTATTTTTCAATCATACCCCCTCTGTTTCAAATCTTTTTATCTGTATTCGTATTCAGTTTCATTAGCCTTTCTAATTTAACATGATATTTTATAATATTAAAACTTAAATACTTGCACCCGGAGTGTGCATATATATATATATATATATATATATATATATATATATATATATATATAATGTGTCTATGGGGGCACATGGTGTAATGGTTAGAGTCGTAGAAAATGGAATCGATGGCCTGAGTTCAAATTCTGGACTGTGCTGTTGCATTTCATATTGCGCTAACACCCTTGGGAAAGGTATAAATCCAACTACTCTCCCTCCAGCTATGAGTAAATAGTTGGGCAGACTGAGCTCTAACCTTGGCTAGGTAACCAGTCTAGGAGAGGGGAAACTCTGAATTCAAACCTGTCAAACTCCGCTTAATAAATTGACCTTGTGTCACATCCTGCTCACGCAGATTTGTGTGTGTGTGTGTGTATATATATATATATATATATATATATATATATATAGATGTGTGTGTTGCTGATATCTTTTTGATTTAGTGCGTCCTGGGACATACATATTTGCTTTGAATGAGTCCCAGGGAAAATCTATGGGTCCAAACTAAAGGCGGCTAACCTATCTTGTGTAATTCGTTTCTAAGGAACTATTGAGATGTATTTACATGGAAATGGTGAGGGAAGAAAAACACTGGGATGCATGGATATGATTTTACTGCATCCTTTTAGATTTTTGTGTGTTAGATATGCAGAAAGTGTACCTATCAACATCTGTGTGTGTGTATATATATATATATATATATATATATATATATATATATATATATATGAATAATGAATTTATTGTGTACAGTGCTCAGGTGCACCACAACTCTTCAAAGTCTCATGTCTAGTACATAGAACAATGTATTTGTGTCGGGAACATGAATAGCGTACAGTAATAATATACATGTATGTGTGCGCATGTGGATATGCGTGTGAAGAGGGGTATCAGGTATAGTGTTGGCGGACTACAGGAAGCATGGAGGCTTTGAAAGATGCAGTGTTTCGGCAACCCACAACGGACACAAACAGCTTATTCCATGCCTCGGCAATTCTGAGCATGAAAAAATGTTTCCGAAAGTCATGTGAGCAATGCTGTTTTCTGACTTTGTAGGCATGCCCACGTGTGTTAGACATATGGAGATAAAAAAGGTGCTCATGGTTGCTGTTGTTAAGATATATGTGTGTGTGTCTATGTAGCAAGGAAAGTTTAGAATTTTGTAGTTAAAGAAAACAACTCCCTGTTTTGCTTCATTCCTGTATTGTGTTTTCATTGTTAGTAAATAAATTTTTGACTCTTCCTCGTAAATGAACCTAGATAAATAAAGTGAGTATTTATGTTGTGCGTGTTGGCAGAAGATATTTCTGACTTTTCCCTCACCCCAGTTATCTGTTCATACGTCAAACCAAAACAACCAATGTACGACTTTCGGTGTTGGAGGGGTGGGGAATAATGTGCACTAAAACACAATTACTAAGTAAAAATGTCAATTTTTTTGTGTTTGTTTTTTGGGTTTTTTAAAATATTTTTGAGAAATTCTTTTCTTTTCTTATTTAAAAAAATTTTTTTTTTCAAGTTCCAAATTGAAGATGAACTTTAAAAAAAAAAAAAAAATGTCTTGTCTTCATCTTTATATTCATAAACAAATTTAATTTTTTTTTTTTTTTTTTAACTTTCAATATTTTTTTTTTTTTTTCCATTTTGTGTTGCATTTGTTGGTGAACAAAATACAATTATTGAAAGAAAATCTGTCAGAGAATTTCATTTATTTTTGAAGCAATAGTTTTTGATAAGAAATTTGCTTTTGTGAAAATACATTTGTTATGTGTGCATGTGCAAAATGTATTTGTGTGTATGTATATATGATGTATATGTGTGTATGTATATATGATGTATATGTGTGTATGTATATATGATGTATATGTATATGTGTACGTGTGTATAGATATAATGTATTGTATGGGTGTGTATATATAAAGTGTATATATAGATATAGAGTATATAAGTATGTATATGTGTGTGTATATAGATATAAAGTATATAATGTGTGTGTATATAGATATAAAGTATATAATGTGTGTGTATAGACATAATGTATATATGTATATAATGTGTGTGTATAGACATAATGTATATATGTATATAATGTGTGTGTATAGACATAATGTATATATGTATATAATGTGTGTGTATAGACATAATGTATATATGTATATGTGTATATGTGTGTGTATATAGACATGATGTATATGTGTATATAATGTGTGTGTATATAGACATGATGTATATGTGTATATAATGTGTATATAGACATAATGTATATGTGTATATAATGTGTGTGTATAGAATAATGTATATGTGTGTATAATGTGTGTGTATAGACATAATGTATATGTGTCTATAATGTGTGTGTATAGACATAATGTATATGTGTCTATAATGTGTGTGTATAGACATAATGTATATGTGTCTATAATGTGTGTGTATAGACATACTGTATATGTGTATATAATGTGTGTGTATAGACATACTGTATATGTGTATATAATGTGTGTGTATAGACATACTGTATATGTGTATATAATGTGTGTGTATAGACATACTGTATATGTGTATATAATGTGTGTGTATAGACATATGTATATGTGTATATAATGTGTGTGTATAGACATAATGTATATGTGTATATAATGTGTGTGTATAGACATAATGTATATGTGTTATAATGTGTGTGTATAGACATACTGTATATGTGTCTATAATGTGTGTGTATAGACATACTGTATATGTGTCTATAATGTGTGTGTATAGACATACTGTATATGTGTCTATAATGTGTGTGTATAGACATACTGTATATGTGTCTATAATGTGTGTGTATAGACATACTGTATTGTGTCTATAATGTGTGTGTATAGACATAATGTATATGTGTCTAATGTGTGTGTATAGACATAATGTATGTGTGTGTATATATAATTTCTGTATATAGATATAATGTAAATATGTGTATGTATATAGTCTCTGTGTGTGTGTATATATATATGTATATATAATTTGGGTGCATATATTTATATATGTATATATATATAATACACACAATGTGTGTGTGTGTGTGTGTGTGTGTGTGTGTGTGTATATATATATATATATATATATATATATTGTGTGTGTGTGTGAGGAATGGCTGCATTTTTTTTATTATCTATCAATTCTGCCTAAGAGAAAAGCCTACTTCCATTTCCTGGATTCATCTGGAAACTATTTTGCCAAAAAATGTCGAACAAATTGCATTTTCTTTTTTTTTTTTTTTCATTCATTCATTTTTTTCTATCTACATTTTAAAATTATCTTATATACCCTTTACTCAATGCTTATCAGGGTTTTTTTTGCGGCGGGGGGGGGGGGATTTCCGATTTTTTTTTTTTTTTTTTTCTCCTTTGCTTTGCATAAATATTTCTACTGTGTGAGTTTAACTGTCTTGTAGAACAACTAGCACTAATGTTGAAATTATTTTTTGAATGGCAGGTATTGTGGATTTTAGAAGAATATGAGTATATTGATGTTTTGGTGTAGCAGGAAGGAAAAGAAAATGCACAAAATTTGAACAAGTCTGTTTAGCTCAGTCGGTAGAGCGTCCGCTTAGGAATCACAAGGTTCCTGGTTTGACACCAGTCCGTGCTAACTCAGCATATGAGTAGCACGGGGATCTGTGTGGTAAAATGGGGAGCTGATGGTAGGTGTAGTACTCCAACTCAGATACTAAAAACAATCTCCTTGGTCTAGTGCTACTGAAAAGGGGATAGACTCCCTCGATGTCTGGCTGATAGTGACATTAGGCCACCCCTAACAACTTTACTTTACTTACACTTGATTAAAGCCTACTTGACACAACCCTGTGTGTGTGTGTGTATATATATATATATATATATATATATATATTATTTTATAAAAAAAGAAGGTCCGCAAAATGTATTATGTTTACAGAAAAAAATCTGATAAAAAGAATAATTTTTTTTTCTGAAAACATAATACATTTTGCGGACCTTCTTTTTTATAAAATATTGAATTTTCTCCCGTTGGAACCAGAACAACATTAATATATATATATATATATATATATATATATATATAATCCAAAAGTCCAGAGAAGAAATCTTCCTTACGACATAGGTTTTTTTTAAAAACAACTTGTCGCAGTTTGAGAGCTCAATGTGTGCTCTTATTGTTAGAGTCACAGAGCAAATTTATATTTAAATAAATAACAAAAGACTTAGAGATCTTGCATTATAGACTATTTCAGGGAGCTTAGACAAAAATGTCTAATTCTCCCGACTCATTCGCATCTGATGAGTCGGGAGAATTAGACATTTTTGTCTAAGCTCCCTGAAATAGTCTATAATGCAAGATCTCTAAGTCTTTTGTTATTTATTTAAATATATATATATATATATATATATATATGCTGATAGGTACACATCCTGCACAAAAAATGCATAAAATTTGAGCAACAATACTTGATTAAATCCTACTATGCACTGTTATGATTTTTGTGGCCATCTTTAGGCTTAAAGCAAGAGTACTGTCCAGTTAAGCAGAGCGCAATCCTTAGTAAAGAAACCTTTGGTTGCTCCTTGGTGTACCTTAATGTTGGGTATGATCCTTTGGTTGTTCTTTGTTCATCAGCGACATTTCAAAGTTTAGGTCTCTTGGTTATAAATCGAATACTGGATACCTATAAACATAAGTTTATGTGCTTATATACATACTTACACAAGCACATACACACAATTAGCAAGCCTACTAGACACAACCTTAAGTGTCTTCAGCATTGGCCACACTAGATTAACCCACTCCTACATTCTAAAAGAAGAACCTCCACCTAAATGTTCATGTGGAAACCAGTATACAATAAAACACATTCTGATTGAATGCACACACCTCTCTCACACTCGAAGAAAGTTCTATAATGTTAACAGCATGGACAAACTATTTGGAAAAATAGATCCCAAAAGCATATTAAACTTTTTTGAAAAGAACCAGCCTCCTATCAAGGATGTAAGTTCATAGACCTACAAAAATCACACACACACTCTCTTGATGTTCAAATCCTCAACAGAAAACTTGATTTCAAAAAATAACTAAACCCCTATCACTATACCTAAATACCAATAGAAGCAAGATCTGGAATGATATGCAGGTGGCTGCACATGTTGCAGCTGTACCTTACAAAGAAATAAAACAAAACATATTCGGCATAAAATAACCAAATTACATGCCGTAAAACCCAACCAACCATCAAGTGTCTTCGTTCTGTCAGTATCTGACATGAGGATACCTCCCCTAGGAAGTAAACCCTGACCAAATATTCCAATAACAAATGAATGTGTCCGCTCTGTCGGCTGGGGCGTTAGAATGCACCGACTGCACCTCTGCAGAGGGGTAAGACTCCCCCAATGGGGCCACCTGTTGGGCATGGGTGGCGACCCGTGATGCTTAAGGATAGAACCCAAGTGGATGAGCAGTTCATGACCTGCAATACTCCACTTTGGCCCTTTCTTGGGCTAGACGGGCAGTTACAGCTGGTTATGTCAAGCCCTAGCACCTATATGATTGCCCCAACCCTATTGCCCTTATGGCAAGCCCCAACCCTTTTTATCATATGATAAGGCGGTGACTGAGGGTCTACATGTCCTGGGAATGACGTTAAACTCTATCTGATGGTGAGGTTCCAGTTTTGGAGGTTTGGGGAATGTGGAGCACCCCTTCATCACCATTGCTCCCTAGTCCACTCTGACCTGGAGTAGTAGTACCTTTTAGGGTCCCATCTATGGGTTAAATAGAAAAACATGAGTTCATAAACAATATTGATTATCCATTAAGAATGAATTTATTTCACAAATTAGTCAGCATTAAATGACCCACTGAGGTTGACATGCCGTAAAACAAAACAAAACAAACCAAACCAAATGAATGTGTGTATGTGTGGCTAACGTACTGAACTGTAACATCGTAGTAAGTGAGTTCAAACTGCAGCCTTGCTATTACATTCACTTTCAGACTAATAACCTTGGGAAAAGTATGACCCCCCCCCCTTATCACCCCAGCTATGGGTTAGTACAACTACTGTTCTTTTATAAGGGTGGCTTTGGCATTAGATAACCTACAAAGATTGATATGCTATTAACTCTCTACCTATTTTAAGCTGCTCAAAATAGCTCTCTCGCTACTGTGATCCTACCGTAAACCACTGGCTGGAGCTCTCTGACATGTCACTTGTTTATACTGAAAAATCACTATGCGAACACCCCTGCCATCTTTGTTTTGTCTGTGAACCATGTTTTGTTTGAGGTGAATAGCTAGTGAACTTTAAAAGATCCCATCATACAGGTGAAAATTTGGTACAGCGATGGGGGAAATTCAGTAGGCATTTATTATTATTAGGAGGACCTGTGTATGTGTGTATATATATATATAATATATATATATATATTATATATATAATATACCAAACTTGTTGGTAAACCCTTGCAGTAAGAAAAAACTCAGCAAATAGTTTGATTGTAAAAATATACTACCAAACATCACCTGGGGGAAAAAATACCAAGACCAAGATAGTCGTACCAACCGAAAATACCAAGACCAAGATAGTCATACCAACCGAAAATAATCGATTGATACTTTAATACTTGGCCAAAAGAAAAAAATTATATATATATATATATATGAAAAATATATATATAAACCGCCAGGATTTTCTAAAGCTAAAAAGTAAAGAGTGCTCAATACCTAAGTAGAACAAATAATAAAGTTAAACCTAATGAGTCAGATATAAACCTACTAACAGTTTCGCTTAGTAGCTCATCAAGACAAAGAGTCAGATCTTTGCCCTGATGAGCTACTAAGCGAATCTGTTAGTAGGTATATCTGACTCATTAGGTTTAACTTTATATATATATATATAATCTCAACCCCTATACCATTAAAATAAAATCTGACCAACCAACCAGGAGATACAATCAGCATATTCTAAGCCTCGGCCACAAAATGATGCGCATTTAGAATGTTAAAAAGAATTAGTAGTAGAAGTGAGTTTATGAACTCTTTGAACCTTTATTAATGTCTCATTTGAAAGATACTGACACTTCAAACACGAAAATGTCATTCCCTTATCCATCAAGATTTGAATTAGTTTTTGTTTGTTTTTTCTCTCTTCTATTATAACATGAATTGCTATGGAAGTTTTAATCAGGTTGACTAGTTAGTTTTATTTAGTAATTTCTTGAGACATCTAAGAATTTACAGAAGAAAAAAGAAAGAAAAAAATAAACAAAATTCTTTTTCTTCTTTTTCTTTCTTTCTTTCTTCGTCTTTCAATTTCCTCTATTTCTTCTCTTCTTCATTTTCTGACTCTGACTGTCTTCTATTATTCATTTATTTCTTCTTTTTCTTCTTCTCGTTTGCCTCTTCTTTTTCTTCTTCTCATTTGCCTCTTCTTCTTTTTCTTCTTCTCGTTTGCTCTTCTTCTTTTTCTTCTTCTCGTTTGCCTCTTCTTCTTTTTCTTCTTCTCGTTTGCCTCTTCTTCTTTTTCTTCTTCTCGTTTGCTTCTTTTTCTTCTTCTCGTTTGCTCTTTTTCTTCTTCTCGTTTTCTTTCTCTTCTCGTTTGCCTCTTTTTCTTCTTCTCGTTTGCCTCTTCTTCTTCTCGTTTGCCTCTTTCTTCTTTTTCTTCTTCTCATTTGCCTCTTTTCTTTTTCTTCTTCTCATTTGCCTCTTCTTCTTCTTCTCGTTTGCCTCTTCTTTTTTTCTTCTTCTCGTTTGCCTCTTCTTCTTTTTCTTCTTCTTGTTTGCCTCTTCTTCTTTCTTCTTCTCGTTTGCCTCTTCTTCTTTTTCTTCTTCTCGTTTGCCTCTTCTTCTTTTTCTTCTTCTCGTTTGCCTCTTCTTCTTTTTCTTTCTTTCATGCTTTTATTCTTCATTGTCTTTCAATTTCCTCTATTTCTTTTTATTTTCTGTCTGTCTTTCTTTCTTCTATTATTCATTCTTTCTTTCTTTTTCTTTCTCTTCTTCCTCTCTCCTCTTTCTCTCTTCTATTATTCATTTCTTTCTTTTTCTTTCTTTCTTCCTCTTCCTTCTCTCGTTTCTATTATTCATTTCTTTCTTTTTCTTTCTTTCTTCCTCCTCTCGTTTCTATTATTCCTTTTTCTTTCTTCTTTCTCTTTCTTTTCTTCCTCTTTCTCTTCTTCCTCTTCTTCTCTCCTCTTTCTCTTCTTTCTTTCTTCTATTATTCATTCTTCTATTATTCATTTTTCTTTCTTTTTCTTCCTCTTCTTCTTCTTCCTCTTCTTAATTGATCCCCTTAACACTTCTTTCCCTCCATTCCTTCTTCTTCTTTCCCTCCATTCCTTCTTCTTCTTTCCCTCCATTCCTTCTTCTTCTTTCCCTCCATTCCTTCTTCTTCTTTTCCCTCCATTCCTTCTTCTCTCTTTCCCTCCATTCCTTCTTCTTTTCCTCTGCTCCTTTTTCTTCTCTGATGTGAAAACGACTTTGTTATTCAATATACACTCATGAATTGCCTGTTCCCTATAACCAAGTTTTCTTGTCCTGCTACAATGAACCCAAA